>CAJNDS010000345.1:0-160386 GCA_905221605.1 Symbiodinium natans
GCGAACTCCTTCGGGTAATGGATCTTAGCGTCGACGGTCCCCTTGACGTAGGCCATCATTTTCTTTCCAACCTCCACAGCCCGCTTGGGCACTTTTGCTACTATTGATGACATCACCGACATGCCATAGGCCAAATCTGGCCTCGCTCTCTGTGAGGCCCACAAGATCTCCCCACGTCGCTGTTGGGCCTCCTTCAAGGCCTTGGGCTCCGGATCCTCCAGGTTCCCTTCCTCGATGTAGGCGTTGTCCTTGGCAATCGGCACCTTGCTGTAGGAGTTTGGTTGTCGTAGTCGTAGAAGCTCTTGGAGGTACCCCTGTTGGCTCACACAGAACTCGCCTTCCTCATTTATGCTCAGCTCCAGACCAAGAAAGCGGACCGGTTGACAACCTGGGAGAACATCCTCACGACCACTGGTTTCCCAGTGCTCGTTCAGCCAACCAAAGAAACCATCCAAGGTTGCCGGTGTTCCCACAGCAAGGATATCGTCGACATAGAAGACCACATAGCCAGTTATCTCCTTCTTTCCACTGTTGACATCCTCTTTCCAGACCTTGAAGAGATTCAAGTCCGTTTTGGCCATCTCGAGATGGTACACGTCGCCATCGTCATCCGTCCAGGTGGCATTCTGCGTGACAGAATTGCGAAACACTGTCCACCACCTTGGTGACTTTTTAAATCCGTACACTGCAGCGTCCACAACCCACAGCTCATCATCATCGGCTAGGCCTGCTCGAACTGCGGCTCTTGGAGGCTCCATCGCATAACGGCCTTTGCCATCTCCTTCAACCAAAGGTGCTGTCAAGAAGGCATTCTTGATGTCGTCCGTTGCAGCGCTCCACTTCTTGTAATTCGCCTCGGCAAGAACTCCTCGTACAGCATCAATTGAAGCACCTGCTGCATAGAGATCACCGAAGCCTTCCGGTTTTTTTTTGCTCAAAGTTTCCACAAGCCACTGCTCTGACTCGTCTTCGAAACCATTCCTTCGTTTCTTTGCTTGGGGGCTTCGCAGTGTAGACCAACTTCGAGGGCACGATGACGGATTCAGGGTTTTCCCGGAACTCCTTCGCCTCCTTTCCCCTCAATCTTCGAATGGCCTTCATTTCTTCCATTGCCTTGATCTCCTTCTTCAAAGCGGGTTTCCATGACTCCAAGTGCTGCGAAGCTTCCCGTGGATCACAAGTGTGAACCACCTGCAGCGGGGCTTTCAGGGCACTCAAGAGAAACTCTAGGTTCTCGGTGTAAAGCTCCTGGACATTGGCCTTTTTTGCTTGGATGTGGCTATCCTCCTCCAAGTCGACCTCCATGAAGAACTTGTCGTCATTCTCAACGGCAGGCTCTTCGTCAATCTTCTTGAAGGTAGCCAAACGAGGTTCCGGTTGATCAGGTTCGTTTCGCCGGTTTGGTAGTCGTGGATCACCAGGATCTGCAGGTCCATTTCGTTTTGTTGGGATCTGGACCAAGGGCCTAGGGGAATCCATCGGAACGATTCTCCTGACTTCCCAGAACAAGATGAACTGCTCCTTGTGGAGGATATGGTTGTTGATCCTCGCCACAGTGATTCTTTCGCCTTCGAGGTCTCCGTTTTCGTAGCTTCCGACCAAATCCACTGAGTGAATTGCCAGAACTCTCGCCAAGTGTAAAAGACTACCATCAGTGGCGACCATGAGAACATCTGGTTCTTCCACCCAGTCTCGTTCAAGGTCCTGAAAAATCGTACTGGGAATCCAAGTGTCCGGTTCATTGTCCATCGGCGCTATCGCTCGCCAATGCTCCACGAGGCCCTCGGTCATGTTGTTCGCATCGCAAGTCATAGCTCCCTTCCACTCGTACCATTCTTCAGGTTCCATTCGAAGGTGTGTTACATCCACCCTCAACATCAGGTTTGGCTGTTCTCCTTGAGGCGGGGCTTGATCTGGATCTGGGCCCGTGAGCTTCTTCAGCGCCACTTCCTTTTGAGGCTCTGCCAAATTGCCCGGAATATTGAATCCCAGATCGGTCAACATGTCCTGGTCGGCACTGCTTACTCGGTCGAAGTTCCTTACCGTATAGGCAGCCACCGCCAATCTAAACCCCTTCCACGGCATGGTTGAGTGGAGTTTTCTTGGATGGAACTCGATTGGTCCCTTTTTGCCATTCACGATCGGGAATTCCACCGCATGGCCATTCTTGCCTTTCTTAGTGATGACCTCTTTGCCCTCTTCTAATCCTTCCACCCCTAGTCCACCTCCATCGAAGCTACTCACAGGGATCAAGCAAGAGGACGACGAGGCAAAATTGTGGCTGTCTCGATGTGGACCGGCAAGAATGTTCCCGAAGAGCGAGAAGGTGGTCCATGTTGGCAATTCCCCGGCACAGTTTCCAAGCTTGGAGGCAATGAACTGATTGACCACACGGGTAGTATATGGGAACTTCTTCGTGCCCTTCTTCAGCCCCAAAACACCTCCATGCACAAATGCGCCGGCCGACCAATCCATTGGAGCCACCTTTTCATCCTCGCCATCTTCCTTTTCGGGGTTGACGTTTCTTGTTGTCCTGGTCTTTGGAAGCATCTCAAACAACCTGGCAATAACCTCTTCATCCACATCGATCTCCTCGTAGATGAGCTCCTTGGCAAAGGCTTCAGGGTCATTGAGGTTCTCAGACCAATCATCCCTCTGCTTGGTGTCCAATGCCTTGATGGTCGTTTTCTCCCTCAATCTTATTCTCGCAGGTTGATGATCTGCCTCCTCCACCAGCAAAGGTTCTCGGGCTTCAGGTATTCCCGGATCCACAAGGTCTTTTGCAGGACGAACGTTCTTGGTATGGAGGAAGGTGCCGTCGACATACACCAAGTGGCCTTCATCCACCTGATCACTCAAGCCCATATAAATGCCTTCTCTCCATCGTGGTTCGAACTCCATCCTCAACGGCAATCTCTTGTCGGCATACTTCTTCTTCTTGACATAGACCCGGGTTCCAAAAGTCGCAGCCAACTTGGTGACCTGACTAGGACTTTTGCACGGTCCATGGCCGTTGCTGCCATCACCGCCAAAGGCCAAAACTCCTCTCCAAGCCTTGCTGCGCCCAACATAGTCCTCGCCTGTTGCTTCACAGTCTTCACCGCATTCTCAGCACCTCCATTTCCTTGTGGTACTCCCGGAACACTAGTGGTAACACGAATGGACTCCTTGTGGAACGACTGGACCATTTCCTTCGAGGTGAACTGCGACGCCCTGTCTGAGTGGAATCGCAAGACCGGAATGTTGAGGTCCTTCAGGTACAAGACGATTTTCTGGACTGCACTCATCACAGTGGGACCCTTGACATCCGGAAGCGGAACTGCAAACTTCAGGAACGCCTTCTCCGGTAGTTTAAAGTCTTCAGGTAGTGGCTTCACTTCCTCCTCAGACTTCCCCTCCTCAGACGCCTTCTTCGCAACCTTCGCTACCACCTCTGGGTCCACCAGGAGCTCCTTGCCCTCTTCATCCAACCTGTCCATCACCTCGTCATCATCGTCGTAGCGAACAATCCTTGTCTCCTGAGGTTGTAGTTCTTGAGGCAAAGGAGGACATTCTTCACCATCACTAAGAACATAGTCATCATCCTCCTCGTCGGCCTCGTTGGGAACCTGATCACCCTCCATCTCCTTCATGAAGTCGCCCAGGTCCACGTACTCAACCTCTTCTCTTGAATCTCTGACTGTGTCCCAGGCACCGGTGACATAGGCCTTGGGGATTGAGAAGCGGCCGACCAAAAGGTGCTTCATCTTGGCTTTTTTTCGTTTGTCACCCCTGGCATTCGCATTGAGCCCTTCTTGTTTAAAGGGGCCAGATATGTCTGTTGTCAAAACAAACATACTCGGATGCTCAATACGCTTGTGTCTGTGTCCGGTCGCACCGTGGAGGACACATTGGAGGCAGTCTCTCCGATAGGGGTAGTGCCCCGACCGGGCATGGTCCTCCCATGCTTGTTTTGTCATGGCTCTCAACGATCCTGTTGTTGGGGCGAACCTTGCTTCACCCACCACCTTTTGAACATGTACTTCAAGCTGCCGAGGCCATTGCCTTGAGGTATCCTTTCCACCACAAGACTCCTCCTCAGGTTGGCGCAAGCCATCAAGGTGGTTCAGGTCGTAGTTCGAGAGCAATCGTGACGATCTTCTTGGACCACCTCCTAAGGCACCCTGATCAAACTTCTGCGACTTCATGCCCGCTAACGACTCGAACTCGCCCATGACAGCTTCCTCGGGACCACCTGGGCTCATCATTTCAGGACCAACCCAGACAAAACCCGTCCTTCTCGAAGGGCTTCCAAATCTCGTGACGACATAGAGGAGGATCATCTGGGCAAGTCTCTCCTTCGTTGTCTCATCACTAGACGAAGCATATCCGCCCGCACCCACGATGACCTCAATCCTTCCAGTCGCTGCCCCCCACAAGAGGACCCCAAACATTTCCCTAGGTATTCTTCCGGACACAGTGATGCAGGTGAGGCCATTGTCCTCCAGCGATGCGAACGATGGAGCTCCTTCTTGATGAGGGCAAAGTTGAACGAGCCACCTGGTAGAACTCAAGAGAAGCTTTCTTCTTCTTCGGTTCCACGATGTAGCCTTGAGTGTCTCCCAGCAGTTGACTCGGCAAGACGCTGACGTGCGCGATGCCAAATACAAGTTGGAGCTTCCTGCCTGCTTCACAGTTCGCAGATTCTGATTCTGATTCTTTAAAAATAAAAACAACATGAATGCATCATTGAAACAATTGCCCATTGGCCTGCGCGGTCGAGGAAGAAGTTTGCGGAGACGGACCGGCAGCTGCACGTCAAGCCCCTCACCATCGTCTTCAGCAAGGCACACTGACAGTTCTGTCTTGGTAAGACGTGAGGTTTGTGATGCAAACTTCTTATTAGGGAAGCCGTTCAATCTGCAGGAGTCCTGCTACGGGCGCAGGGAGCACGCCGTCGCCGGATGCCTTCTCGTGTCGAGGAAGTTCCGCCCGGCCTCGAAGCTGTTCAAGACACTTGTGGTGCCCGGTGTGCGAATGCTGCCACGTGCCGAGATGTGGGTCAAGGCATGCTAGTTTGGTTAGGGATTTGCTTCATTGAGAAGCACTGTGAATGTTCGTCGCCGAAAAGTGTAGTATTGCCCGCTGTGATACCATCAACATTTGCACACAGGCCGCCTCCACATCCGGTGCCCACCTGGGCAAGGAGCTCACCGACGTGCAGGAGATGAAGCAGGCCACGGGGGGCACAGACCTGGTGAAGCGGGTCGTCGGCATGTGCCAGATGAGCGGCCACAAGCCAAGCTCACCGTCGTGGTCAGTCTGTCGGCGGACATCTGGCCGTCCTTGGCGACGCTCCAGGAGCAGGCGGCAGGCAACGATTGGGTCGGCTTGACTCTATCGGACGCCGATGAGAAGGCGTGTTTGTTCGGCGACGTCCGCAACCGGGCCTACGAGATGGCGAGAGCGGGAAGGTTGCAGATCACCGCCTTCCCCGACTTCGCCAAGCTCTGCACGGACATGAAGGCTCTACAGAAGGAGAACGACGTGGCGAATTCCGAACTCCGGCTCCAGGTGTGTGCAGTGGAGGACAAGGGACCCTGAACAACTCTCAAAGTCCAGAGGCCTGACATTGCGAATGGTTAGATAGAATAAATTGAATAAAGCCTGTAGGACACTTTGGCCTTGGGGCATGTCGGTCTTTAGGGTGCTGTGTTGTTTTTTTCGATCATGTCAACCTTATATTAGTTCAAACAGTGAGGCCCTGGATTCAAGGGCCTCACTTGTTTGAGCACTGAGGCCTTGCAATCCAGGGCCTCAGTGCCGAAACAAGGTTGGCACGATGGTCAAACTTTCTTGGGGTTTGGTTGCTTGAAAGGCACTGAGCCCCTGGAATCCAGGGCATCAGTGCCGAAACAAGGTTGACACGATGGTCAAGACTTTCTTGGGGTTTGGTTGCTTGAAAGGCACTGAGGCCCTGGAATCCAGGGCATCAGTGCCGAAACAAGGTTGACAGGATGGCACAAACTTTCTTGGGGTTTGGTTGGCTGACACTGTGTGAAGTTTCGGGGTTTAGGGTCTGTCAGGAGGGAAGCCTCTTTTCCACATTCAGTACAAATGGTTTTAGGCATTTGTTCTCCAAGTGTGTTTGGCTTTGCACCAGACAGGATGGAAAGCTGGTCATCCTGCGCACCATGGCACAGAAGTTCCTTCACGGGGGGCAAGAGTATGGGCCGGAGAATGCCGAGAAGTGCATGAAGCTGATCCGAGAGCACAACGAACATTTCGGCCTTGCAAGCGATTATCTGTTTGAGAAGATCGGTGCGGAGAAGCCAGAAGAGCAGCCCATGAAAAGGCTGAGGCTTGCCCCATCCGAGCTGGACGAGAAAAGCATCAAGGAGCTGCCAAATGTCGCCTGCCTTGCTCTTTCAGCGACCCTCGACCTGTTGTCTGCCGACGAGGGCAAGAAGCTGTACATGATTGCATCCGAGAAAACGCAGCTTCTTCGTCACAGGAGTATGTTCCTTGACCGCAACTTTGGTTTTCAGACTCGTGTGTGTTGGTTGCCTCCTGTGTCTCTTTCGCTGGCACAGGTTCGGATTCGGCAGTGGCGAATGGAGATGGGAAGCTGAAGCGTTGGAAATCCAGAACATGCAGGACGTTGACCTGAGGTACATCCAATTCCACAACTCGAGCGACACCCTGGTGCTGGTGGAGAAGAAAGGCCTGGCGGAGCACATCGCAGCCGAGATCCCCGTCAAAAAAAGTCATGACGATGGAGGATCTTCGAAAATGCTTGCAAGATGTCGGCGAGATGAATGTGGAGCCGGTGCAGGATATTGCACAATATTCATAACTTATAATAAATAATTATTATAAAATAATAATTTTTAAATATTATAGAAAGCGTCTCTCTGTGTTTTTTCTCTTTCTCTCCGTTGGATTTCTGTTGAGGATGACCGGTCCGCCTTCCGGGTGTGCATCTGGCTCAGCCTTGACATCTTCCTAAAGAACGTATCTGCACTTCATTGTGTGGTGCGGTATTTAGGACATTTACCTTGAGGAGATTAGAGTGTTTCAAGCAAGCGATTGCCTTGAATACATTAGCATGGAACAATAGGATAGGACCGGTTCTTGTTGAGGAACTTAATCTACGCTAAACACAAAATCCTAAACCTTAAGCTCACGGTTTTGGGGTTGAGGTTCAGGGTGTTAGGGTTTGAGGGTTTAGGGTTTTATGGTTGGGGGATTAAGGCTTCGGATCTAGGGCCCTAAACCCTAAACCCTAAACAATGAACCCCTAAACCCCTAAACCCCTAACCCCTAAGCACGCCACCAATGGACCAAGTCTAGGGCTTCTTCTTGATCCAGGTTTAAGAAGTCCTCGAGCCCCCGAAGCTCCAAAAAGCCCTAAGCCCCAAGTCCGTAAACTCCTTCAAGCTCCCAGAAGCCCTAAAACCCCTGACGCCCCCGAATTAAGCCCTCTAAACCCTAGTGCCCTTTTCAATGTTCACATCCACTGGCAAAGCGTCCCTGGTCACTGGGCTAAGGCCTTTCAGGAACGATCCTTCAATCCCCTTCCACAGGTCGATCTTCTTCCCGGTCTTGACAAAGCGCTCAAAGGACGTAGACCAATTCTCGTTTTCCTTCGCCATCAAATGGTCCAACTTCACCTCCAGCTCCCTAGCACCCTTTTCCAGCTCACGAATCCTCTCCGCCTCAATCTGATCGAAAAGGTTTTGTGCCTGAGCCAAGTTGAGTTCCGGGCATCCCGACCTCAAGGTTGTCTTTAACACCCCAAGAGTTGGGTGTCTCATCCTCAGCCCCTTTTTTCCCCAATGAACTTCACACCCAATCTTCACTAAGTCGCCCATCGGAAGGAGGGACTGTATATCCAACGACGAGGCCAAGATCGATCCTGCACTGTTCTGGTAGAGCTGGGCACTCTCGTTGTTCGCCAAGACCACGTTGACCTTTGAAGCTGAACTCCACTCCTCTTCACCCTTAGGCTGTCTCATGATGTTCGTGGCACCAGAGTCGATGAGCACGTTGGGGGGCTTCAGGGCTTCCTGGAACACTCGCTTGTCCATAAAGGATTTCAGCTTCCCGAAGTCGAAATCATCGGTCACCCTCAAAGCCCTCAACCTCAACTCATCAAGCTGTCGCTGTAGACCTTCCAGTGTTGTTCGACCCTCTGGCGAATTCCCTTGTCCCACCAACGATCTCAACGCCTGGGCTGCCTCCGACACCGCAGCATGCATTTCTCTAGATCCTGATCCCGACACAGTAGAGGTCAATGTCGAGGAAGGTGAAGTTGGCTGAGGCTCGGGTTCCTGAGGCGTCGAGGTGGATTGGATCCCATCTTGAGGAAGAACTTCAGCTTTAGCTGTAGTCGTAGGCTTCGAAGGAGAACCTTTCGGCCTTGCACTAGGGTCAGACTTTGCCTTCGGGGATGGGCTTTGCTTCGTAGGACATGCTGCAGCGAAGTGACCTTCACCTCCACATTCAAGGCATTTGTCCCTCTTCGTAGTTCCTTCGAAAGTGTGTTTGAAGCGACAATTTCGTCCAAAGCGACACCCTTCTGGAACCTTTGCAAACCACTGGCACAATCGCTGGTCGCCCTCCTTTTGCTCAGACCCGTCTTGCTTGCCCTTGCCCTTTCCTTTACCCTTTCCCTTTGACTCTTCAGGTCGGAAAGGCTTCAGCTTGGTATCGCTCTGCTGTGGGGCTGCCTTCGCCGGGGTCGGTGTCTGCTTAGCGCCTGCCATAGAGAGCAACTCCATCTCAGCTCGAAGATGTTGATGGTAGCGCATTGTGGTTTCCAGGTTCGGATTTGTGTCAACCTGGAGCTTGTTGCGCATGAGGTTCGTTCTGAACTCCGACTCCGGAAACTTGGACAACACCTCACCCACGATCAAACCCAAGCCTCGGGTGAGCACGACTGGATCAGGGCACACCAATGACAGCTCTTTGGCTCTTGTAACCCACTTTTCCCACTGCCTCAACGACTTCGCAGCGGAATCAGGATCACTGCACTTTGCCGGCTCCGACAATGAACGAAGGATGTGGGTCTTCTCCTTCTCGCCACCCGGGGCATACAGGTGAAGACACGATAGATGATCCCCAAAGTGCTCTTTGCACACTGCCTTGAAACCATCTCTCGTTGAATCTCATCAGGAAGAGCACTCAGAATCATTCCAGCTGCCCTCATATTTACCCGGGAATACTTCCCGAGCTCCAAGTCCCCAGGAGAAGGATCCTTGAGGAGAAGGCGGTCGTACGGAGTGCTATTGACCCACTGTTGATACATGTCCTGGGCCCTCGTCTTCACCGCCTTCCACCACACCGCACTGGTGTCGCTGATGTCTGACATAGGACTGTCAATCAGTTCCACCCAGTCCTGAACCGCCACAGCGCTTTCCGGCGTTCCTGGAGGTCCCAAAACCGCCAGGATCGTTACTCCCGGCTTGACTTGCTCTGGGGTCTCATCCTTCCGATTGAGCATCGCCATCTGTGCCTGCTGGAGCTGTGCCATCCCTGCCACCAGAGTGTTGAGCAGGTCTCCACCTCCAAATCCTTGTTCCTTGCCTCCAGCACCTGCACCACCCCCCCGTTCTTCGGGTGATTGGGATTGAATAGATTGAATAGTTTGAATAGTTTGAATAGTTTGGGGCCCCAGGCCGGGCCCCCAAACTATTCAAACTATTCAAACTGTTCAAACCCCTCCCCTCTCCTCCCAGGGACCCCCCTAAACTATTCAAACTATTCTAACCCCCCCCCCTTCTCCTCCCAGGGACCCCCCAAAACTATTCAAACTATTCAAACTATTCAAACTATTCAAAACTATTCAAACTATTCAAACTATTCAAACTATTCAAACTATTCAAACTATTCAAACTATTCAAACTATTCAAACTATTCAAACTATTCAAACCCCCGGGTTTCAATGGCTTGAATAGTTTGAATAGTTTGAATAGTTTGAATAGTTTCTAACCCCCCCCCTCTCCTCCCGGGGACCCCCCAAAACTATTCAAACTATTCAAACTATTCAAACTATTCAAACTATTCAAACTATTCAAACTATTCAAACTATTCAAACTATTCAAACTATTCAAACTATTCAAACTATTCAAACTATTCAAAACCCCAGGGTTTGAACAGTTTGAATAGTTTGGATAGTTTAGGGCCCCAGGCCGGACCCTCCAACCTATTCAAACTATTCAAACTATTCAAACCCCCAGGGTTTGAATAGTTTGAATAGTTTGAATAGTTTGAATAGTTTGAATAGTTTGAATAGTTTGAATAGTTTGAATAGTTTGAATAGTTTGAATAGTTTGAATAGTTTGAATAGTTTAGGGCCCCAGGCCGGACCCCCCCCCCCAGGGTTTGAATAGTTTGAATAGTTTAGGGCCCCAGTTCGGACCCCCAAACTATTCCACACTATTCAAAACCCCCCCCACCCCTTTCCGCCCAGGGCGCCCCAAAACTATCAAGACTATTCAAACTATTCAAACTATTCAAACTATTCAAACCCCCAGGGTTTGAATAGTTTGAATAGTTTGAATAGTTTAGGGCCCCAGGCCGGACCCCCAAACTATTTAAACTATTCAACCCCCCCCCCTCCTCTCCTCCCAGGGACCCCCCAAAACTATTCAAAGTATTCAAAGTATTCAAAGTATTCAAACTATTCAAACTATTCAAACTATTCAAACTATTCAAACTATTCAAACTATTCAAACTATTCAAACTATTCAAACTATTCAAACTATTCAAACTATTCAAACTATTCAAACTATTCAAACCCGCAGGGTTTGAATAGTTTGAATAGGTTGGATAGTGTAGGGCCCCAGTTCGGACCCCAAACTATTCAAACTATTCAAACCCCCCCCCCTCCTCTCCTCCCAGGGACCCCCCAAAACTAGTCTAACTGTGAGTCTAACTATCCAAACTATTCAAACTATTCAAACCCCCAGGGTTTGAATAGTTTGAATAGTTTGGATAGTTTAGGGGCCCAGGCCGGACCCTCCAAACTATTCAAACTATTCAAACTATTCAAACTATTCAAACTATTCAAACTATTCAAACTATTCAAACTATTCAAACTATTCAAACTATTCAAACTATTCAAACTATTCAAACCCCCAGGGTTTGAATAGTTTGAATAGTTTGAATAGTTTGAATAGTTTGAATAGTTTGAATAGTTTGAATAGTTTGAATAGTTTGAATAGTTTGAATAGTTTGAATAATAGTTTAGGGCCCCAGGCCGGACCCCCCCCCGCCAGGGTTTGAATAGTTTGAATAGTTTAGGGCCCCAGTTCGGACCCCCAAACTATTCAAACTATTCAAACCCCCCCCCTCCTCTCCTCCCAGGGACCCCCCAAAACTATTCAAACTATTCAAACTATTCAAACCACCAGGGTTTGAATAGTTTGAATAGTTTAGGGCCCCAGGCGTGACCCCCCAAACTATTCAAACTATTCAAACCCCCCCCCCCCCCCCCCCCCCAAACAAAAGGACGAATCATCACATTATACACAAAGGTTCCTGCCTCATATATATATATATATATTATATTAGGGATTGTATATTTTAATTTTTAAACATATCAGATTACATTTTATATTCTAGATTTTATGATACACATATCTTATATAAGTAATAACTTCTACAAATTAACCAAGTGTATGTTACACATATGTAGATACAAACTAAGTAAGTTCTGCTGCGCATACCATTTGCCGAGTCTGGGCTTCCCGGCACATGGTCTTGAGGATGGAGACGAAGGAGGCGCGCCAGAGCACCATCCGTGGATCGCAGATGTCCATTTGTGCCTGCTGCGAGATCAGATGCTCGATCTCTCGCGTTTTGCTGTCCTGAGTTTGCCAGAGTTGTCAGGTCACAAGGTCACAGACTTTTGAAGGGAACATAGCTGCAAGATGCCATCCACCTCAATCAGTGCCTGTCGGTTCGTGCCTTCAAGGCTCGGTGATCACTCCCGTCTTTGCATTCCCCTTCAGGGACCAGACCGCCGCGCCACATATGCGGACGTAGTTTGCCAGCATCTTCGACTCGGAGCGTAGCTCGGTAATGTCCTTCAGGCAAGGGTCACGAGTTCAGCACTGGGCTGATGTGCAATCCACCATGGCGGATCATCACGAATGTTGTGCAGCTGCACAGCCGCAGCTCTGAAACACAACGCTCACACAACACTTACAATTTCTCGACAGACCCGTCATGACCGATGCCGATCACGCCCACGATGTTTCCATGGCGATCGCGGCGGGCAGTAGCGCTCCACAAAATATCCTTTCGCTGCCCACTCTTCGTCCAGAGGGAAAACTCATAGTTTGTGATCTCCTGCAAGGGGTCATGCATGCAGTCTACTTCTCAGATGCTGGGACTCAGCAGGGCTCCACCCAGAGGTGATCAGCCCGCATCGCTTTGTTGAATCCGAGCAGGGAGCAGCTGAAAGACCGTCTGCTAATCCGATCAAGACTTCGTCAGTACAGACCCGAGCTCCTGACCATTCATGCCCTGGGAGAGCATGGTCTGTACAGAGTCAGAGAACTCGTCAGCAATGAAATTTTGCACCAGCTTCTTTCCGACAGCTTCCTCTTTTGTAAAGCCCATCAGAAGCTCGGTCCCACGGTTCCACTCCTGCAGATCACGGATGCACATGCCAATGCGCAATAATGCGCCGCAATGCGCCATAATGCGCAACTCGTGTCATGTCCCCAGAGGGCTCCTCCACACATCCAGATTTGTCTACCGCAATCAAAGGGGCATTCACCTCTCCTGAACAGGATAGCTCTGAAAAGTTCCCAGTGTCTCAAATCTCGGTGCCATTTTGCCACATGATGTCCAGATCCAAGCGTCGGATGAGACGATCTTGCAGGGTCACTTCAGAAGAGTGCGAGCTCTTGAGCAAGCCCGTGACTTCCTATCGTGCAGAGCAACTGCGCTCTCACAGCAATTTGAACTGCTCTTCATTGACTCCATCGTCCTGACCGATGTACAGCACGCCGGACGAGTCCTTGCTGCTGGCACTTGGACAGCTGGATGCCAGAAAAAGAACCTGCAAGGAGAGTTAAGACCGTCAAGAACTGGTTCCGTGCCTACGTTTCGCAGCCGTTTGTTGCTGTAGGTCGGCTTTGGGCTCAACCGGACAGTACCACCTAGGCCGACTTGACGAAAAAAACACCTCTCTTACCCATAAAGCAGGGTAGGGCCGAACCTGTTCTTGACGTGAAGGACCAAAACGCCAACATAGGAGCGACACAAAGCTGGCTCATCTCGCTCATCTCGCGATTGCTAGCTTGCGGTTTGCTCGAACTGCCCTGACAGTCCCTCAAAGCCCTCTTCACTGTACTGGCAGGGCTCTGCATCTCAGTTGCGCTGTTGCATTTTTGCCTAAGGCAGTTAGGATACGTCAGTTCCTAACAAGGTGCGCACTCGCTTGAAGATGAGTTTATTGCCTCCCACCTCATGCCACGGCTGCCCAGCCGCTCGGGAGTGCACGCAGAAGCGTCGCTGTAAGTGGGCCACCCCATTGGGAGACCTCCGAAGCTCTACTTGCAGAGAGCATTGCCAGTTGTTGCATTTGTTGCCCGCAACAGGTGTTTCTCACGAGTTGCACAAGTTGAGCGCACCAGAATGTCCACAGGATAGCATGTCTTGTAAAGTACACAGAAAAATGCTGCCCTGTAACTGCTTCTCCTGCCCGTCAGAGACCGTTAGAGAGCAGCTGGGTTCCAGAGGATGCTCAAAGCGTCGCTGCGGTCCTACCCTCAACGGTGGGTGCGCTTTCTTTGGAACAGGTAGTCACCAGGTGGTCAGTGTACAGGATGCAAGTGTCATAAGGAGTTGCAGACAACTCTTCATGAGAGCTTTAGTGTCATCTTCATGCTCAGACGGTTTCAATTTCACTTTGTCGTGTGGTGTATGGTTGTGAGGTTGGGTCGGGCTGGCCAGACTTGACGCGGGGGATCACATCCTAATCGGGATTGGTTTGTCTGTTCCCTTGCATCTACAGCACTGATCATTAGTGTAATCAAAAACCATGGTTTTGAAGTGTGGTCGCTTGATTCATCTGAGATGCAGAACCGCTTTGGAGGTGATGGCTGCCTTGGCTTGACACTTGATCGAAGAGGTCGTTGGCATTGTGTCTAGATTGCAGACCCGTGACACTCGGTTGCAAGCAAGACTCCTGAAGGTCGGCCAAGCCCGGCTGGTCTCCTGTCTCGAGAAACTCGGAGAAGGGTCTCCTGCGAATGCCCCAGAATCATCTGAGCATGCCCGCAGTCTAGTGACTCCCTAGTTGACGAGGCGCGCCTGAGAGCAGACTCGCAGGGGCAGCCAAAGACTTCCTCAGCTTTCCTGTTCCACCGAGTGATCAGGCCGTAACGGTCCACAGCCTTGGCACAGGCAAACTTTCTCTCACATGCCCAATCCTGCTGCAAGTTCTGAATACTCTGGTTCTAAACAGCGCTGCCAAAACTATGTGAAGCGCAAGACGGCATGCTGAAAGCATGCCTGCCTGCTTGTCAGTAACAACGATTAACCGCAACTTGATGCTCCGGTTTGTCTATGAAGCTGCCCTCTCACACACAGCAGAACTCTTACCCCGAAATCAGATAGCAACCTCCCCCTCCCCCCGCTGCAATCACACCGGCTCCAACGTGGAAAGGTGGGAAAGTTAGGCTCAGCGCAACTACCGGTGCATTTGCACCATCGAAGCAGCGTCGGAGACAACCATAGGCCTTGAAAGTCGCGGGTTCGTCAAGGCATCTCAGGGCACTGCGGTTCTGCGGGTCCAAAGGTTCCAAGCTATCTGCCAAAATCTGCTCAAATCTGCTAAAAAGCGACACCTTCTCATGATTCGTGCTGTGATTTGAGCAGTTCCTTGCCTCAGCCTGGTCCCGGAGTGACCTCTCTGCATCTGCGAGAGCCTGGCACGATAACCATGGCTCCCGCTTACCTTGATGTTTCACGTCTGGGCACAGGGCTCTGAGGCCTCAGAGATCCTCACTGCGAGCACCGAAAATAAGACTCATCCGACTCATGCATAACTTCGCCTTCTTCGTAGCAGAAAGAGCTCTGCGCGAGTCTGCGAGCGCACGCTGAGCTTCATTGAGCTGGGCCTCACGTCGTGGCGAGGCTGCACACTGGCCAACTGACTGCTACTGGAACGCGCAATGTGTCAAAAAAACTGCGAGTCCGTCTGGTTAGAGGGGCGTGCGCATGTCAAGACCCTTGGAGTTGCGAAACCGACTCGCCGAATCTGCTCGAATCTTCTGCATCCTGCATGGTACTGCACGAAGATGCCCAAAACAAATACATGGAAAATCAGGTGCCGAATCAGCACTATGCTGACATGGTAACATTAACCTGATACTGTCTATGAACCTGAATGTCTGTACCCAAATGAACCCATTCGCACCTGTATTCTGGACCCTACACAAGATAAGACAATCCACCACCCAGAGCCCTTGGCGTGTCTGGAGGCGCCTGCAACTCTGAAGGGTTTGCGACGACACAGCAGCTCATGTCTGCAACCGCATCGGCAGAGTCTTAGTTGGGGGGGGGGGGCTCTATGGCTTAATGGTATTCCAAAAGTAGGGGGGTCATATCAACAGGAGGTACACAAAGCGAGCTCATTGGGGCCTGAGGCCCTGCTAACCGTCCTCGCCCTACTTACTCTTCAGGCTGCTTTGCGAGGCATAAGGCAAAGGTTCTTACAGACTTGGTGCACACTGCCCTTGATGCCTGGCTTGGCATTCTGTTTAGTGAAAGCTTACAAGCTTGCTGTTCTGTCTTTGTCCAGGAGCCTGCGAAGCTGCGGGAAGGAGAATAAGTGGCTAGGCCCGGACCAACTGAGCCTGACCGTCAGGAACCCACCGCGCAGTGAGAACAGTTGGTCAGAATGTCATTCTAGCTTCAGACTTCTTAGTGGAGCTCAGATGTAGTATCATGTTGAGTTAAAGTATGCCCGATCCTGGCTGACCGATGCAGCTTCGTGGAATGGATTTCACAGCAAAAAGTACTCCGGCCGCCATGGGCCGCGACCTATCTCAGGTTGGAAGTTTGGAACTTGGAGTGCTGTATTTAAGGCTGAGTTGCAATACAGGAATTTTCCAGACGCCGCACCCTGTACTGGTCGCACGCCCTAGAGACGGGGCTGCTCACGCAGAGCAAGTGGTCAGCTCGTTGTGCATGGGATTGCCTGAATGAATCTAACTGCAACTTTTCAACTCTTTGCTTGAAGGTCACCTTCACAAAGCCTGACCCACCTTACTGTACAATTTTCACGGCGTAGCTGCAGCCTGGCACAACCCCGAGACCTCAGAGAGGCACCACAATTGAAAACATGTCGGGGTCTGTGACAAGTCCGTCTGAATGATTTGAAAGGGGCTCTTTTGAAAGGCTCTTTTTGAAGGCTCTTGAATCTTAAGCCTCAGACTGGCCAAGCTCTGCCCATACATTGCCTGCAGAGGAACATGTCAACGTCAGTCGACTGCTGATGCAGCGTAATTTCGATTCATAGATGTCTCCTTGCTACACCTGCATGAGTTCTGACTGTTGTTCGATGTTCGGAGGAGCTGATGAACTGCTGAATGCATGCGCCTGGCCTCGCTCACTTCGACTGAGATCGAAGTAGCTGAGCCAGCCGTAGGGCCTGTAACCTCAGTGACAGACGGTCCATGCGAAGAGCTTCGCATGTCTCACACGGCTGCGTGCGAGGCTGTGATTTTCCATGGGTCGCGTGTGTTGCTCAGAAGCTGGTAAGCCTCACAGCAACGGGCTGAAGTCTGAAGTCTGGCCTGGCTCTTCATATTGTGCAAATAGCGTGTGCAAATAGCGTGTGCATTGAGACCTTGGAGTTGAGGTCGAAGGCCGTAGTGGCCTCGACGTCGAACTTGTCTGACGCCTAAACCAGCTTAGAACATCCGAGAACCGTTGCTATCACTAAAACTTTAATGTCTTCGAAGCGAATGCACCTGCGAGCCGCCGGGCATCTGAAAGTTCAATGTTGCCTCGTGGGCAGGCGCGACAAGGGCTGGTGAAGATGGAAAAGGACCGGTCTGAGCATCTCACTTCTTTTTCAACGGGACCAGAGGTCTGCGCTACGACACGCAGAAGTTCCTGCCGTTCCTTCCTGTTCGCCTTCCAGGCTTCAGAAGATTCAGACATGTTCACAAGCATTTGTGAGCACACCCCTCGCAGTGCGCGAATTGCCAATGGAGGTGCCTCTTCCTCCTTCAGCGTGGACAACCACTTGTCATGGTCCGACACAACCTCGAGGCCCATGCAGACTCGGCATTGTCTCAGACCCAACACCCATACACAAGGACACACAAGGACGCACAAGGCAACGGCATCACGAGCAAGCTTGAAAATCTTCTGTGTCTCCTTGTGCCACGTTCAGCTTGTCTTGCTGTACTTTTGAACTTCCTTCACTACTTCATTCACTACTCTGCGTGTCAGCAGGTTGGACAAGGCAGCCTCCTCCGAAGTAGCCTTCAGGTCGCTCAGAGCTGCCCTGAGATGTTGAAACACAGGCTGCTCACTGATTGAAATCCAACCCCCAGGCCTGACAAAACGGTACAGGCCCTCTCGTGCTCTCACCCGGCTCATTCGGGGAGGGGTCCCTTCCCAACCCGCCGTGCTGATGACGCACACCCATTGTGAGGGCAGCTCGTGATGTTGCTGGAATTTAGGATGTGGTGAGCACACCGCCCTAGAGCCCAAACCACTCTAGAAGCACACCATGGCACCCTCGACTCCCTTCTGTGCGACCTTGCGCGCGGCCCTCTTTCGATAATTGCGATCAGCTTCGAGATGTGTATGCTTCAAGCGAACAATGCGTTATGAGAAGACCAGACATCCAGTTCACTTCTCAGTCGCCGGCGGCAGCACAATCTGATCTGATCGAGTGCCTTGTAAAGCAAAGAGCTTTACCCTGCAGAAACATTCATTTCCCGCCGGGCTCAGTCTCCGGCCAACAAGGCCAGCGGGGGCTGGAAGTTGGGCGAAGGGAGCGTACTGCGACACCACAGAATGTGAAAAACATGAGCAACACTTCTGGCAGCTCAAATGACCACAACAAAACTGGAAACATGGAAAAAAAGAGGTCCTGCATCGCGCGTTCACGCTTCCAAGAGTGCCGAGAGGAAACTTGTGGCTAGCAGTCTACCCGCAAAAGGGCTGTGTAGGTGTCTGGAGACGTTGTCGTATGCTTCTACCCGGAGCTCCTGCTGCCGTCATGCAGCTATGCCGCATGGGTAAATGATGCGGAGATTGCTGTCAGTGCCTCCGGCCACGATCCCCAAGATCCCAACGTGTGCCACAAGGAGGCGACCAGCGTTCAGATGAAACAGATAACAGCAACATGCTGAGGATTTTCTGGCATAAACTTCCGGCAATGCTTCCATGCAGCATTTTTGCGAGCTTGCCCATCAGAGTCCGCCAAGGCCGCTAAGGACCGTATCTGACGAACGCGTGAAACCTGCTAGCTAGAGTTTTCGGGACCATCGAGATCCCCAATATCCTAGGGACCCTAAAACAATAATAGGGACTTCGTCAACCGCAAAATCAATCGGCATTCTGCCTTGGGGACGCTCCGTGTGCTCAAACTTTGAAAGCACCACGAGATTTCAAGAGCGCTGAGCGTTGTCCCAGCATGTCCCCCAATCCTTTGAGTTGCTTTCGCTGCGTCTCAAGGATCGCTGCCTCCATCTCGGTTCGAAGCGCTTCGAACTGTTCCAGCGCAGGACCCGACAGGCTCGCGGCGACAGTCGAGGGGCGCTGTGGCAGCAACTCGCTTGCATCCTTCTTTGCGGCTGCTACCGCGTCTGACTGCAGCTCTGTAGCACGAAGTAAGGCCTGAAGAAAGTCCTTCAGAGCTGTTCTGCAGGCATGAAGGTCTTCCTGGCCAGCCTTCGCTTTCTTGGACCCAGATTTGGGGAGCACTTGGGTGCTCCACACCGCTACGGGGATCAGAATCAGAAGACAGGTCAGCATGGAGCCTAGACAAGCCTGTCCAAAGGAACCCACGACGAAAGGGCGCCACCGACCCTTGTCACTGGTGCCGTCGTCGCCGTCGCCGTTGTCGCAGCGAGGTGGCGGCACAAAGTCATCCGGCGCTTCATGCAAAGCCTGCACTGCGCTGCTCAGAGCGGTGCTCAGGGCCTCCAGCCTTTTGGCGGGTTGCAGCCACGACTCCGTGCCTGAAGAACATTTCATCACCAGCAAGGCGAACTCGCAAGCAGCAAAGCTACATGCGCTCAAAGATCTCCGGAAGCAGGAACTTGCCTGGCTCCAGCAGCTACAATCACTGGATTGAAGGGCCTCTTTCATTGAAGCTGTGGCAGGTTCCAAGTCCGGATTGCCACCGTCCCAAAGCTCTGCAAAAGCAGCGCGCGCGGACTCAATAGATCTGGATAACCTATCCTCCGCTGGTCCGTCCTTACAGGCTAAAATGCCTACTACCTGAAGTGTAGATCCTGCAAAAGCGACTTCGGCTGCAGGATTTGCTGCACCATGGAGTAACTCATCAGCCGCCCCGCGGCATTTTGCTTGCGGCCTTCGATGCCCTCGCTTGCAGCTCCACGATGTGCCAAAGGAGGTCAAAGACTCGGGCTCAGGCCGCAGCCGATCGCCCTGCCACCGTCGGACCGTAAAAAAGAAAGTTCGAGTACAAAAGCCAGCATGCTCCATGCCTCCATCTCTGTCACTTCACCTCAGCTCAAAGTAAACTCCGCCAGTTGACGCCTTTATTTTGTTCAGGGGCCAAGGCGGGGCTCATGCTTCAAAGTCCACGGGGATGCTGAGAAGCAGAGGCACGACTAATGCACAAATAAGATGAGGTGACTTGGGGAAAATCTTTGGATCAAAGCCTTGCTAGCAATGATCGAGTGGATCTTTGTTCGAGATGTGGGCTCAGGCTATACTGCTTGCGCTGCTCCCAAACAACGGCACATCGCAGTGTTGGTTCGAGGCATTTGTGCGCGTGTGACTTGCAGATCTGCTTGCACGGCCGCCTAAGGATGCACCACACCTTTCGGTATCAGCGTCGCGCTCATTTCATCAACGGAATTCGAATGATGAAGCCTGACCATGCCTAAAACTCGTCCTAGAACATCCGCTCATGAACACCATAGCGGCCCGCGAACACCGCAAACAGCGCGAACACGGTGGAACACCGCAGCCCAGCGCAAACACCGTGGAACAGCGCGAACAGCGAAAGGGTGCAAGGCTTCTGTTCTTGCTCCGGCTACAGGCTTTTAGGATCGAAGCTTGTCAGAGGCTGCCGGAACTGCACACATAAAATAGACAGCTTTTGCCCTTGGCTCTGAGGCACAGGCTAGCTGTGATCATGGGCAGCTGCTGCAGTCCATTAAGCAAAGCTCGGTCTTGGTTCCTGACGCATTTATGAGGTGTGCAGAGCATGATGGGCTACGTGAAATCTGGTTTTTTGAAGTCCTTCGGGACCAATGGCTCGACGGCTTCTCTGCAACTGCTGAGAGCATGCGGAATTGCCTGCACTGATGCGGAAACATCAATCACACACTTTCCGGTCTTGGCGCATGTTGCAGTTCCAAGAGCACCATGCCAGAAACTTCCCCAGAAAACGTAACAGCCTAGCTGGTGTCATGAAAGGAGCTTCATCCTCGATCAGAGCGCATGGAACTTCCTAGCGCCTTCCACAACCTTCAGCGACAGCGTCCCAGGAGGCAGCAGCAGCTACATCGGCAGCGGTCTGATTCAGTATAGTGTGGTTGCAAGAGCAGCTGCGGATTGTTGGCAGCATGACAGCCTTGCCTCTTCAATGACGGCCTTCCCCCACATGAGGCTTTGGCTAACCTGTGCACCAAGATCGGGCTGTCAACTTCGGACTGCGAGGCATCCGAGGCTCAAGAAGTGTCGAAGCTTAGCGAACCTGCGCGATCGAGTCGACATACTCCGGCACACGACAAAGGATACCTGGCTCGGCAGCTCGGCACAGTCGGCAAATTGCCACATCTTACCACTGCAAATGTCGGGAAACGTCGGGAAAACCCACTTCGCTGCCAAACAAACCCAAACAGTTAAAGGAATGCGCACCTTGCATGCCAAAGGCTGCGCCGAGAGCATCGGCGCCATCCCTGTCTAGATCCTGCAAGGGATGCTCCAGGGTGTCAGTTGCGAAGTCAACATGCAAACAACTAGTATCAACTAGTCGCACCGCACTTGGTTCCCGCTTCGTCGCACGCGTGCACCCACGGCTTGTGCTGTAGAGCTTCATGGAGCTGAACGGTTCGACAACAGCACAACAGCTTTTCAGGCAGCCAGGCCCTAGCTTCAACTGATTGTTTTAGCCAAGCCTAGGTTTCCTGACACGTCGCGCAGTAAGCCAGTAAGCCGTGGCTGATTTCTTCGTTTAGTCTGTGCACTTTACCCTCGACTCAGACTTTCATCGCCCTTTCGGCCGCCCTAGATGTTAGGAGCGACGAGTGTTGCAAGCCGGGCATGGCTCCTCGTGAAAGGACTGGATGCTGCGACAAACCTGTCGCACGAGGTCACGACGCTGTGTCAGTTAGGCTGGACGATCAAGGCCTCTCGCAGTTGTTCCGGACAAATGCTGCCCAGGGAATCAAAGACCAGGTAGGAGAGGCTCTCGTGCTGCACAGGGTCCAGGTGTACAGCTCGCTGCACTCGCTCATTGAACGCACAGCCTCAAATGGTCAGCCTGTTTTTTGCACAAGCTTCTGCCAAGCTAGGGTTGCTACAGCAAGAAGCAGGAAAGCTATCTTGTGTAGGACCGAGACTAGTCAAAGTGATGCAGCCAGTCTTTGGCCCGCATCAGTTGTTCGACAACGCCAGCAATGGAATCAGTCTGCGTTCATGTCAAGACCTCAGTACAAAATCAGTCGGCGTGAAATCCATCCCGCAACCCACCAGAGCAAAACTGAGAACGTGACATCTTCGAAGCTGACGCATCTCATCATAGCATTCTGAACCTTGTCTGGCGATTGGTCAAGTCTTAGGTCCCTATACGTCGAGCAGGGTCCAGTGCTTCAACTTTGAGCCATCGACACAGGTCTGAGCCTTTGCTCACCTTTCGCTGGAAGCACTCGCTGCCTTGGTGCCGAAGGCGGTGGAGCCGCTGCCGCCAGAGAAAGGGAATTGATCACTCTTTTCTCTGGACCCTTTCCGAGTTCTTATGCTTATGTACCTGTGCTAACTGGCGTAACCAAGGCTGCGACACATCACCTGCTGCCGTTTCTTCTGGGATGCCATGAAATGGCTAAGCCTCTGCCACCAGACATGTATACTTCTGCTGCAGCAACGGACGTGTGGCGACCAAACATCGTGCGAGACAAGCACTGCGCACAGAAACCATCGAGCGGCTAGTGTACGTACGACCTGCGACGCGAAGCTTTGGCTGTCGTTCTTGCACCTTTTCGCAAGTAAATACTGGGTTGCAGCGCCTTATCTTGCCTGGACGTTTCGTGCGCTTACATCTTCGGATCTGTTGGCAGGCACAGCACTTTCGAAAATGCAAACTGTGCGGCGCTCATGGAACTTCCGAAACTACTTCTTTTTGAGCGGGAATGCCAAAAGTCTGCATTTTCACAAAAGGCATGCATGCTTGTGACAGCTCGTCTTGTTCCAGAGATATCAATCGTCCTCGTGAAGCATGTTGTACAAAGAAGCAAAACGCTGCAAAACAAGTGTTTTCGGCATGTTCGCCGTCATTATCCCCCCCCTCCCCCGCCTGCCCCGCCCCCTCACCCCTCCATCCCCTCTCCGCCCCCCAACAAATTGAAAGAGAAACAGAATGAAGCACCGGGAAACACAAGGTGCAAAGCAACTAACTACCAGACAAGAGTCTTTGTGGTGGTGGACCAGAGAGGCCAACTAACTGCAAACTAGTAGAATATGCAACGCCAAAAGCGGGACCTCTACGCCCTCGGGGCTGTGTCCTTTCTAAGTTCGACTGATGCATCACAAACTTCATGGACGTGCTGTAAAGCTTTGTCTATAAAACCATGGGTTGCAAGTTGCTGGAAGGACAACTTACCGATACAAAGACACACATAGACAGACGAACTTGTGACGATCTGCACAATGGGGCACACAGTCGAGCGGCAGCGACACATATGACACGAGCGCGAGATAGCGCCAGCAAATAGCCCATGCGCAAGCCCACGCGCCGCCTAGTTTCACACTGACAAATTAACGAGTGGATATCTTCCACTGGCTAAGCTTCACACGCAGTGGCCTGAACAAGAGCGGAGTCCTTCACGCAGGCTCTTGGCACGTGAACCCCTGCAAGGCTCTTGTTTCCAGGAACGATACCTGCCGCGCTCCAACCCCCCAAGTTGCGCACGCGTCACACGCATCACACACCTGGATCCTGGAATGTTCTGGACATTTCTGGACCCTTCCGTCCGCACATGGGCAGGTCGGCGGGTCGCAGCCCGGGATTCTATGAGATCCCCGATGTCCCTGTGGACAGCAGGCGTTGTCATATGGCATGTTGCCACTGTCAGCAAACTATGGATGGGAGGGGCCTGATACTGTTACCTGCATCCGGTTTGAGGGACGTGGTTTCGGTAATTTTGCGTATGGGCGGTGCAGATCCCGGGCGGTTTGCTATCTCAGTAGCCTGCTACGTACCACAGGCTGCTAGAAATTCCTGGTTCAATCCACCACTAGGAAGCTTGCCCAAAGAGCTGATCCACGACTTGCTTCTTTTGGAACAGTCCAAGACTGATTCGGCATCGGAGCGACACCATGCACCATATCTCAATCGGCTGAAGCCGTGATGGGCATCAGCCAATGCAGCTTCCAGCAGCTGCCACACGGAGGTCTCATTTTGGCATGTGGACCCTGCAGCACTGCAGCGCCGTGAGTAGGGCGTAGGGCTGGGAAGAGCTTCGGATGGCTCACCTTGATGGCCGTCGAGTCTGTCAACTGCTGCTCCTGCTGTTCTCGGCAGGCCGTACTTTTGTAAGCTGCGACAGGACTTCCTGAGCACAGAGATGCTGTGCATTGTTTTGCGGTGCACCCAGGAGCCGCCAGAGCCGGCACGTCTAACAAAATCACATTTATTCTGCCCTCGCCCACAGACAGCGCCGAAGGGCCTTTCTATGTTGTGTTCTGTTCGCTATGAGCCGAGCCCTTGCAATTCTGCTCTCCTCTGTTCGAATGATGCCCCTGCTCCGCAGTGCCAGGGCAGTCTCCGCCTCCAGCGCTGACAATCCCAACTGACTCAAATTGCTGACAGCGTAGCTGCTTCTGGGATGATATGCCACAGCAGCCCAGCCTTTTCCTCTGCACTCTCCTCACCTGCACAGGGCAAGCTCCCCATCAGCAATGCACAGCAAGACAGGTCCAGTCTTCCATACAAAATCGCGAGGGTCAGCGTGAGACAGCGTGAACACATGGTGCGAAGATGTTGAAGTCCTGAGGTCCTGGCTGCTGGATAGAGTGTCTGGCGAGTCCCCTCGTCCTCTGTAGACGCAGGCTGCCTGCCAAGAAACATCTTCAAACTCACACCGTACTGTACACAGCTATCATGATACAACTACCTGGTCCCTTTCATTCCCTTGAGTTTTGGCTAGTGTTGTGCAGTCCTTCTGGTCCTCTTGCTCCAACTCACTGCCAGATCCGTCTTGCTCAAAATCTGCATTGACCTGAGCTGCGGCAGGACGCTAAGCTTGGAGCAGGGCTGTCTATCACTTGCAGCGAGCCCTCTCTCACAGAGTCTGGGGTTCAAAATGGGAACTGTTGGATGTGCCTGCGCTTAGGTTGCTGCATCTCCGGCCTCGCCGAACATAACCTCAGGAGGCCTCGTCGTGCGGCTACCGGTGCTGCCGGTGCTGGTTACCGCTGTAACTTCTCCTCCGCTGCTTATGGCAATGAGCCAGCCCGTGCCTGCAGTCCTCATCGCACTCGTCAGCGCTGTCCAAGCAGGGTGAGTCATCCGACCTGACCAGACTACATGTGGGAACAGTGTAGTGTGTAATAGCAACAGAATCATGTGTGAGTGGGTGCTGCCAGTTCGTCTTCTCTGTGGCTGCTGCCCATCCAATACTGGAAAACTGCTCTGCCGCAGCCAGGACAGAACTCTCTCCTCACAACGTTTTGCTGTGGCGCAGCAGAGCCCAGGTCTCAGCAACACCGAAATAAGATTCTCATACCGCGATCACGACCTTGGCATTTTGCAATTGGCGAAAGAGCCGGGCTGCTCTGACCTGGCATGGAGCTGACACCGTAAACTTTTTGCTCACCTAAACAATACTCAAAAACGTGCTTGGGCCACTCGTTGGTCAGGTGGTGCCTTGAGAATCGCTGTGGCTAGACTGTGCAGGAGAGAGGGGGAAAATGAAGAGAAGGAGAGAAAGGGGGAAAACGAAGAGAAGGAGAGAGGGAAAATGAAGAGAAGCAGGGAGCAGAGAGAGAAGAGAGAGAGTGAGAGAGAAAAATGAAAGTAAACAAGAAACGGAGAAAGCGGGAGGGAAGCGCTCGCCTTGTCGGGGTGCCACTCACGAGCAAGGACACGACTGCGGCGTTGCACGTCGCTTCGCAAGGCACTAAGCGGAAGATTAAGCCTCAGTGACTCAATGAGACACAGCAGTTGTTTTCATGTTCAAATACACCGAAGCTACTATCTCTCCAGATGTCAATGCAAAGTTCAGATCTGGTTAGAAAGCCCTGCTTGCCAGCCCTGCTAAGCATGGAACAGGGCATATGCCTCAGCGACCTAGGCGGTGCCGCAGTGGATATTCAGCCATTGCTGAACGAGTCCTTCTTCAGCTCTGGCAAATCCCTGCCTCATCCGGCGGCGGCGGCCCGTCGTAGCCATCATCTGTATTGGCCCGAACCAGTGCCTGGCTGAGCCATCCAGCGCACCATCACTGTCGCCCTTTCATTCATTTTTCCTTTCTAGGGGGCTCGAGGCAAAGGCGGTCCTTACTCTTTTTCTCTTGAGTCAAATAACATGTGCCAGATGCCGCTGGGCTAAACTCGGCTAAACTGCTAGACTCTATCGCTCTCTCTTTGCCTTCCTCATCTTCGGTATTTCTTCACAATCTTGTTCTTCTTGTTCTTCTTCTTCTTCTTCTCCTTCTTCTTCTTCCCCTTCTTCTTCTTCATGTTCTTGTTCTTATTCTTCTGCTTCTTCCTTATTCTTCTTATTCGTCGTCTTCTTCTTCTTCTTCTTCTTCTTCTTCTTCTGCTGCTGCTGCCGTTTTGCCTCTTCTTCTTCTTTTTATTCTTCTTCACCCTTGCCTCCCTGTTCGCGGAGAAGTTTAAAAGGGGCGTGGGGTTTGGCATGCTCCTCCTCCCGCCGAAACAGCATGTGTTCAACTCTGTTCTGTTTGCGACCCACAACCCTGGGAAGTCCCAAGACCTCGTGCGACACTTCCGGTGCAAAAACATAGGAGGCGAAGGAGGAGCCCCGAACACACTGGCGCGAAAATGTCGCTGTGGCCTCTGGCAGCTAAGCGGCCCAGGCCCTGCTATGAACATGGTTTTAATTGAAATCGAAAACCCGGCACCTCCCTCGGAATGGCTGTTGACTCAAGTTGGGGATGGGTTCCAACTTGAGCCAGTTGGCTACTGCATCTCGAACCCTTTGCCGCTTGCCTGACAGTCTTTGGACCCCTGAAACCAATCCTGAAGCACGGGATGTTTTCGTGGGAAGACTGCCTGATCACGAGACGTCTGAGGGCCGCCCGTCCATAAGATCGAGCAAGTGAGGCCAAGTTCCCATGCACCACGCATGGGAATGCCGGCCATATGAACTACATATGGAAGCAAGATAGAGGAGCCCTTTGAGCCCCTCTAACATCAGCTCCTTGCCAGCAGGAGCCCCATCCAGGCGAGACGGGTCTTTGGTTTGGCCCTCATTGACTGGATCATCTACCTCCCATAGAGCATCACAGAATGCCATAGAATGCCCAGAAAAGCCTGTACAGATGCCATCCATCCTGTACGATGGATAGCTCGTGCAGATCCCTGGCCGTCTTGCAAAGTTGTTCATGTGAGCTCACTCTATTCCTGCTGAATGCGGAATGCGGCATGCATGACGTCTGCAAAGCGCACGATGTAACCACAAGCGAATCCAACGTTGCCATGATTTGCCATGTCCTGTTGGCCACAGGCACTTCACACCAACGGCTCCAGCAAAGCTGGATGCTTTGGGTGCAGTGATCGGCAGAAAAGCAGCGCCGATGCGGAGACTGCCTGTAGAGGATGCGGAGCATGGTTTGTGGCGAGAAAAATTTTCATATGAGATGGCAATCTCAATGAGCCGAAGTGCAAGAGCTGCCAGCATAAGGATGCCGGTGTGGCTTCGGAGCCAGTGTCCGGCATCTGGCCTCGCACGAGGGACTTTGAGTGGCTTGATGTGGAGCACAGCTTCCTAGCCGCGCCCTGATTTCATGAGCAAGTCAGAATCGCAGGCTGCACTACAATGATTGTGTTCTCTCTTGCAGCACAGGTCTTTGCATCTCCTTTCTGGACATGGCCACTCAACGGCGAATATCTCTGCAAACCGCTTGGTGCCCTGCCACTGGCTTTTGAACTGGGAGCTCGCTGCCTTGGCTTTGGCATCCACCCCACACCATTTGAATTGGCAAAACTATTGGCAACTGAAGAGCACTCGCAAGTAGAGTCAAGTGCAGCCCAAGCCCCCGCCTTTGTGGCATTTGGAGCATTTGGAGCGACTGCGGGCTTTGCAGACTTTGCTATGGTCTGCTTTGTCACGTTCTGCTTGGTTGCGTTCTGTTTGGCGAGCTCCTGAAGCATCCGCAGCAGCCCATCACGCAAGCCCACACAAGCGCAGTTACATCCGATCCTTACTCTCTTGGTGAGCTAAATAAAAATGGGCAGTGCTGAGAGTCTTAGAAGGCTCTATACTAGACTGAGACCATGCACCACACAGAAAGGCCACAGTAGCCGTCTGCGGGCCAAGCTCTGCTTGCGTGCGAATGCTCTGCTCCTTCTCCGCCGCCTCCTTCTCTGCTTCCTCCTCCTCTTTTCTCTTTTCCTCCTCTTCCTTTTGCTTTTCCTCTTGCTCTTTCTTCAGCTGCGCGGCCTTCTCCTTAAACCTTGGGCTCATGCCAAGAGGGTTTCCTAAACTGAAGCACTGCATCCTAGGATTTTCGCTCCCATTCAGAGCTGCCACAAGCGCTTTTTTGCTCTCAGACATTGGACCGACTCGCCTGTGAAGTGCTGGGAAGGAAGCTGCAACTTTGACCAACAAAATGCCCAGCCCTTAGCAATCCGAGCCCCCCCCCCCCCCCCCCCCCCCGCGCCCCCGCGAAACAAAACGCAAGTATGAAACATACCGCGCATCGCCGGATCATACGGAAAATAACGTATCATTGCATATCACACCGTCACACGAGCGTGAGGAGCAGGAGTGTCCTGCTCCTTGTGGCTTCAACGGAAGTTGAGGGATGGACTGCTGTTCCAGGCTGCGCTTCTTCTCCTCGTACCTGACACACAAACGCACGCAGCACACGCGGCCTCTCTGTGGCTAGCCTATAGATGAGCCAGCATCCATCTGCCATGCGTCTGCTGTCCAAGTTGCTCTTCCTTGATGCGTTGGATGATCTCCGGGCCAACTTCTTCCAATTTCTTCTGAGTGGACTTCGACTTGTTCTGCCATGGCAAGCTGGCTCAAATTTGGCTACGCGCGGGCGAAGATCGCAAGAGTCAGGGCGACTGTCCTCCAGCTTCTCGAGGACCATCTGCAGCTTTTCCTGTCGAACTCGGACATCCAGCACCACAGGGGCCATGTTGGAAGGTGAACAACTCTACTCCAAGCTTACAGTTGGCTTCACTCCTTGGCTTTGATCTCCTTCTTCTGCATCTTCTCGATCTTCTTTGTGAGCCTCTCAGTGGCAGGTGCAGCTCGATAGCAAAAGCAATGCAAGGACATGCTCCAGACCGCTGTGGCTAGGTCTGACGTGCGAGCCCCTGGTGAGGATGCGGCTTGTCTACAGCCTTCGTCTCCTTGTGAGAAAACCTGAGTTACCAGGCATGCTTTCAGTCTGTGATTCTCGAGCGTGCTAAGATACTAAAGCTCTTGCCAGCCAAACGGGATCTCCAAGGCAGTGGGGCACAACAAACGCGAAGTAGATTCTTAATGCGACAGCTCATGTTTCCTCAACTGGTGCAGCCTGGGCACTCATCCCGCACGGCTTCAAGCTTCTTCACCGTTTTATTTTCTACTGCTTCCTCGTCTTCTTGCAGGCTTTCCTGTGCGGTCACACCAGCTACAGCTGCACCGCATGCATGCAGTGCCCAGGCCACTGCACCGCAGTCCTTTAGTTGTTCTAGGCTTTCTTTTAGTTGCTCCTCCTCCTCTGCAGACAGGACCTGCCACTTCGTTAATCCGAGAATGGCCTGCAGAATCTGCACCGGTTTACCCCCAGGCTGCCCAAGAGCCTTCCACCAGTCGCTGGACCTTCAGCATAACGGCTTGCGCATGCTTGCGCAGAATGCATGACAATATGAAAAGTCCATGCACCGGGGTGTCGGCTTGTTGGCAGGGGCGGGCTTGCTTGCATTGGCATGCATCCCAGCAAGCAGGGAGGTGGCCTGAGTTTCCAAGAAAGCGAACGAATCTTAGAATCTCCAGCATCTCTGCGACACACCTAAGTAGCTACACCGTAATGCTGATTTGGTTGGCCTCTGGCTTCTTCTGGAACTGGTTCATCCAGGCTTGTTCTGCTTCATGCTGGAATCTGAGTGAATTCACTCAAATGCAGAAAGATTCGCCTTGGAGGAAATCCGAACCATGCCCCGCACTTGCCGAGCACTTTCGCCTCCTTGTCGTCATACCTAAAAAGGCCACAAGACGGATTTAAGGCTTTGAAAAAACTATACTGAAAGTAACCTTTGGAAAGCAACCCTGTGAGCTTCGCCGAGACTTGCAGCCGTCGGCACTAATGAAGGATCAATAGCTCCCGTTTTGCCCCCTTCTCCGAAGCTGGTCAAACCGTGTCTGTGGACGCCACTTGCAGACAAACCGCTCCCGCTTGAGCTTGTTGAGCGTTTCTTGCTCTGCTTTCTCAAAGTGCGCCTCTTTCTTGTCAGCAGCGTCCTCTGCCGTGCATGGTATCTGCAAAAAAAGCCCTTGCACTGGATTCAGTCGGTATTGCGTGGCACAATACCGTGCAGCAGTTAGTGCATGCACCAACCACAGCACCTACTCCCCTCGGTGCACATCTACAAACTGGGAGGGCCTTTGGTGAGGTGCCATGTTCAGAAACTGCGGGCCTTTGGTGAGTAAGTTCTCGATTCTAACATTTTGGTTTAGCTTCGTCATTGACGCTTCTCCGATTGCTGTTGCTGTCACTTGCTTGTCCGCCTGCACTGCAACAGCTCCATCCAGCAACAGCAAAGTCCTTCAGCTTGGTCAGCTTCTTCTGCAGGGACTCCTGCAAGCGTTGTGTATGACGCGTCCAAGGTTGTGTCGAATTCTTCGCACATTACCCAGGGGGCTCAAGATGGTCTCAGGTTTCAGACATTCAGGCTGCTCCTCCGCGCCAGCCTGCTTCCGCATGCTGCGCTCTTCTAATCTTTCGAACCTTGGCCCCGGACAGTTTGAGAATGGCACGGAGATGCCTTCGTCCTGTCAAACCTAAAATGGTCGAACCCTCACGGTCTTGGAAGGCTCTTGACCTCATCGAACACTCGTGACGCCCCCCATGTCGCGCCCGAGGCAGGGCCCAGACTTCTGCTCGGCTTTGGACTCTGCGGCTATGCGCCTTCAGAATCAGGCGCCAGCCAAGAGATTTTTAACCGTAGGGAATCTTCATATATTTATATATATATATATGAGGATATATATCTATATATATATATACAGATACATATATCCGCTGATCGAAATTCCATCATCCCAACATGGGCTTGTTCGCGGGAAACAACTTGTTTTCGCGGAACTTTCGCGGACCCGTCGTCGCGCGGGTTTCTGTTCTCAGTGCCCTGGATCCCGAAGTTTTCCAAACAAACCAAACCAACTCCAGACCCTAAACCCCTACATAGACCCTATATCGGGCTTGAACCCGGAAACGGACGGGATGATGAGATGTCTTGCAGATCCTGGATGCGACAGCAGATTGGCGCCGTATGTAAGAGATATGATGATATGAGAAGCAAAGCCCCAGACGCTAGGCTAAAACCTCAAACCCAAGAACCTAACAACCGTAGACCTTTCGACCTTTCTACACCCCTAGGTGCACAGGTCCGGAATGTCTATGATGAGTTCGGTCCTACGACTGGCCACCTTGACTTAAGCGCGGCTTTCGCGAGAAATCCTGCCACGAGGACTCTGTACTTGTTTGTTTTGGAGGCGGCCTGAGAAGGATGAACGCAATCTGGGCTTGGGATCAAAGTTGCCAAAAATGCGCAGAATTCGGATGGGCAGTCTGGCAGGAAACTGAGCCTCTCAAAGCTGCTGGCAACATAGGACGCAACCTGGGTTGCATCAAAACCTTTCGCGAAAAACAAGTTGCAGGTGCCATCGCGAATCTTTCGCGGCATATCTACATGTTGCGGGGCTCACAGCTTACCAAACTACAGTGACATTTAGGCTCATGTACTATGTATAATGCTGATTTGAATACACCCTCTGCCACCCAACTAAACTCCTGAATCCACAAACATCCATCGAAATCCTGCATCGCACTCCTGTAACCCTGGGTCCATCTCCACACCACCTGCTCATGCTGGCAACGAATCTACTTGCTGTCACAGTGGCGCTCGCTTCAGTCCTCGAAGCTCGTCGTCTCCACTCTCGGACATCATGTGCAGGTCGTGCTGCGCGTTGTCCTGAAAACTTCCGGCAACCCTGCCGACATCTTAATCTCACAGCGGCCATTTCGTTGCTCGTGACACTGAAGCCTTCAGGTCAGCCAGGCGTTGGTGCAGCTGTTGCTGAAGTTGAGGAGACAGATCCTTCCGCCAGGACCTCACAAAGGGTTTTGGATCCTGCGTCTGTATATCTCCGTCTGCTATCTTCCAGCCAAGACGCTGGGTCTCAGCGCTCTCCGCTGCAGATGTAGCTTGAACTTAGTGCTTTCGTCACTTCATTGTCTCATGTGGCACGTGGCTAGTGGTGTCTCGTGCTAAGGCTGAGACGGGAAGCACTTGATTGGGCAATGCCCTGGTAGCTGCATAGCAGCACTGCGAGCTGCATAAGTATGCCAGCCTTACTCTGCGCATGGGAACTCACACGACCAGAGCAAACGAGGACATCGGATAAGCGAGGCAAGGACCATGTCTTCAGGTCGATGGTCGAGGTGGGACCAGGTCACGTCGACTTTCTTTTGGCCATAAATGCTGCATTCAACCCGAATTCGAACAGTCCAGCAACATGCGACCCTCGCTGTCGACAAAAAGGAAAAAGCACAGCTTCTCAGCTTGCTGATCACAGCAAAACAAACACAAGGCAAGCGCACCTTCATCCCATCCAGCCTTGGTCAACAAAGTACACCTAACCAAAACACCAAAAACTTGCAGAGGCATTGTACAGTAAGAACTACTCTTCACAGCACATGCCACATTCTGTCTACTGGGTCACTGCTCTCGCAAGGCTCTGCCGAGCAACCGCGGGCGCTTGGAAGCTGGACTGTCCAGCAGGAGACCTGGTCAAATCAGCCCTTGTCAAGACAGACTCGTTTGCTTTGCGAGTGTGGGAGGGAATCGTGCCAAGCATCGAGCCACTATGTACAAAGATACCCCCTGCATCACTTTCTGCAGAAAGCTCCTGAAGAGTCTGATGTCTTTGTTCAAGCAGTTTCATCGAGAATGGTTCCTGAGTGTGTCCTGCTCGATCACGCCCCTGATGCTTGCTTGACGTTTTGTAGCTGGAGTAGTGGAGCACGGCTCGTCTTCTGCGCCTGCGGTTGATAACCAATGCTGTGAGTCTATCAGGCTTTGGACCGGAGTGCCGAGCAGAGGACGCACCTCAAGCCACGTCAAGCATACTCACCCTCAGCTCTCAGTCCTATGCCCCACGTGCAACCCCTGCGATGTGCACCTTTTGCCCCGCTGATGAACTTCTTGCCTTCAACGCCTTCAACGCCTTCAACGCCTTCTTCGCTCCGGAGTTGCTCCGCGTCGGGGAAGCCTCTCACAAACCGGTCAGAAGTGATAGCTCGACACAGCAAACCTCGACATGCCAGGAGCGCAATATGCAAGTTAATGTCACTGGCAGCTACGAGCTACGAGCACAGATGAGTGGATTATTGCGACTGAGACTACCTGCAACAAACACCCAAACGCCTTTTCGAAGGATTTCGAACAACTCATCATAGTCGATCTGTTCAGCTGCAGGCCTTGGTGTCCGACATGTTCATGCCCATACCAATCATACCATGACCACGCAATGCCCTGCAACATCATGTAACTGTAGACTCTTAACTGCAACCATCGTTCCATTTACAAGTCGCCGACGGAGCAGGCGAACTCTGCACTGACTGCGTTCCTGCCTGCCTTAGCGAGACTTGATCACATCCGAACGTGCTCCCGACCCCAAACCGCTCTGAACTCAGCGCAACATGCGCAACCTGGCCGCGATTCAGGCGAAACCACTGCCTCGGGCAAAGCTGATGCCGCATCCTGAGCTTCGTCATCGTCCTCAGCTCCAGGGAGGAAAGCGAATTGAGACCCATGGAGACGTCCCCTGCCTCTGGAGAGCACCCAGCAGGACATGGCCGGATCGCCATGACAAGGCTCTACATGGTTCTGAGGGCTGGCTACTTGCTTGCTATTGTGCACACGATGCCAGCTACGCAAGCCTGCTGTCACGGAGCTGCCATCATGCAAAAGAAGCTATTTTGCCATGCTTGATCTCTCAGCCATGGCTTCGATTTGTTGCAGCAGGTAATTGCGCTTGCCCACACAGCATGAGCATGACCACGCTGATGCCAGAAAAAATGCCAACCTGGATGTTTTTGATGTCCATTGTGCTATGCCTGGGCTGCGCATTCTTCTTGGAGATTAAGGCGAAACTTGGCATCTGACAACTCTCACAAAGCTGCAAGGAATGCTGCAACTGTCCAAGATAGTCAAGGCGCAGTTTGAACATCAACATCGGCAAGCCCATTGCACTGTACATCAACTGCAGCAGCACCTCCATTCGGGACGGAGGGAGCATGTTGCCTCCGTTGCCTCCTTTCAAGCCTCTCAGGGCCTTGAACCCGAAAGCATGCTTCTGCTCCTTTAGGCCCAACTGCGCAAGCCTCGGGCATTTGAAAAACCAAAGATGTTCTCTGAATGCATCTCTGTGAGCATCTGCAAGGCAGCCGGCACAATGGCATCAAGAAGATGCTGTCGATGCACTCCCTGCCGGCCAGCTTAGCGGAAGGAATCTTTGAAACCGCTGCAGCATGCTGCAGAATGAATATTTAGAGTTTCTGGCGTTGCTGCATCAACCCCAAGAGCAAGAGAAAAAGCAGCAGGGCTCACAGAAGAAGATTACGCCTAAGGAATGCGGGGATCTGAAGACAAGCTCTCATGCACACTTCCTCGTGTTCTCTGGTTTTCGGCTGTCGCACAACACCGTGAACATGCCACTCACCCGGCTACGAAGGACTAGTTTCATGTTGGGGGGGGTAGAACGGTAGAAGAAGAAGGGTTTGAGAAACCCAATGAAAATGAGAATCAGAGAGAATAGAACAGAAGCAGAAGAAGCAGAGAGGATGGGATGAGATGGGCTTGAGATAGCAGTTGCGGCAGGTCGCAGCCTTGCCTTGCTGGGTGACGACCTGTCTGCCTCAATAAGGGCCACGACCTCAGAGGGAGACATGCGCTTCATGCGCTGGTGGCTAAGCACACACGGCTCTCTGCCAAGGCCAAAGCTGCCAGCTGCAGCAAGGCTTCAGGGCTTCGGTTCCCTTCTCCGGAGCCACCTTCGCTCAAAAAAAACGCCCAAAAACAACTTTAAAACGTGCGGTCTTCCGAATCAGGGCTCCCCCTGCCTCCGAATCGGGTCCAGGTCTCCACCAAGCGGCAGGCTTCGGCTTCCTGCCGAGCGAATGAGCGAAGTTCAAAGCGTGCTCTGGAAAGGCTCAGGAAAGGCTCGGAAGGCTCGAAAACCTCGCAGAAAGGCCATGCAATGCTATGGAAGCACCTCGGATGCTGACTGCTCGGCTGTGACGGCCTTGGAAATGTACATAATGTACATGGGTCATCGAAGAGCACGTTGTAAGACATTGAAAGGAACATGAGAGGTCCCCACGACCCGCTCCGCTCTTCGGAGAGATCTCCTTAACCTGGCCTCGAGCACCACCGCCTCCCGATCCTGGCTATGCCATGTACAACTTCACATGTACACCCAGATAGGACAGATGCGGAGACCTGCCTGACTGGCTGCTGCTGCCGACAACAGTGGCGATGCATCGGAATCCTCAGCTGATTTGGGCGTCGTTGCCTCATAAGCTCCCGGTACCATGCAACAAGATGCGCCTCAGTCAAGGGCCGAGAGACACGCAAGATAAGGCTTCAAGTCGAAAAAGCAGTGGGCCCTACCAGGGAGGTCGAAAGGTGGACCCTTTTATGGGAAACATGGTCGCTGACGGCCGTTGTCTATCGTTCACAGTGTTGCCTTCCCGCAAAGCGCTGCACGAAGGTGCTCATGACCTTGACCATCTCCTGCGGGGGTGATCTAAACAATTCTGGACACGAAATGCCGACCCGTCGCCTGGAAATCTTCGGCTCTGCCTGCCACTTGCTCAAGCTGCGTCCGTGCAAGAGCGCACCTCCGTTGAAAGGCCACGGCAGCAGCATGCCAGCATGAAGCTAGGATAAGCTTGCAGCAGCTTGCAGCAGGGCCTTCGCAGCTCGAGCTCTCCCAGAAAGGCGACACGATTGACACCGCTCCCACCGCCGGTGCTAAGCCCCTTCTCCTCCGATCCGATCGGCCCACTACTGCTATTGGCTGCCACCACTTTTTTCGGTGTATATGTACATGTATACACATATGCATACTTCTCTGGGGCGTGTGTGTGTGTGTGCGCGCATGTCATGGTGCCACCGTCCTCCACCTGTTGCAAGTGTCGGAAGAGCAGCAGTGCATTCCATGCCTGCATCCGTCAACAGCCACTGTCCAAAAACATGGTCACGTATGTTACATGCTCAAGGCACGGCACTGGCCTCATCCTCTGTCGAACTAGATTTCACATCTTCAATCGTTACGACCTCGGCCACGCCGCGGACACGCTCTCGAATTGAGATGCAGGAAGGCATGTCACATCCTGCTTCCAAGTCGTGGCAAGTGGATGTCGACAGCATTTGACAGCTCAGCATCCAGACCGATGGAAGGATGCCGGACAAGCGTGCGGTATGGCCTTTCGAAGCCTGAAGCTCATTGAATGCTCGCGGGGGCTTCAACTGAGGTCGGAGGGACTGGCATGGAGAAGCAACTTGATCTCTTTCTATCTCTTTCTTTCCTTCTTTCTTTCTTGGGGCATGCGGCAAGCCCCCTCGCGGTCTGAGCGCCCCCACTAAGCAACTCTCTCTCTCTTTGCTTTGCTTTGCTTAGGGGCATAGGGACGGACCCTGCGCCAAGGCGCGCCCCGCTCCCGCGTACGTGAGACTTTTGTGATGTCCAACTCTCTCTCTCTCTCTCTCTTCTCTCTCCCTCGTCGGTTTTTTCTTCTCAGCAGGCTACGGGATCGGGGCCTAGGCTACTCGCTGTCAACAACTCCAACACTGCCCCCACATCGGCATCTACGCTTTGCCATGCACGGCTCGTGGAAGATTCCTACACTCCAACCTTCACCCCGCTCGCACAACAAATTTCTTGAAACGCCATGCCGATAGAACTGATGGAACCTCCCCCCCGATGAAGACAGCACACTCAATTCAACGTCCCCCTCCCCCGCAAGCACACACAAGTCCTCGGTCAACAGCCTACCCTTCCTCCTCCGTTTGTTGAGGTGACAGACTCTACTCATCATCGTATCTCTAAGAGCGATAGCGCCGACCAAGTAAACCCCAGAAGAACGACACCCCGACGTGGGGGCATGACCCACCGTGCATGACACATGCCCTGCTGCACTGGCCGTTTGCTGCTACTGAGCGTTTACAGCCCAACCAACCAGCCACCTCCGAAGCCCCCACCCGCGCAACAAACTTCCTGAGACACAGTCGTACACAGACACACACACACACATTGCTTCGTTCCTTCTTCTTTGTTACTTGCTTGATTTAGTTCTTTCTGTATTTATGTCTTTCTGTGTGTGTTTCTTTCTTCCTTCCTTCCTTCCTTCCTTCCTTCCTTCCTTCCTTCCTTCCTTCCTTCCTTCCTTCCTTCCTTCCTTCCTGTGCTCCACAGGGTCTGTTGGTGTGAAACACGAGCCCAGACACTGTCTGGAGCGTCACCCCTTCGTCCGCTCGTTACTTTTTTGTGTTTATGATCCTTCTTTATGTTCTTTCTTTCTGCTCTTTCTGCTCTTTCGTTCGTTCTTTCTTTCTTTTCTTTCGTTCGTTCATGTTTCCTTTACTTCTTTCTTTCTTTCTTCTTTACTTCTTTCTTTCTTGCTTTATTTCCTTCTTTCTTTCGTTCTTTCTTTCTATTTTTCTTTCCGTTTGTTTGTCCGTTCGTTCTCCTTTCTTTCCTTCTTTCGCGGGGCTTCGGGAGTCAAGCCCCCTGCGCAGCGCGTGCCCCTGTTTAGAGCCGAAGGTTTGGGGATCGAGCATGCTGTCTCTCTCTCTCTCTCTCTTTCTTTCTGGAGGCATGGGGGACGAACCCTCTCTCTCTCTCTCTATTTTTCCTCTCTCTCTCACTCTCACTCTCTCTCTCTCTCTCTGTCTTTCTCGCTTTCTATCTTTCTCGCTTTCTCTTTTTCGAGGGGCTTGACGCTCGAAACGTCGGTGCAAGTTGCCGGTTTCTGGTGACTGTTTGGGATGAGAGCAGTTCGGCAGCGCTGTGTTATGAACGGGCTCCCAACATCGAAGCCATCTGGCGAAGGCAAGTCGAGTATCAGCCGAGCATAGTCCTTGCATGCGAGGACTACATTCAGTGCAGTTGTTTGTCAACGAGCCCGAAAGCGCATGGTGCTTGTGTGGTGTGAGCTCGTGCTCTGGCACGTGACACACGGTATCCTGCCATGTATGCGAAGTTAGGTGGCCCCCTGCCTGGGCAGAAGTCCAGCTGCCCGGGCTGGCGATGACATGTGCACGTGCCTCGGTTTGTCAAAGCCGTGAGGCTGTGAGGCACATTGAGGTACCGTGTCGCAAGTTCTAGAAACCCCAGCCTCAAGTGCCGCCTCTTGGCACCTTCCGGCCTCTGATGTGAGCAAGGGTACACATGACTTCAAGTGACAATGACCTTTCGGGCCTTTCACATGGAAGATTCAAACTGCCACTAAAGCAGCTAACGGCAGTGCCTCCCAGAGGAGCTGCACCTGAAGACTGGTGACTGGGGGTTGTCGTGGGAGGTGTCGTGACACTTCGTGACGTTGGTGCCATTGACATCACAGATCCGGAGAGCGCACGCGCAGCGCCGAGAGGTCTGAGGGCAGCTTCAGCAGCAGCCTACCAGCCTGCGGACACCCCCACATGGCCCGTCACAGGCCCGTCACACATCTCAACACAGCACACTGCCATGCGCGGATGTGTCCGGACGAGAAGCCTCCAGCATCTCCAAGGCCTCCACCTCTTCAACATGCTTCCAAACACAGAGTGTAACTAGTAACTCAAAGAAGCTGCCTGTAACACCAAAGCCCCCTCAAAAACCCTGACAGGCTAACACTTCATGATGGCGCCTGCTTCTTCTGCAGCTGAAGTGTGCTGAGATGGAGCAGGAAAAGGTAGAGCTGACCTTTCCAGAGTGCCGATTCAACAAAGTGTGCTAAGTACACGCTGGCACTGCTCGGAGCCTCGATTGAAGGGGACCTTGCTCTCCTTAAGGGCGTCAAGATTGATGGGCGCCTGGAAGCCATCAATGATAACCAGCAAGTGTAGTCTCTGAGTCGCGGAACAACAACCACAACAACCACCACAGCCACCGCAACCACCACAACAAACGACAATGACAACGACAAAGGCCACCACTTGGGATGGCGACGACAAGAACAAGAAAAGAAGAACAACAAGAAGACGAATTGAACGAGGAGCAACACCATAGTAACAAGAAGACGAAGAAGAACAAGAACAAGAAGACGTGACAATAACAATAGCACGAACAGAAACGTAATAGCATGATGACGCCTGCTCGGATAGCACAAATTGCATGCATCTCCTACCTTACGCATCCCAAATCGAGAGCGCCCCGTAGCCGCCCCCATTCTTGGAATCTGCCCTTTTGTGATAGACATGGACCATCATGGACCTGAGAGCCTGAGACAGAAGTTAGACAGAAGTTGTGCGTGATCCTTTTGGGAAGGGCAGGGAGGGGTGACGTGAAGGGAAGCGGTTAGTTATACAGGACTCTGGACATCCAAACTGCCGCTGTTCAAACCGATTCATTCGGAGAGCACATCCTTTGGCGCTTCGCCTTCTGCAGCATCATCACTGCCAGGTCTAGCATCTTCATGGGACCACCATCCTCGCAGGCACCAGACGTGCAAAGGCCCCCAAAAAAAACCCACGAACCCAAGCTATGTCTTCAAGTGCAACCGCGCCCGAACTTGAAGAAGAATGGTGGCAATGACCTTGTGTTCAACAGGTGAAGACACAGGCCACTTCTCAGACGTGCAGCAGTCTCAGGAAAGCGCCCAGAGAAGATACTGGCCTTTGTTAAACTTCCGGTACATCTTTGTCGCTACCTGTTCTGATCATGCGAGAGCAGTTGGGACAAGACTTGTGGCATGCCGAAGCAGCAGCAGCAGCAGCAGCAGCAGCAGCAGCAGCAGCAGTAGCAGCAGCAGCAGCAGCAGCAGCACTGTTGCTCTGTTGTTCTGCTGTTCCAAAGAGCCTGCTGTCCCTTCGCAAACTCGCGCAAGCGGATGTGACTAAGGAAAAGGGAGGTGGCATACCTCGGAGTGCCATCGGTCTTGGCGAGCTGCGGTGCTCATGTTTATGTGCGGGCATTCCGTGCATGAGGCTCCTGCTCCTCCATGTCCGGCTCCCTGTTCCAGGCAGCCTGAGTGCAACATCCAAGCACTTCAGACGGTTCGTCAGGCAAGGAGCTGCATCACCTCGAACATCTCGGTGATTGCCTCCCAGTGCCGACAACGCCTGAAAACCACCTGGCATTCAGCTGCCGGGCTTGCACAAGATTCTATCGATGGAAACTTTGTCTGGATTTCTTTCGGGCCTGCAACGTGTTGAGACAGGTCTCGTCCAGGAATGCCACAGCTGCGCTCGAGGCAGTGGCACCTCTGGTGAACATGTCTGCTTCAACCACACCCGTCCACAAAAAAGTTGAGGCCAACTCCTGCTGAAACCGTCTCCTGACACAGCTGCACTGCCTGTTACCAAGGGGAAAGGGTTCAGTGCGGGATCTCTCATAAATCTGCGGTGGCGAGCCCAGGGCCCACCTCATCTTTCCGACCACAGCGCTCCAACGCCACTGCGTGGAGTGCCCGAGCAAGCCTCCCCACACGGACTTAAATGGCCCATATGTCATGCCCGACAACAGAGAAGACAATGCTATAAGGCTACGCGAAACGGATCTTGTTGAGGCTATGGCGCATGAGCAGGCTGCTTCTGCAGGAAGGTAGTACAAAGCTTGCAGGCCTGGCAACAACGAGACAGACGAAAGGTGCTGTTGTACGTCGGAGTCGATCGGGGCAACGGCATTTTTGTAGTTTGCATGGTCTAACGCGTCGTAGATGCCCTTCAGCTTCCCGGACCTTGTTGTCACATGCCGATCCGGTTTGTGGCATCTTTGCCTCAATAAACACGTCGTGGGCCGCGCATTACTTTCAAAACGGACGGCTAAGATGCCATGGCCCAAGCAGCCTCGTTCAAATGATGTGACCCTGTTTTTGCTGAGTGTCTTCGCAAGACCTCCAGTTTTCTAAGCTCTACAAATAGGGATCGGCTCCTGCGTAGACCCCCACCCGACCGGGCCAAAACGCCGCTGGCATGCCATGTTACTGCACAAGCAACGCAGCTCATGAGGAACAAAAGTAAATTCCTGTGCACAGCCTTTTAGCTCACCTTAAGAATGTTGAGTGCTTGCGTCCGTCAGAAAGTTGCAAGTTTAAGAAAGTGTTACACAGCTTAGCGTTATCCATCGAACTCTGCTACCTTCAATATCTCTAAGGTGTCAACGTAACTGCACAGGCTAGTTTGCAGAGGCCAGTGGCTTAGACAACGGCTAGGGAGGCTAGGCATGACCAGGCCCATCAAAGGCTCAAGGTGCGGAGAAAGGCATGTAGCCAACGTCCCGCTCAAGCGGAGGCAAACGAGCCTCTTGGCCAAAAGCGTGCCACGAGGCGTTGAGAGAAATCACGTTCTGCCCTAGGCCACTTAAACTGCCTCTCAGACTCTTTCCTTCCCCACTTCGCATGGCCTGCATGGAAGAGTCATAAGAAGTGAACTTTCTTGCCGGCCACCAGCAAGCCTTTAAGCTCACTCGTCATCGTCCGGAATCGGGTACACGTAGGGGTTGTGACGATACAGCTTGCCCTGGCCGGAGCACGGATCGTTTGCAAGGCGCGCACTGGAATCACCGCAAGGGAACCCTTAACTCGCTCACAGAAGCAGAAAGCAAAGCAACAATGTTCAACATGTCTGACCTGATTGATGTAGTCCCAGATGTGATCCCACATTCGGCTCCAGCAATACCTTGGAGCTCGGGGACTACACTAAAGCAAAGCAAAACACGCAAGGCTCAATCCTACTTCAGCTTCTGATAAATGGCAGAGCACCCACCAATGATGCTGGACCAGACAATGAAGCCGTAGAATCGAGGAGAGCTTTTCAGAAAGGTCTGCACCAAGTTAGTAGGCTTAGACAGTCAGTCGCGTATCTGTTGCGGTCAGCTAGTCTCACACATGGCATGCGTTGATGGTCATCTGCCATGGTCTGGCCAACGCCCGCAACCTCGTAGATGCGCGTGGAGTTGAAGGCGCGGAAGAACCAGTCCATCTTGTCCTGGAGGCACGAACGAAATTTGCCCCACCGAACGTTACCTTCTCTACAATCTGGGTCGGCTGCCTGACCCTCACGCCTGTCGGCCATCCAACGCTCAATCCAGGCCTCACAAAACACAACATCTGTTCAAACTGCAACATCAAGCTACTTAGGGTATTCTCAACTCAAGCGGGGGGCCGCAGAAGCTGAGCACATCTGAGCGCCCTGCAGGCTCATGATCTTTCGGCGACCCGAAGCCTCCACGCCGAGGAGCCGAGCGAAGCGCCAGGCGCGCCTCTGAGAAGCCGAGTGCATAGCCATGCCATGCGCTCTTGAGCGGTGCTTGGTATCAGAAACAGAAGCAGAAGTGCTGACACAACTGCAGGCGAAGAAGTCCGCCTGCGAGCGTCTCAGCATGCCCAGCATGATCACCACAGCCCAAGGGGTGGACGGAGGCCGGCCGAGCCAATGCTGCAGCTATGCTTCGAAGGCATGCGAGGCAGAAGCGCAAACAAAATCCAAGAGCTGTCGATTGGCAATCGCGCATCCCCTGGTTATCGGCCTGAAACAACAACTCGTCGTTGGGGGGGCGTGTGATGGTGTGTGTGTGTGTATATATATATATATATGCGGTGTGCAACAGCCATTGGCCCAGCATGGACCAACCTAGCAGTATCAGTACGAGCTCGCCAACCGAGGTCAAACTGTAAGTTCGGAACTGGTAGGTGTCCGAGATTGTTACTTGGAAGGGAGAAAGCAAGGCTGGGCATCTCAAGCTTCGGGCCGTTTTGTGTCTACAACGACAAGCTGGTGTGCAACCGGGGTAGGAGAATCTCCTCAGCTGCATGCCGGGCCTTGGCCTAAACCTACCTATGGAGCCCGGGAATCGGGTGGACTCCGGCCGGTCCTTGTGACCGGCGCTGCTTTGGCCTGAGCCTGACAAGGCCTCGGCTGCCAGTCCTTCGGCCCCCGGCAAGGAAACGCGGGACTCCTTTCAATCTCGAGCAATCTCGAGCACCTTGAAAGCTCATCGATTCACCTTCGGCCACAAATCAAAGAAGCTGCACCTCTGCACGATTCGAAAGCTTGTAGTCCGAACTGCGAGGCAGCGCAGCAGCTAAGTCGTGGACTGCAGCGAAAACAGCTGAGAAGTCCTAACATGAAACCCGGTGAGACCGCACACACGAGCGAAGGGATAAAGAGCCTCGTCTCCCTTCCCCGCCGCACGAGCTGCCTGCACAACAAGCAGGGGCTTCCCGAGTGCACACCATACACCCGCGGCACTTCCGAGCCACTCCCAGCTATGCCCAGCTACAAGCTTCCAGCCAATCAGAATTGCACACATCTGTGCAAGCTTAGGGGCACCATTGGCTGCGTGAAGCCTGAACTTGCTTACAAGGGCGAATCACGCGAATCCCTTCACATGATTATGAAAGCCCTTCCTGATAAAAGAAATTATTGGCCGGACCCGCCCCCCCCCCGGACGGGGAGGCCTTAAGATGTTGGAGTGTGGCTTTGAGCGGATTCCGAGACCTAAATATCGAACCTAAACTTCAAAAAATCAATTGAAATTCAACACAAAGCATTACCACATTTGGGCTTCCGGGCTCCATTTCCCAAACCCGAAACCCCCTGAAGTAAGAAAGTCTGGCCCGGATCCGGATTTCTCTATGGAGGGGGGGCTTCATGATAAGGGGAAGAGCTATAGCAGCCTTGAAAGCTTCATTGGCAGCAGCCGCCAGCGGCATTGGCCTAAAGAGACCATGTTCGTGCCAGTGTGCACAAGAGACCCAAGGCAAAGACGGGAAAATGTGCAGTTTCGCCCCTATGCCTTAGGGCTCTTGGGCTCCAGCTGTCCCACCTTGTCACCGAGATCCACGGCTAATCTGACATCCTGCTCTCAAGTTGGAGGTTCAAGCGGAGGCTTCAGAGTCTTAAGAGCTCACGCGCTGCTCTGCCTTCTGTTGGTGCTTCAGTGGGAAGTTGGGAGCAAAGTCTCCCTCCAGCATTTTCGGACCCTGGGGACATCGCAAACACCGCTCGCAGCCCAATGACGTCGCAATGTCGTCGCACAGTGGATTGCCTTCAAGCCATACATTGGCGACGCGATGGCGCCTTCTTTAATGACCTGTGAAACGTGAGGGGTGTGTTGTGATAATTTGCTGCCGGTGGACGCTGCATTGCTGCATGCTGCCTCTAAGATATCCTTCCCTTGGAGGCCTGCTTTCTGTCCCACCTAGGTCCAGAAAACATGCAGAAATGCGCCCCACTGCTGCACAAGGGCGCAGGCTGCAAGACCCTCAGACAGAGCAACCATGTTGATTCCCATCACCTAGGTCGCAACCCTCAAGAAGCTCTTGACTGACGATTCAATACGAATGGGCGTGACATGAACCTCGGCCAGTGGCCATGTTGATAACGAGCTTCATCCTTGCTCCACATCCTACCTGCCCAAAGCTTTCTCAAAACTCGAAAGCGAGTCAGAAGCGCTGCCTTGCCTCACCGAGGAAGAACGTTCTCTTGCCCAACACGTCGAAGCAAGGCTGCACCTTCCAACAGGGCCGTGGCGACAATCCTCCAAGCCCCCTTGGGCGCTGTGCTACCCTTTGTTGAGTTCCCCAACCTCCTTCTGGAGGGCCTCCTCTCCAGCTGCAAGGATCACCAGCTGGCCTGATCAATTTCTGCTCTTGGGCCAGTTGCTCTATATCTGCAAGAACTTTTCGACAGGCCCTTCCCACTCAAACCCTTTCCGAACCTCCAGCATCCCCAATGAGACGATTTCGACGATTAATGGAGAAGACCGAGAAATCCTAGAGATTTTGCAGTCAGAACCGTTTCTTGGTGCACGATTCCGCCACAGAATGCCACAAGCTGCTTCGTCAGGAAGAAATCCAGCCGACCATTTACACAAAGTGAAACTGAATTCGTCCTAAAGGGCCGAACAATTACAATGAAACAAAAAACCTCATGTTGGCTCAAGCCTAGCCTTGCAGCGCGGGACCTTTGGAGCCACTGACTGGTGCCTGAGCACTGCTACGAGGGGAGAGCCCTCGCAAATTCTGCAATGTCACGGCCTCAACAAAACGACCACCTTTGGCTGTGACGGCATCGGCCTTGGCCGAGGAATGTTTGTCACAGCTTTGTGCAGCCACACTGCCAAAAAAATCGAAGGCCAGGGCGATTTCCTTCACGCACTCCTAGCAACTGCTGCAAAATTTGGAGAAAGAATTTGATCTGCCACAAAGTATACCCTGCTCTCCGTGCAACACAACATGCAAACCGAAAATGGCTGTCCTCATCTACGGTTGACATGTCCACAAAGCGCTTGCCCTTCGTAATGCCTGCGCAGCACGGACTTGACGTACCTGTAATTGCGACAATCTTTGGCGTCACCCTCGGCTCCTGCCAAAACACCCTTCTCACCGAAAACCACAGCTCTCGCCGAGATTGGGTCCGAAGTGCACCTACGGCGCGCATAGCACACGCTAAGCCACGAGGACAACCTACTTCTGCGCAAAGAAGATCCAAAAGAGGGCAAGTCTGTACAACAATACCGTAAACATGCCCCACGCAACAAACAAGGTAAGCCTGTAGACCTAGACCCCACGTTCAGGAGCAGGCACGAACTGAAGTCGAACCAAGATTTGCAAGTGCATCCACAGCAAGCCCGATTAGGAGCCCGTGCCAAGAGCCGGATTGTCACAAGACAAACGTCCAAAAACTCACGACTCCCAGCCGATTGCACTGTTGTGCTCTGACCAGGATGGCAAGAATTCGTAAGAGTACCATGGAGTGCCTGGATGGTACGCCACACGCAGCTGAAACAAACTGTAATTTCGAGGGGCTGTCGCTTCTTCACTAAGCTTCGCAAAGTGCTGTGACGCCGTTCCCATCTTGAGTCGTCAGCTGCAAGAAGCAGATAATCAACCGATTGAGACTGAGGCGTGTTTCCCGTGGGGCAGCGCTCACGTCGTTTCTGTTTCATGAGAAGTCGTGCCTCCATTTAGGCATGAATTAAAGGTAAAAACGCAGCGTAGCTGCAGTGCCAACAGAAAGCACACACACACACATGCGATGAACCAAGATCTACCTTGACTAAAGCCTTGCAGCACACCCGTGCTGCTCGGCCGCATCGAAAGGCTGCAAAACCGAGAGCAGTCACCAAGCTTCCCGCGCAAAAGTCACATCACAGGTCTCCACGACCTCCTGTGCAGTCTCAGCGACCTGGACAGCACATGACACCCAATCTATCTCTTTCTCATGCCATAGAACTTCATGCTGAATATAGTAATAGCCTTCCGCACTAGAAACTTCTGCCTTTCGATTGCACTGTGGCAGGGAGCCTTGGCGCCTTTGGCCTCCAAGGGAGCGCACTTATCCCGCGATCGATTCCTGGCAACAGAAAGAGGAATACACACTGGATGGAATACACATGTGGTGAAGTACTATGGTTTTACACTGTAGTCATCGTAGTTGCTCTATCTACTGAAAGCACGTTTAGGCATGCGCTACCGAGTATGCCCTTCTCTGCTCTTCGCTTTGTGCCAGGTGTGCCACACAGTGACAGGATAGCCCGCGTCGACCAATCGCCCCCTTGCCACGGCACAAGTGCCCACTTCTGCCCACTTTACATATAGCCCAGGCCAAGAGAGGAAACTGAGCTCTGCACGCCATGGCAGTGCCCATGATGCCCATTCCTTGTAGCAGCTTTCATGAGCTGAGCTCTGCCAATAAGATGCGCAAAGCAGACATCTCAGCCCGGCACCCAAATAGCCCACGGATGGTTTTTTCTCCATGGCTGGTTCAATGGCTCTGGTGCTGGTCTTCTTCTGGGTTGAACATAAACGCTACAAAAAGTGAAGCTTGAAAGAAGCTCACCGGACATGCAAGTAGTGCTAGTTCAGGAGCCCCCTTTCACTTCACAGCCTGCTGCATATTTTGTCAGTCCTTGCGCAGAGAATTCGAGTCACACGCAAGGGGCGTGGAAGTTGGGCGCTGGTCGCGAAGCCCTCGCTCAGTACACTGCTGCTAGCACACTTTGAACTTTGAACATGCCCAACTCGCCTGTGAAACGAAGCCCGGGTGAGATCCATCTGGCACGGGCAAGAAGTCAGGATGAATTCCATCATCGGTGCGATGAAAAACTTAGGAGGATTAGGTGGCGTTTGCATGTTTCCCCCTAGATTGCATTCCCAAGCGGTGTCACAATTGCCCTCTGCACAATGCCTTTCAGAACTCTGCCATGGGGTGACACCGGTCTCCAGGCCATGACCCTTTGGGCCCGTCCCGGCTACAGAAATGTAATTACGAGCATTGGTGCCTGAGTCTCATGCTGGCAAAAGCCTGCGACTGCGGACTACAGTTACAGGCATCTGTGGGACAAGCATGCGCTGATTAGGCCCGCCACAAACACCTACTTCTCCGTTGGTGCTCCAGTTTTCCTGGGGGTCGGTGTGAGCGTCGGTGTGACTTGAACGCCGGCTGACAGTGCGACTGAACGGAACGGGCATTGCTGATGAAGTCCTCGGCTTCTTCTGTTTTTTGTTGTAGTTCTTGTTTGCTTTGGTCTTCAGCTCGTCCCGAGTGAAAGGCCTGTCAAGTTGAAGCAAGCGCAGGCTGACAAAAATGCCCCAACTAGCTACCCACCGAATATTGTTCATTGTTCATTGTTCATTGTTCATTGTTGATTGTTGATTGTTGCTAGCACCAGCCTTTGATCGTCCTCGTCTTCGTCATCTTCATCATCTGAGTAGTCCTTCAAGTGCCAGGCGGGAGGGGAATCCAAAGACCAGCTATACCACAAGCATTTTGGATTCCCAGCGTTGACACTCGAAGTAACGAGTCTTCCGGTAGCCGGCAAGTCCTCCACCGTGCTTGGGAGCTTCATCTGCAGGCTGGTAGAGGTCTGCCCAGTTCTCGCAGGCCTGCCGAACTGCTTTTGGCGCTCTGATTGCTGCTCTGACTGGCGTTTTGACAGACTTGGAGCTTGCAGCTGCGGCCTGGTGCTTTCGTACTCGTCATCCTCCTGAAATGGCACTCCAAGGTATGTGAGGATAGGTTGCCAGCCGAATGCGAGATCTGTGGGGTACCCATGAGTAACAAATCTTAACATCTCTTAACATTTCTCGAACCGTCCAGATCTTGGGTTCTAGTTTAGATCAGCTGGGCCTGTTCTACCATGTCTACTTCTGTTCAAGTTTGAGGTGGGGGGTGTCCCTACTTCCTCCGGCCGGTGGGCTTTCCAAGATCCCTCTGGACCACGGCGGATTTGAAAGAAGAAGTTGGATTGCGGCAAGGAAGCCACGCTCGACGCACATGCTCAAAAAGGATACACAGACCCGGAACTGGCTCGGACCGGGTCCTGCTTCAAGGAGTCGTACATCTTCAGAAGCTCGTTGGTTCGCTGCTCGATGATTGCCAGATACCTTTTCATGTGAGTCGGGCTGTGCCACACTCAGCGATCATATCCGCACTTACACATTCTAAGCCAAAAGAAATATAAGAAACGTTAGGGTCTCAGGGCTTCTTGGACTGCCAAGGCTGGTACACCATCATGTTGGCCTCTGAGATGCCACTGCCACAACCACAGGGCAGATCCTAAGTGAGGGCACTCAGAAGGAGTTTTCAGTGCTTGAGAGCAGAAGACCACCAAAAACTCTTGGCAGGTGAGAAAAATGAAAAGGGGAATGGGCGGGATTTGGGCGCCTCGGCGGTGCAGCCCAGCCGTCGGAAAATGGACTCGATGCAGGTCCTGGCAGTTCGAAAAGTTCATGAAATATAGTTGAGTCCGTTTGTTCATGGCATGGTTTGGCTACAGCATGTTATCAACCGTTTTCAGTTGCCCCGCCTGATGTGAGACAGAGTCTGCTGCGACTCCTCACAGGCATGGGGCACAGTTGGCTACCATAGCAAGTTGCAAAGCCTCGCAATGGCTCACTCTTGCGCGGCTGGAGCGGCTCCTGGTGTTTCACTTCATAGGTGATGGCCTTGCGATCGATGTCGTTCCATTTCTCCTCCAGGCTCTCAAGGATCTTCGCCTGAAGCATGCAGGGACAACTGCGAGATCATGCGAGGACACGTCTGGGCGTCGCCAAGCTGTGGCGCATGGAGCTGGTCAAACGAATACTTGAAGTGACTGTGATGGCACACCTTTTTTAGCATCCCGCGTGATTTCGTTGTCATGTCTTTCCACGGCAGCGAATCCAGAGAGGATTCCGAGTTTGGCTGGCACTTAGGTCAGTGCACTGCAAAGCTCCCAACCTTCTTGCACACCATCTAGAATCTACACTGCATCTAGACAATGCACACTTGAATTAGCTTGTGCAAGTTCCTTTCCAAAGCAAGGCTCTGAGAAGGATGTGACACTTACGCACCTCCAGCAGAGGAAATCACTGCCGGGATGTAGCCAACCTCAGCTGCTCAACAAGACTCCCTGTGAGCATTCGACGCATGTCTTCTGCTCGCAATTCAGTGACTTCGCAGTCCTGATTTCTTTCTGTTCGTTCTCTTTCAAGCATTCTGAGTTCTCAAGCGACTGAATCCGGCACCTACGCCTGCAACAAACATCGTACTTCTTCTTGCCTCTGAGTTTTCATGACCCAGCCTCTCAGATGAACTCTTCTCAGAAGCAAAAACCCCAGCTTTTCCCCGTCTCCTAACCTGGCAGTTCTCACTGCGTGACTCTCCCCCGAGTGCCCGTGAATGTGCATGGCTCGTGTGTTCTGCAGCCAAGGGACCACAACGGCAATGTCATCACTGCTGCCCCGCTCTCGGGCAACCGAAGCCAGCTCAGCAGCAGCGCTGGTCGACGCGAATTTCCGCACCTCATTGCCGGTGCCACACCTAGCTGACTCAGAGTCTCAGCGATTATGATTCATGGTGGCTGATGGTTTGCCTGAACTGAGCTTCTAGCCAAATCGCAGCATTCGGAGTCGCTGAGCACCTGAGACGCGCTTAGGACTTAGGATGTTGCAGTGCTGCTTTGTTTCACAAGGTCAGCGTGCCTTCCCCTCTTACCTTACGTGCTCTCAGCGACTAGGCATGGCCACGTCCCACAGGCCGTCCGAAGCCAGAACCACAAAGTCCACCTCCGAAAGCGCCACGCAGCTGATTTGGGGGAGGCAGGCGAAGCCATCAGCCTCCAGATCGAAATTTCCCAGACCCCGCGTCATGGGCAATATTCCACCCAGACGTCCCAGGGCAATGTGGCCCCCGCACATCTTCACACGCTCCACCTCCTCTGGCGAAGAGCACGTGTGATCTGTGCTAAGGCGTCGGCTGCCGCCTTTCCGAAGGCCAACGACAGCACGTGAATCGCCGGCACATGCACACCACAACGCTTTGTTACAAGTAGCAACGGCCACCGCCGTGCTTCCTCCACAGAGCTTCTCCTGCCTCGCTAGGTCATTGCATTGCTGTAAGGCTCTGCTAAGGGCTAGATCTGGCTTGGAAGGCCAAGAAGGCTGGGCCCAGACCAGTTGGGGCAACACACGGGACGCATGACCTGCAATTTCAGGGTGGCGGTGTCCATCGAACACTGCCCACATCACCTCGCCGTCGTGCGTGTCGATAACTAGGCGGTCCTCTCGTTTGGCTGAGTTGTCGATGGTGAAGCACGAAGGGAAGCGGCAGCGCCTGCACGCGTCCTCATCAAAATAGTATAACGTTACACATCGGCATCGTTGAGCTTCCCTGGGCATGAGCTTGTCGACTCATACGAGTACCGAGATGTGAAACCCACCGAGTGCGGCAGCTGAGGGCACTAAGAGATGAGCTGAGCCAGGCCCATGGCCTATCACTGCCCCACACATTCCACCAGCCACACTTGCGCACGTCTCGGCAGACAATGCCCTTGCGCAACTGCCCAACTCTCATGCAACCTGCAGTAAAATCTTGTATATATATATATGTATATACATTTACATATATATATATACATGTATCGATTTTTTGTTTGGAGATACGGGTCCGAAACTTTCTGCCAGTTAAAAACGGAGTTGGAATCTCTTCCCTTCCCTTCCCTTCCCTTCCCTTCCCACCCCTTCCGGGTTGTTGGAAGACATCCACACGGTATTCGGCTTTTTCGATTCCCGGAAACTGGAAGCGAGAGGAGATTGAACGAGAAAGCAAGCCCTCCGGAGCTGCTGCTGTCTGCTCTGTTCCTTCAAATAAGCGGGCGGGGCGGTTCCGCGGCAGCAACGAAGACTGGAGGAAACTGACGGAATTGACGCAAGACAATGTCCTCGCATCGCTGAAGCCACATTGGCTTTGTGGGGGTGCATGGCGTGCGGCTTTGCAAGGGAGACTGCTCCCAGGGCTGGCTTTGAGTCCCTGAGCGGGGAGTCTTTAACTCCCAGTCCATCTCCAAGATGGGAATCCGTCTGCGGGCTCTACTAAAGCAGCATCTCACACACTGGATGATAGTCACTGATAGTCTTGCTCAAGGCTCAAGAACTGGTTGGCCGCGTTGCGCAGTCATGCATGTTCTAGGCTGCTATCCATGTGCATGTATTCATGATCTCAGTCAGCTGAGGAGGAGCGGAACACAGACAAGGCATCCATGTCGACGTGTCGGACTGGCACCATGGCACATCTCACATTCTCCGGGGGGCCTTCTCGGTGTCTTCTTTGCGGCTGCTCTGACCACTCAGAGTAATGTACCTTCAAAAGCAAAAGCGAGCCGAGATCGTACTTCCCTGGCATACAGACGAGCTTGCGCATCGAATGTTTTACTGTTGGCGCACTCTTCCTTGTACTCGGCAATCTGCTGCTCTAGCTTTTCGATCTCTGCGCTGAGCTCATTGTTGTACTTGAAGAGGGAGAAGTTGGTGTCCTTGTCAGGCCGAGGGGTGCTTCAAGTGGCCCAAGCCCAGCTTACGCGATCTTAGGGGCTTCTCCTCCGCGTCAATGAAGTTCTGCACAAGCTGGTCTATGTCACAGATTCCAGTCGCTGCCTGAACACGTGCACAAAACCTAACGAGCGCCTGGGCGTGATCTGAAACATGCGTACTTGCAGAAGTACCGCGATTTGGTCTGGCATGAATGTCTCCACTTGAATGCATCGACTCGTGCATCTTGCAGCGATGGCGAGATACCTGGATGCGTGCGAAGGCTTCCTCGTAGCTGGCAACCTGTCAGCATGAGCAATCTTGGATTGCAGCTTGCAAGGCTTCATCCCAACAAAAAAAGCAGCCTTTGACAAGGCCAAGAAAAGTCTTGTCCACAAAGGTACTGCATTCGTCTTGTGCCTTGTCCTGGTTGGAGGTCATAGTCACCAAAGACTTGGTAGTGTCCCAGGTGTGCCTCATGACGATGAATTTTGGAGCTTTGCGCTACAGGTGCAAGCCGCCAGAGCAGTGCACAAATCAGGCACAGGCTTTGTAATCTTCTTCTTGTGCTTGTCCTCATCCTTGCTATCGCCTTGGCATGCAGCAAGTTTCCCTAACTCGCAATAGCTGCGACTGTTGGTTGATGCGATAGGTGCCCGGCCCTCTTCTTTGCCACGCACCTGCTAAAGCACTCTGCAAGGTCATGAGACTTCTGTGGCCTGATTCAATGCTAGGACACTCTACAACTTTGCTGCCGTGGCCATTCACGCTGCTGTCGCTGTGTCGCTATGCGTTACTTCAGAAGCTGCAGTCAAACAGTCGGCGCCTTCGTGCGCATGAACTCTTTCATGCCTCAGAATTCCCAACTCCGATACTCTCGACATCCGCAACACATTGTGGGCATAGCGCACGAGCTCGCTCCAGCTATGCCATAACATGCTACTTCTGAGAAGAGACTGATGCAGGTCTACATGCTGCTTGCAAGAAGGCCACGTTTGTCGTTCTCGATAAGACGGCCTAATTCGCGCCACTCCTGCACCGAAGTCTTATGCAGGATCCACAAAGATGCAGAACGGACCGTCGTCGCGCAGCGCTCAACTCTGCACACAGGTTCCCATCCTTCTCGAACTCCGCATGTTCTTTGTCTGCCTGCTGCTTGAGGGAAGCCTTAGGATGGGCGAGGGAGCAGCTGAGCAGCTCAAGCTGAACCTAGCGTTTTCATAGCTGAACCTGAGTCCTTCGCCATTTGTGCCTGGGCAGAATCTCGGGCTTCATATGCGGCGTTTGCCTGCAAGCACGGAAGTTGCTAACACGGAGCATTTTCTCACCTGTTCTCTTGAGCAATTGGCTTCTGTACAAAGCCAATGGCGTGAAGGGCGGGCTCCAAGAGCAGCAGCGCTTATGTGTCGGGGGCTTGGTACAACAGAGGATTTCTTTGAGTGTTGGCGACTCTTTCCTGGCGGTACATGCTTTGAGATGCCAGGCTATTCACTGGGCTCCAAGTGTAGGGCCATAGCAGGGGACCTCAGCGCCAACCTTACCAAGGGACCCCTTCGCGGACCTTTTCGGCACTGGGGGCAGTGGCGCAGTTGGCGAAGTGGGAGGTTGGCAAGCGGGTTTTGTGCTTCGGAGAGGGCCTTTTGTGCCGCGGCGTCAAGCAGCTGCCTTTCACACTTACAAACTTACAAACATGCGGCCTGCTCGATGATGTTTGCCATTTCTTTCTTTTTCTGCTGCCTTCCAAAACACATGGGTAGACAAAGAGCGAGTTGGCCTTTCTTTTGGAAGTGGGCTGAGGGAGCAACAGCTCATTTTCCAACTTCCGGTAGATGTCGTCAAAGACCTCACAAGAACGAAATTCACAGGCGCTGAAGGCCACATTCATTCCACATCATGGCTTGCACATCCGACCGTTGCAAAATTGAAACACTTTTTAGACGCGACGATGTGTACTCCATTGTACTCCTGTTTGCTAGCATTCTGCAAGATCCAAGTTTCCTGATCTCCACACCGAAAGCCTTTCTGACTGCGCTGGGCATGCACATGAGACTCGCTTGGTTCCGTGCCACACGTTCCCTGCGAAGCGTGTCGATCCTGAAAGCGACGGCCACAAGCGTTCGTTGGACTCTGCTTGCGCCCAGGCTGGATTCTTGTGTGACCACTTGATCTAAGGTGCATGCTCCATGTCTGAGAAACATCCCTGACTGAATCTAAAGTGGTGTCGCATGTCTGGAAAACACTGGAATACGTCCCTGATGATGGCTTCTGGTATGAAAGAGCCCAAGTTGCCAAGCTCATGATAAGCTAATCTTGAGGGAATACAGCACTCTGTGCATCTCGCACAGGAAGGGGGGGGGGGACTTCGCTTCTCTCAGAATGTCTGCTCTAAGAAGCCAGCTGCTCTCGCAAAGTTCGATTGGCAGCAATGGCTTCATTGAACTTCTGCAAGCCCTGGCACATGGCATGAGAAGGCCCTTGCCACCGAGCCCAGGAGCGGTTGAGGCCTTGTCCAGTCTGTTCTCCAGGATACGGATTTGCTTCGCAATGGCCTCACGCTTCACCCGCAGTACTCACCACAGCTCACTGCATGACCCGTTGACCAATTCAAACCAGTTGCTCCTACACTTTCACCTCACTTGTTTCTCGCATACAACATCTGCTCTGAGCACCTACCTTCAATGACTCCGTAAATGCCTCCCTTGCCTCCCCTTTCACCGATGTTTCACATGTACCGGCCTTGGAGTTGTCGAGCGCCGCGTTCACGCCTCCGCTTTTGGCCATCTCCTCTCGAAGCGAACTGCTGCGAACTGCGGAGTGTTCCACATCTCTGCGCATGGTGTTTGCTCTCTTTTGCTCTCTTCGGCTCTCTTTTTGCTCAATCCCCACCTCCCGAAGCTCGAAGATCCGTCTCTGGGTTGAGTCCAGCCTCGAGAAGCGAGTGGCCAGCTGTCGTCTTCCGTATAAGCAGCATGCCCAGGGCACATGCCTCCCTCCTTGCAGTCTTGCAGTCTTGGGGGCCCAACTTGTCCTGAAGTTTCTTTGCCTCAGCTTCCTGATCAAAGGCTGTTTTTTACTTCGCGTGAGCCACCATCAGCTGCCAGGCCTCGCCATCTGTCTTTGCAGTGAGCTGCTCTTTCTGCTCGCTCCTTAGGTCTGATCGCGCTGATGCTTCGATCATGTCTTGGGAGATGTGTGTGTGTGTGAGGTTCTGGCAGCCTATTGATGGTCTCCTGCTGCATTTTGGCCTCCGCCTGCTGGCCATTCAGTGGCTCCAGACTCTCAGGCTCCCCTGAGTTTTCTCTCTTTTTGGAAAATCAGCTCTAAACTCTAAAGAGTCTAAAGGCAGAGAGAACCCTTGCAGCAATGCAGGCCTGGGTGCCAGTGCTGGACCGGGTCTCGTTGAGCTCCGCCTCAGGCCCCGAAAGAGGCATCGGAGATCATAGGAGCAGAATTTATTGTAAACAAAAGACAAGGATGGCAAAGCTCGAGTATGGCGGCTTCCAGCGCTACGGCATCGCCACTCGTCACAACCCGAGTTCGCAACTTTTGAGGGCAGGGGTTACTTTACTATCTCATTGTGGGCCTTCATCTTGCGATTCTCGCGCGTGAGCTTTTCGATGGTGGCACGCTGCTTTCGAATTGTGCCTCTGGAAACTGCCAGTCATGCAGGCTGGAGGACAGAGCATACATTTTGCAAAAAGAATCGTCTGAGATGTTTGTGACCTGACCGTGCAACCAGCCTTGAGAGTCCTCGCTACAGGCTCTCTTGTCATTTTCCTTACAGTGCGCTGATGGTTGCTCTACCACTCTACCCGCTCACCTTCGATGCAAGACCGTCGTCGAGGAGAACCCTGGTACGATGCACGCTCCCAGCCGCCGGGGCACCAGGACGCGGAATTTCCGCTGCAGCTCAGCGATCTCCTGCTCAATCGGCTTCCTGCCACTGCACAGGGCCGAATGAGAGGGAGATCAGGCTGCCCACTGCCTGTCTTCATCCTTCTTCTTTTTGAACATTGCCTCTAGTCTGATGACATGTGATGAGACAATATGGGGCAGCACATGGCAGGACGAGCATGACAGAGCAGCTTGCATCTGGGACAAATGCCATCTTTGAAGCGCCTTGACGGTAACGCTGGAACGGCACCTCGTCCAACAGATTTGTGCGCATGACCATGATGCACAGACGGGAGCACTACCAGACCACTACCAGACATCCCTACATTTAGAGCTTAGAAGGACCTAAACACGTGTTCAAGCGAGAAATTCCAGATGCGACCGGCTGAATGGCAATTCTGAAGCGACTGTAGTAGAGTTCATCTTGGAAGCGTTCGGGGAGCACGGTGGGAGAAACGTGGGGCAGGTGCGAATGACAGCCCCGACAAGCGACGTGTCGAAACTAGAGCCCCCTCTACCACATACCGGCAGAAGTATGAGCTTTGCCTCTAGCAACATTCCAATGATCCCTAAAGTGTCTCGAACCGTCCTTGCAAAAGCATCCCAACGCACCTCAAAGCAGCACGGGGCGTCTTCGGTGCCCCTACTACGAGCCAAAGGTCAAAGTTGCAGCGGCAGCAGCAGCAGTTTCAAGCGCCAGTCTTGATCATCACGGAAGATAGCACGGCACACCACAGACATAGCAAATCCATGCAAACCCAGAGCTTTTTTGGCATGGGGCCGTTGACTGGTGAACGAGTGCTGCCAGCACCCTGGTGTGAGTGCCTGGTCTCTGCCAACATGTAACTTATGCAGCCAACTCTTAGCACCCACCATACTTATCACTTCTAGCTTCTTGATTGCCCAGATGTCCCCACAGGTCCTTTTAAAGCTTTATCTCGGAATCATTTTACGCCCAGGTCTCCTCACCTTCTGATATTCTTCAGGCCACTGGTGCTGACCTGCCAAGCTGCACAGGTCGCTCAATCTGGAGAGACTGTAGGCTGGGGAAATGGGTGCAGCTCATGTGCAAGCGACCCCGCCTCATCTGAGGGAGCCAATCACACCGGGGACAACAACCGAGGACCGGGTCCTGGAAGCTTCCGCCTTCTTCCGCGGAACTGAAATCTTTGGTGAAGAGGTACCATTTGCAGCTCACGTGTGCAATCGCAGTTGTCATGCTGATGAGCTATGCAAGATTATGCAAGCAACACGCTGCCTGTCAGTCAAGCGGGCTGTATCCGTGCAGCATGACAACTTACGACTTCGATGAGATAGCGCCCAATAGGTGAAACGCAATTCTTGACCAATAAATAATGCGTTTGAGGGAAACGCAAGGCGTTCATTAGCTAAAGGTCAATCCATGTGACCATCACGAAGCAAACGCATTGCTATGCATTGCTAACATGCTGGCGCTCACCAGCATCACTTGGTGCGCTGAAGTGCTTTTGGCCATGGTGTGGGCAATTCCACCGCATCATGGCACCTCAACATAACGGCCCTTAAGCCGGTGGAATGGCAAGATGTCATTGCCAGACTACATGAAAAGAGAGCCCAGTCAACAGCTTAAGATTCTGGAGATTCTGGTAGATTCTGGTAACTGTCTTGCGTAGCACTGGGATCCAGAAGCATGGATCCACGGATCCATGTCGGTTGACCCTGGACAGCTGCTGCGGAATATGCACTGGACGAGTGCGAACACACGCCGGCTTCTTACGAAAGAGGTTTTCGACTCATAGGACATTCCAAGTCGGAAGAGGTGTGCAAGCAGCATCCTGTCCTAGGTAAGATGCGTTATCCGAGAAGCCCTCGGAGCCCATAAAACACAATGCTTTCGGAGGTCCACGACCGGTTTCAGAATAGTTCTCGCTAGTTGGATTGCAGCCATATGGACACTCACAAGATCCAAATCCTTACACGAGTCCCGCCTCAGGCGGTCCCTGCACTGCTGAGAACTTCTTACCAGCAGGCACGTGACACGGCGAATGGCTCTTCTGCCATACTTGCTTCTGCCATCCAATTATATAGAAGTCGAAGTCTTAAAAGCCATAAGCCATAAGATGAGACAGGAGCTTTGCTCGCATCTAGCTTCGTGGGTGGAGGATCGGCCTTCGCCCCCTCCGAGAAAAGGCCTCAGCAGCTCGCGTAAGAACTTCTTGAGCCTTGTTTGGCCTCTAGTGCCGCCAAGGCGCACAGGCTCTGATTTCAGGCCCAACCTGGAAGCGCTTCTCAGAGTGCCCCCGCAATCGACACTCTTCAATCTACGTCAGAAAATTGCAGTGCCTCTACAACCATTCATTCGGACGTCTCAATCTGTGGATGCGCCCTGCATAGACGTTGCTTCCGTGAACCGGGAATCAGGCCACAAGACCCCCCAATGGAATCGTTAACAGACCTCGCGAAGACTCTCAAAGCACGTAATTCTCTCGGGACAGTGGGATGCAGTGGGATGCAGTGAGATGCAGTGGGCCACGCCGCCACCCAGCATAAGGGTGTAAAGTGCTTTGTGGGGTCCTGGCCAGCTCACGGATGCCTTGCCATCCTTTCGGCGCCTCGAAGCCATAAGGCGCCTCGCAGAGCTCACAAGGGCTCTCATGAGACATTTTATACCTTGCTTGAACAAAATGAACTATCATCGACTTTCATCGGTATTTGACATGTCACTTCCGAGCCTCCATGAACTTCAGCAAGGCCGTGCTGGGGCCATCTTCATGTGCTACTTCGCTCTTAATGTGCATCCTCGCAGATGGGTGGCAGATGGTTGCAGCACAGGAAAGGCGCAAGGTCCACACGGTTTGTTGGCACACTTAGGTCCCTGGCAGCATTCGCCGCGCCACCTGCCATTCCCCTTGCGAGTAGTTCTGGTAGCCCATATTGAAAAGCTGGAAGAACTCCACCTGAATGCCAGGCTAAAGCCAGATGAATCGCGACAACTAGCCAGACTTCTTCTGAGAAGACAGCGGTGAAGCGTTCCCGCATTTGCAGAATCACCTCATTTCCAACAGTGGATCCAGCATTCCAACTACACAAACTGGCTGGAGTTCAGCATATTTGGCCTCATCTGTCACGAAGATGTCTGCCAAATCCTGCAAAACCAGCTGGTGGAAGTGCACTGCAGTCAAGGCTTGCTATCTAAAGCTTAAGCTTCCTCGGAGCTCTACAGCCACGAACACTCCGTGTCCTTCTGGAGTACTTCCTTCTTTTCTTGCTCAATCTGCTGTCGAACCTGCAGCTATGGGCGACCATGTTGTGCCAACCGCGCTCGGTTTGCACAGCCATTCGCTAGCCAGAAGTAGAGATCAGCAGTGCTTTCGGCCTTGAACCTCTGGCGAGTGTTCCAGGGAACCTGACGCACGGATGCGCTTTGGGTGAAGCCGGCAGGAATCTTCAGCTGATGTTGTTCAACAAACCACTTGTCGCCTTGGGTCGCATCGTGTAGTCCACTTCCACACCTGACAGAACTTGACACTTTGGGCCTTTGAGCAGCCAGGCCCAGCAGCAACCAGCAGCAACCATGCTCACTGAGGGGTCTGCTCATGTAGTCCAGGTCGACACAGTACAGCTCCATCGGTGCTGGAGAACCTCTCCAATGGCAGCTGTTTCGGCTTGCTAGTGCAGTACATGCACAACACAAACAATAAAACCTACACGGCCTCGCACGATGACTTTGTCAATCAATCGGCACTGGGACCTACTTGGTGCAACGTGTGGGACGAGAGCTGCGAGCATAGCTAGCCACAAGTGCCGCAAGCGCTGCGAGAACCAGCCAGCTCTTGCGACCAAAGGCTTGACCGAGGCAACCACCGAATGGGGTAGTCACACAGGTCAACGACCTTGCAAGGGTAAAGAGTAGCTCGACAGGTTGAGCTCGTACAGGCAAGGTCTTCCCTACACTGTCCCTACTCGGGGCACTTAACAGCAAAAGGCTATGCCGGCAGATGGACACTAACTTCTTACAGCCCAAGACCTGTATCATCTGGTCTGGCGGAGACTGCGGACACAAGGTCTCGATTTAGGCGCCCTCCAAGAAACCCTCCCATTCCAGCTTAATCCTTCAGCATAGAAATCATAGAATAGCGATGGATTCCGAAACAACGACAGAACGGCAATTCACACACCAAACAATGACACCCCAAGGCAAGCGTTTAAATATGTAAGGGTACAGCACGGTATTTATGGTGCCCCGCTCTGTGGTCCTGACTGATTGCGCTACCATGACCGACACTCCATAGGCTTCCTGGCAACGGGGCAAAGCATTTTTAAAGGGCATGCCAGACCCTGTCACATTGTCATTGACTGGCATGCCGAATCCGCTAGACTTTGTCGACCAGCAGTGTGCAGCCGTCGGCCGCTACACCAGGATCTACGTTGCAACTACAAAAGGCCCTTTCATGCCCTTTCCAATGCAAAAGCGTGCTGAGGAGACAGTGGATCGCTCGATGGACGTGGCAATGCTCACGTTCGGCGACAAATATGAACAATCGATTTTGAACTCGCTGCCGACCTCAGGAAAATGTCAGCGATGACGGGAGTCGCAACATCAGCAGATTCTAGCTGAGGTGGCCACTGCACCTTCAATGGCCCATCCTTTGTGAAGGCCAACGCTGAGGTGCACCCGGCAGTTGGAGCCTTCAGCCGAAGATCGGTCAACTGCCGCAACTCAACGGAACTTTTCGGGAGCTGACATCGCCAGAAGCAGGCAACCCTCCAAGCACACGACCCAGCCGATACTGTAGCCCAGGGTGTTCTCTGTAGCTGCCAAGAAGAGGCCTGGGCACAACCGTACGCCAGTTTGTCAACTGACTTTGTAGAACAAGTTGGTCCACCGTCCGTGATCATTCTCCGCACCTATCTCAGGAGACTGCGAATGGTGCACAGCACCAATAACGCAGGCAGAGGAAACAATGGCACCTGCACGGGCCAACCTTCCCTTCCCGAGCATAACTAACAGAACTACCAGCACCAGAAATGCCTTCGGCGTACTTCTGCATCAGCTCGGAACAATCTAGTCCGAGTCCTTGCAAGGCTGCACAAATGCACTCAAGTTGTGTCTCTTTACGGAGCTCCCTGAAGTCTGCAAATCTCAACAGTGCGCAGTGAATGCCAGAATTGTCAGATGGGTCTCAGAATATTGCATGCGCGCCAGGTCCTGCATCATTGCTCTCCTTCCAGATGACCAGGAAGGAGTCGCCAGTGTTTTTGTTCGGAGCCTTGCATGAGCGTACGCAACTATTTCTACCATCGTCCACCTACTTTCTTCGGTATGTCTGGGCAAGCACAATCAGTTGCTTCGGTCTTTCCAACCGCCGCATCTGGGGGCCGGGCTCCATGGAATTCGTTACAGACTCCGTGGACCTTGCTGTGACAACTGAGAATGTGCCGAGCATGGCGTGCAAGCGAGGAGGACGAGGACGAAGAGGCCATGGAAAGTCCAGAAAGAGGGTAGCTGGGCAGCAATTTTGCACCAGCTCTCTGAGAAGCAGACGATTTCCGCTATTTGGTTGGAGAACATCATGACCTTGGCCTGAAGGACCTCTTGCAGTGAGACCGACGACGCTTACCCTAGTAATTTCGAACATGCAATGAGATGCCATCAGGTGCCAAACGCTTCAGATGTACAGCTGCGGCTACTTGCAGAGTCACGGGAGTCAAACTTGAATGGCCTCCGTCGCAGTGCTGAAGTCGCGCACGCGAAGAATGCCAACTATACACCTTGGCAAAGTCCGCTGCGAGGCTTGCTGGCCACACATTAGCCGCGGCGTGGCTCTAAAACAACTGAGCTTCACGGCTCGCACTTGCGCCCTGGCACCATGGCATTCACACCAGCAGAGTCGGAGCCGCTCATGTTCTTGCCTGGGTCCCAGGAAAAGCATGAAAAGCACGCTAAGAAGCCCGCAGAGGATCTTGCAGAGCAAGGCAGGGCTTCCGGCCGATGATGTCGGCGCCAGCTTCTCCAAAGCCCAGGGCGAGCAAAGATCCAAGCCTTGGGGGCTTCGCATCACTGTACTGTACTGTTGCAACCGATGCAACTTTGCAATCAAGCAGCTTGATGATGGTTTTCTCCAAAATCACTGTCTCCATGACCTCTTGTCGAGAGGCACACAGCCTGGAAGCTTCCTCGCAGGTGCCGAGACCCTTGCCAACTCTCACTGAAAGGACACCATCGTCAAGTCAATGCAACGGGCTCTGAAGTACGCTTGGAACAAGCAAAAACTCCACTGGGATGTCTCTCTTGCGGGGTCCATGGCGATTCTAGTGAAGGGCTTCTGCTTGTTCCTGATCATGCGCGCCTGGCAGCAGGAGTCAGGCGTCGTGCTTGCGTGAGATGCGCTGCCCCAACCCCCGGAAACTCCGCAACTTTCGCCGCAAAGTGCCCTCGCACTGTGAGCGGGGACCTTTTTGATTTCCTCGGCCTTGAACTCATCATCAGCCTTGGAAAGTTCGAGTCAGTCGAGCACCACAAGACACGCTTCAACACATCCGCAAAGGGCCAGACCATCTTCATTGCCAGTAAAGGCTTGTCTCGAATGGCCTGATGCGCAGAGTCATAGACATGTTTCATGGAAGCAGAAGAACCACGGGGTTTTAAGCGGCAAGAAATCCCAGCCTCGATGCGCTCAATCATCTTCTCAACCTTTGGCGGTTTTTTGTTTGGGGCACAGGCAGGACGGCTACACGGCTTGTCGCCGGCACACGCAGACAAAACGCGAAGATTAGAAGGCTTTTCAAGTACGAAGGCGGATTTCGAGGGTTCTCACAAGGCAAGCCCCTGCGGCGCGGGGGCACCAAACTCACCAAACGATCCAAACGCAAGTCTGAGATACTCTGAGGCTCCAGCAGGCCGAAGCACCAGTCGATTCGCATCGCTAGTAAACATGAGTGACGCCGTGACGAGAAGGACCATCACGAAGAACGTCACGCCCAAGCTGAACCTCAATTATGGGGGGAAGATTTATTCGGAGACTCCCTAGGACAGAGCGGCCATAGCAAAAGACTGCAACATGGTCACTCAGCCAACACACACAACCTCTTGTTGGGCACCCCCACGCCGAAGTCTGTCGATTGAAAGGGCGCATGTCATAGTAGAAAGTGAGGTAATATGGCTGGCCTCAAGACTCGTGTCATGGCTTGAAGTCCAAACTCTGGCAACTTGGCGCTTGCTTCTTGCCCTGAAATGCCCTGAGTTCCTCACCAGGAGCTATAAGCTGGGAGGCATATGCCTGAGTGAGATGCTTGCCGGGAACAAAGCCAACAAACATCCAGAAAGCCACGGCCCACCTGAATCTCCGTCGCCCGGAGATCCAGCGGACATGCCACCTCAACAAGTGGACCCCTTCGAAGGCGTTCGCTGTGGTTCGCGTTCATGCGCCCTTGAACCTGGTGGTGGTTCAGTCCGCTGATAACCGCTTTGATCAGCGACAAGCCGAGGAGGTCCTCCAATGGACATTTCTTGCATCCCCCGAGTGCATCTCAGAACCTGTCAGAGAGCCTGTTGTAGTTCACACTTAGGTTCACAACCGTGACGTAGGGCTCTGGCAGTCGTCGACGTCGCACACGACTGTGTCCAGGGCTCGGAAAGAACTGCCTCGCACAGCTGTCTTCAGAAGCGCTGCCAGTTGTCCCCAAAAACACCGAACATGCATCATCAGCTTCTACACGCATAGCTCTTCGCAAGCAGCAGGGCGCAAGGCCGCCGTTGCATGTCGCTACTACAGCAACTGCAGTCATTGTACTACAGGTGGCTCATTTGTGGACAGTTCGGCTGCCGCAACAACTACCATGCTTTGCCAGCAGCAGGGATAGCCGGCAGAGCGCGCATCCGTATGCAGAGAATACCCCACAATCACAGCAAAGAAACATTCCAGACATTAAAACGGCCCCATTGCAGTACTTGCTATGCCCTGTCCTTCACTTCAGATGGCAACGTTCCAAGCGCCATCCACAAGTCCTGCACGTATGACGCTACATCCCTTTCTACCAAGTCTGGCTCGAAAGCGGTTGTCACACTGGCAAAGGCTAACAACGCGGGGCTGTTTTTTTCCAAGGTCTTCCCGAACACCAAGCCCAGGCAGAGCCCAGGCCTGGTTGCTGTACGAGGCGATCTGGTTGCTCTCAAAGGCAGCCACAACCGTGGTATTCAGCTGCGTGTACTGCGCCAGGGCAGCTTTGGAGAGAGAACACTCGGAGCAACAGAAGCATACGGAACACAATCACAGGAAAGAAGTGCTCCGTGGTCCTGCAACACGGAACTGAAGTCCACACTGCCCAGAGGTCCTGAAAGAGAAGACGATGTGAGGTAAAGCCGCAACATGCCGCAACTGAAGTCGTACGGCACAACGCACCCTCTACATCCAAGCTTGATTAACATTGCAGTGCGTCCGTGCACGTGCACGCACACGAGCATCTCCTTTGCATCTATATGATCTATATGTACCCTACCTTCCTACCTCTACAGCACAGATCATGGTCCAAACAAAAAGACCCATTGCAATTCGCCACGATTTGCTGCAAGTGCGACGCCTGCCAGGCCAATCCAGAACAATGAGCCTGCCAAAGTCAGATCATCGGAGCGTGTGAGGACGAGCAAGTTGCTCATCTCCATTTCATGCATGGCCTTGCCATGCATACCTCCCTGAGCTTCTTTTCCGAACTTCGTGGGCCAAGCAAACCAAAGTTTACTCGCAGTTACAACTCGTTTGGCAAACCTCTGGGCAACTTCAGTCCAGCCCAGCCTAGAAACCTTCCAGCGCAGTTTGCAGCAGGACAATACATCGCCTGCACAGGTGTCAATGGCTGCATGAGTTGGTATGCACGGTCTTTCTTTGTGCTGGCATGCGATAGCTCCCAGGCAGGGGCTTGATGGTTTGCAACGTACCAGTTGTGGTAGTAGATGTAGTCAAGGAGCGCCTGTGTTGCTCTGGTGCTCTCGGCAGAGCAGCTTCTTCTCACGCAACAAGCTAGATTTGATTATCAAAACTGACTGGGGTGTTGACATCGTCGTACCTCAGCCAGCACGCCGGTGACTCAGAAGCGGTGCTTGTTTTAAGTGAACTAAATTTGGGCAAGCCTTCGGGCGAGGCACTTCCCCAGTGCGACCAGGCTGCGACGTTGTGGCAAGCTGCGCTGCAGATGAGGTGTTCCCCATCTTGGCCTGAAATGCCTGCACGCGACACTGCTTGTCCCACAAAGCCCTCGCAGGTTCTGTGATCGAAGCTCCTTCATTGCATCGCCACATACTTATGTTAGCTACTGCCAAAACTTCGGCGAGACATCATTTGACATATCCTGTCCAGCACCGGCCCCTGCCCGGCCCATGCCCGGCCCATGCCCGGCCCATGCCCGGCCCATGCCCGGCCTTCCAAACAGCATTGGCGCCATAGCTAACCGAGTATGGAGTCTGATCTGCCTGGCATGCTCTCTCATCGTAAGGCAGCTGTACCCTACTGTCATCTGGCTTCCGCTGCTGAACGTAGCCGGTGGGACAGACTCCTTGGAGAGCAAGGGCAGAATCAGAAGCATTGCGAGAATGAGACCTGAGTGGCAGAACGCAGCCCACTCACCACCCACTCCGAGCGTTTCAGCTCTCAGCCTTCCAGAATTACTGGGGTTTCGACAGATAACGCGTCTGGTTGTCATCTCGGAAAGCTTCTTTCCTACTCGGCCTTAATGCCGATCGCGCGGAGGAGGGAACATGCTGTTAATTCCTCTCTCCGCTTGCTGCTTCTGATGGTATCAGCTGAGGTCTGAGCTCTCGTTGGCCTTCCCATCTGCTTTTTCAACTGCTTCATAGTCTGCTTCATCCCAGTCATCCTTGCAAAAGAAGCTTGAAATCAAGTGGGCACAACTCCTCTTTGAACGAATCACAATGCCACCTGCAGGTCTTCACCTGACTTCTTTCTTCTTTCTCGTTCGAGTCTTCTCTGCTTGGCCTGTGGACGTGGCGACATGCTGGATGTGTGGATTCAATGATTCATGCGGGGGCACAGTGCGTCATATTGCTGACCGAAGCTTGCTTTTGCAGCAAGCGGTCAGTCTCTCAAGCCACACTCTTCCGCAGCCTCATAATAGGCCTTGTAAAGCTTCAGAATTCTTACCTCCAAACAGGATGCATTGGTTCTGCTTTGGACAAAAGGAAGAAGTTCAGAGGACTGGCACTGAGCCATGTACCAGTCGGAGCACTCGAACCTCACGATCGCACGCCCACATGGCCATGAGTCATGAGTTGATTATGTTGAAACGCAAGACGGCTGTCGGATGCTTGCACAGCAGAGGTGCGTCCGTTCAAGCCGAGCGCATGACTACTCGCCCAGCACGGGCTCCAACTCTTGCTGTCCTCAAAGCATCACACCATCTGCTTGCCTGGACGGCCTGAAGAGAGCCGCCGTGCTGCAGCAAGCACGTGATTCAGTCCTGCCGGACCGCAGATCCGAGGCATCGCCACCATCGCCACCACCCTGGCCGCCGACGCAGTAAGAAAGGCTCCAGGAAGCGATGCGATGCTGCGATTCACGGCCAAAGCAGCAGCGGACCTGGATAGCCTCACTGACCCATGTTAGGTCAAGCCTCGAGGCGGCAAGCGATACAATCCAAGCAGCGGAAGGCTGCTGCAGCGTATCGGAGAATGAAACAGAGCAACATGTCTCAGCGCCATGGCAGTAGCGTTGCCGTGCTGATGACATCTAGCCAGAAGAAAAACCCTAAGTAGTAGTCGGCCTGCCAGAACGGGACAGCAAAGCATATGCGGGCTCCAGTGGACATCAGTGGACTCTGGCGGACATTAGCGGTCCGCGATCTGAAGTTCGTGTCTACATTGTTAGCAGCTTTAAGTTGTTGTAGAATTATTCCTAAGCATGTATGGAGTGGGTCTAGGGCATGGGATTTGTCGGCATCTCGCTTCCGGGTGTGAACCAGCCTTCCCCAGGCAGGAGAGGATCACCTGCCACAACCGCATTACGAAGCATTACGAAGCATGCTCGAATGCTGACCTGTGCGCCTACCGTGTCTCCTGGCTGAGCACAGTCAATGTAACCTGGCCTCCAGTGTGAAGACCACTATACCTTGTGAGATCAAGGAAGCATGCATCGAAGCAACAGAACAAGATGAATCTGATCATGCCTCAATCCGATCTATGTCGTCCATCGTCTCACGTGGCTGCCAAGTTGCAAACTAAGCCCATGATGTTGAATACTATGTCTGCCGGCTTCTCTGTGAGGATTATCCTGGCCAGGACACCAATTGAACGCAAGCACATGATGGATCCGAGGCCCAGAAAGCATCCGTTGCCTCAAATCGTCCGCCGTCAAGGCATAGAAGGTGAGAAGCGTGGTGAAAATCATGAAATATCTGTTGTCAACCTGGCAAGACCCGTGCACTTGACAGGAGAAACCCTTGTCCCGAACAACCTGGCCAGGTGTACAATCTTCCTTGACACCAAAACGTACAAGGGCGCGCTTCTTCCTTGCAAAGAACGGTGTAGGCACTGATGTGAGGTGGGTCGCGGACATGCGCGGCGATTCGGAAGCTTGGGACGGCGCTAGCTTTGTTCTTCTGTTCTTTGTCTTTCAAGGTCTTGTTGGACCGTGGGCTAATGATCTTGAGTGGATCACCAGAATCTCCGGTTCGCACTGAGAGCTTGGGGCCTGAGCAAGGTAGAACACATGATATCACGCGGCCTCTTCGCCTCTTCTGTGCAGATTTTTCACAAGTGTTTCACAGGCTTTGCTCAGGCTCCTGCTTCGACCCTCAACGGAGGGCTCTGTTGAGCGACCAGAGTCCTGCACGGATTTCGGTAACTGTGTGAGACTGTGTGCAGCTCCATGTAACTCTTCAATCAAGGCATGTGCGACATGGAGACTGCCGTGCAAGTGCAGTGCAGCAGTCCCGTGAGCCAGGGGGTGGGATCTGCAACTGCATGGTGGGTTTTACTGCCTGGCACTGCTCTGCACAACATTCAACGAAACGACCAAAACTCAGAAACCCATCCACAGCCTTTGTATCTTTGTTGCTGTTGCCATTGGGGGGTCCCATCCTTACTTCTTGCACGTCAGCACCATTCGATACAACCTGTTGCAACGTAACTTCGGAAAAGCCCAGGTGGAAACTGTCGGAAACCGAGAACAAAATCGCCTTGACTGCCTTGACTCTACTTCCTCACAAGCCGGGCTCTGGACAGCTGGGGCCGCCAAAGTCTGCGGACCCAGCACCTGAAACTGGACCCTCGTGTCTAGCAAGTGGAAGATCTGCAACAGCTGAGATTCTTGCAGAAGCTGCAGCCGAAGAATTCGGGCTACAACTACTGCACTAATCCCTCCAGCCAATAGCAGCGACGGGCATGTGCAAACGTGAAGTGACTGGGGGGAACGGGGTTTGAAGCCTACTTTCTTGAAGTTGTGTGGTTAGTTACTCGCTCATGTCTTGCATTGGCAAATGCTGTCACAACTCTGATCCGACTGATCTTCACCGCTCGGCTGAAAACGTCCAAACGCCTGGCTTGGAAAAGCATGTCGTAAAGTTGAGGCTTTGACACAGGATCCTTGCAGGAGCTCAGCCAGGTCGAGAAAACCCTACACTGAAGGAGTACGATTTCTTGAATTTGTTTGAAGATCTTGCAATGACATATGGGTACTTCACTTGCTTTGAGGAGGAATTCGGGGTGCACTTGGGAACATTGTGGCCTTAGTGTGCGTGTGCGCGTTTGGACGACTTTCAGGATGCACCTTGTTGCATCCTTTTTGCACAAGGGGGTCAGCTTGGGGCTTGAGGGCGAGCATGATGCTGCAGGCAACGATTTAGGGTTCAAAGCTTTTGGGTTTTGAGGGCGGAATGCTTTAAGGCTTTACGGCTTTTGCGTTTTAGGGCTCCAGGACTTTTGGTCTAAGGGCTTTTTGGGGTCTTTACCGGACCCATCTGGAGTTCGGGTTACCTTCCCAGTTGCAGAAGTCTAGATGCACAGTTGCACATACTTGTGGAGGCGGTTGAAAATTCAGCAGGTTAAGGTGTTGAAAGGTTTTGCAGTTAGGAGAGAACTATGACTTTCGAGTTCTTCGATGGCGTTGGGCGGTAAGGTTTGGAGGCGGATGTGTGCGTCTAGGGCTAGGATTTAGGGTTTCAGAGTTTAACGCTTTCGGATGCTAACATTTGTGGGGGTCACCCTTTGCTTAGAGCATTTTGAAAGGGAACCTTCGCGGTGTAGAGCGACATCAGGGAACGTTGGGACAGTAACCCTCTTGGACCTCAAGAAATCTTACAACCCGCGTTTTTAATCACGTGGCGGAATGCGATGTAACCCTTAGAGCCCTAAACCCTAAAGACCCCAATCCCTCATTCCTTAGTACCTCAAAGTCTTGGTCCAGCTGCGAGGGAAGCCATGTGTCATGATCGCATGCCAACATCATAAAATCAAACCTGGGGCTGAAATGCCAAATGAATAGAATAAAACGCTGTTCGCGCAATCTTTGCATTCACTTCGCGCTCTACATTATCATATGAAGAAATACTTCTCTGGGCTAGAAAAGGAATTCCAAAAGCGAGTTCGTGTTCTTTCACGACAAACAACATTATCTGCTAGGGGCTGTGTTTGCGCCCCCAAACCTACGTTGCGAATACCAAAACTCACTCAAACAACAAAGCCCAGTTCAATGCGTGGAGTGCACATGGTGGTAAATTCGAACAAGTATTCCCCCCTTGCCCAGGTCTCCGGCTTTCCCGGCAAAGAAACCCCTGGAGCGAATTCCAAGAAGAATCCCGCGGAGCAACTGCGAAGTGATGTGGAACCTCGGAAGAGTCTCCGACATGAGAATTTTCGCTGGGAACTCTGCAGAGTCCCCGTGATGCCGCAGAATATCCTTCGGCGCCCAATCGCGGATGATTTCTACAGTAGATTCTACAGCGCTCATCAAACAATCGATTCTGTTGATTTGCCCTTGCAAGAATGTTGCCAACAATGACTTGAAATCGATCTTGATTTTGTCGTCCGCCCCGCCCCCTCCCCCCCCCCCCAACACAAAGATCGCTCCAGACTCTAGACAACCAGTTCCAGCACACACACACACACAAGCATGCATTGTGAGCCTTACTTGAAAATTCGATCGCGATTGTTGTTTACGTTTAGGGGCTAAGGATAGCTCAACCACGAAACTGCTACTATGTCCCCACCGCGCAGATGCTTGGCGACAGGATCTTTTTCACCAGCGCGCTGCATGGGAGTTTGACCGTCTTCTCTGGCACATTGCAACATGACGCACCAACACACTCATACAAACAACAAAATACCTAGGTTCCAAGATATTCCTTCTCGGCTACAAGTGCCATGGCCATATGTCAAACGCTGAATCGTACAAGGCTTGTGTTGGCAACAACGTACACAACCGATCCCGACATGTGTTGCAACAACAATCATTCCCGCCCAATCTCAGTACGGACCCGGCCTTCCCATGTTCAACCAAAGCACACAGAACGCTCTGAGCAAACGCCCAACAGTTGGCCTTTGCATCATCTGCATCTGCGGCTGCTGGAAAGCACCATAAGTGGCCTCCATGTCTACGAATACAGCCAAAACAAAGCACTAGCACGCTTTCAACGGCCCAATGCCAAGCTGCCTGATCCATTGGCTGCTGAACGCCTGCTGGCACGAATGCAAATTTCAGGGCCGACCCGCCCCCCCCCCCCCCCCCAGGTCAAAAGCATGTGCAACAGAAAACTGACCCCACCCGTATCTGCCGCAGCGATTTGCGACTGCAAGAAACACAGCTACACGAATGCCGCAGTCCGGCCAACAGCGAGGCCGCCACCCCAGTTTGCAAAGCCCATGCCTACACTCGCTCAGGTAGCCAACAAAGCAGCAACAGAATCAAAAACTCCCCTGAAATTGACTTTCGACCTTGCGGCGGCACCAGTTGGTTTGCTTGGAACTGCCCCTTGGCGCCAAAGCATGCATTAATCACAAGAAGTCTTCAAGCGACGGATCAGTAAAATCATGGAATAAGGGTTTTGCCACGCAAGCAGAAGCAATCTCCGGTGCAACGACAACATCTGCTGGCTTTGCCAAGATGTTGCTCGAAGCTGTCATTCACTGTCTGTGAACATAGGTAAAGGTCACGGTCCCTTTCGGGCATGTGGAACCCAACTAAATTTCAATCAGCTCTGCTGGTCTTGCGCTCTCGAAGCAAATAGAATTTGCTGCCGACTCGTGACGTCAAGACGTCTGAAGCGGCTGTCTGCAAGTCGGGGCGAGATTATTTGGTCCCAGTTTTTCACGCTCTGCCGCAAACCAAGATGGTTTCCCGTATGCACCTCGAAATTTTGCCTCAGCAGCAGAAGGTGGACACTCTGCAATCACAGTCGGCAAGCGCAGCCCACGCTTGTCATGAGTGTCAGAGCCGCCCAGCCTTGAAATCATCATCATAGTCCCGGCTGCTGGAGAAGTCCATATCGTGACCAAACACCACGGAGTCCACAACCGATTGGAGAAGTGGAGCATGGAACTTCTCCCTGCAACAAAACATTGCCAGAAGCTGTAATAGCAGCCATAAGAAGCCGTCCCTCCAGTCTCAGCCCTGCCCTCCAAGCACCTGCCACCATCCATGAGGCCTTGATACCTCGACCGACTGGCCGTCAAGCATGCATCCTAGGCTCATGTATTCTGTGATGAGCAACCGTTACAGGAGCTGCAAGGCTTCAACCAGGTATCCACCGCCTGCTCACAAGACGCGTCCACAGGCGAGACACACGGGTTCGACGCATTCGCTCATCTGAAAGGCCGACAACCTCTGCTCCCCATCGAGTTTCTGCAATCGCGCGCCTTAAAGTCATCTCTTCTGTGTTCAATCAAGCTAAACTCCTATGCACTTCTGAACGTGTCTCCCCAAGGCGGAGGCAACTGAAAAGTGACACCAAAGAACTGAACAGCCAAACCACCACACAACCAAACCACCACACAACCAAACCGCCACACTACTGCCACAACGGCAACGACGACAAAGAAGACGACGATAGCAGCAACACGCAGCGGCAGGCACAGCCAGAACCACAAGAACGATGGCAGATGACGACAACGACGACTAAAGAAGAAAAACCATGAACAAATACCACCATCTCCACTCCATCTCGCAAATTGCAAGAGCATGGCCACAGCACTCCGCTCTGTGACAGGTGGCCGAAATCTCCCATGCACGTACAGCCTGGGCTGGATGCTCCGCAGCCCCTGCACTTAGCTGCTATGGCTGCTATAGCTGCCTGGTAACACGCACATGGTCTCAAACGATGTCCCTAAAAAGTCAAGCGGCGGCAGCCTTTCGGTCTCCAGACTGGGTGGATGCGACGCCCTCGTGTTGCTGACAAGCCTTTGCCTTAAGATGTAGTTGTCCTGGAGAAGGACAGGAAGGCAGAAAGAAATCTGCAGCGTGGGAGTGCTAAGAGTGGTGGAAAAAACAGATCTTGCATTAGTTTTTGCTCTGGTTCTTTGCTTGCTCGAGGCTCATGCAAGTTGCCACAGCCCAAGGGAGCGGTCAGTGCCGCTCGGAGTGGCCCTGCAGAGGCCTGCAGCCAAGAATTGCTGGAGGCGTTGAGATATCCTCAGCTCTGAGAATTTGTCCAAGACTTGGGCGGCGAGAGACATTCCCCTGCACGAGCCAATGTGAGCCTCAAGCCTCAATTGCAGATGTGCATCTTCGAGGAGAGCGAGGAGAGTTTGTCTCACTGAGGATGCTCTCTGTCATCTCAATGTCATGAGTAGCCTCTTCGAAGTCTGACTTGGAGACGTCAAAGTCCAAAGACCGAGAGATGTCACTACTTGTCAAGCACTTCGCTGTACGTTCGTCGCTGAACTTGCTGTCGAACTTGAGGGTGCGTCTTGACCAGTCTGTGGTGGTGCTTGTCGAAACATCAGCTCGCAGCCTGTTGCACAATGTGCTGGTGTTCATTTGAGAGCACTTGTCCGGTGCCTTAACACGCCAATTCATCCAAGTGACTCTGCCGGCACTTGGCTGTCGAGAAGCTCATGTTGGCCCTGGCTCCGAGCCTTCTTCTCTGCAAGCTTTAGTGATGTCGTAAACCTCTTGGCGTGGCGGGGGCTGGCTTGCGAAACACCGACGGCTCTTGACGGCCGCATGCTGTGGTGTAGAGAGAATAGTATTGCACACAGGGAAAGAAATCGGACAATAGACTGCTCAGCCAAGCACAAGCTGAAAAGCATGCTGAGGCGCTCCGCGAGGCTGATGTTGCCGCTGCTGTCCGTGTCAAAGGCGCGGAAGAGATTCCGCTGCTCAGGCACCGACAGCTTCTCAACGCCAAGTCTGCAGCGGCCAAGGAAGCCGAAGCTAAACTTGCACGACACTTGTATGACCATGGACCCATGCATCAGTTTACACACCTCTCCAAGCCATTGCAGAGCTGCTCGCGGGACACTGCCCCTGTGCCGTTGACATTCAGGAACCTGCCGAGTACATATTCATGTACCCACCCACTCGCCAACAAGCAACCAACGAGCTGAGCCAAGCTCGCTACGCGTCTCTACATTGGACCAGCCCTTCTTCTAGCCATGTAGCTTGAGGACATCCAAAGATCTGACCTTCCTGGTTCAACAGCGCATGAGTGTTGACACTTCATTCAACACGACGGCTCCTTCCCTGTTCTATGGCCATGTGCGGGGTCCTGCGGCTCAGCATACCCTGGATTTTGAGGAGGGCGAGGTCAGTGTCTGAAAGAGGCATCAACTCTGTCTGCTTCCGGCGGTGGCTTGCCATGCGTCCTGAACTCTCCGGGGGGCCCTTGCGACGATCGCCACTTGCTTTACTCATGTTTGCGCTTCTTGATACTACATCTGTGCAAACCTCTTGACAGCTGTATGTGCAGTGGGTGTCTTTCACGAGCAGTCACGGCCCCATGCCTGTCATTACCTGCAGGGAGTTGAGAGCATCGCTAAGACAAGCATGGTTTCCGTCATTCCTTTCGACCCAAGCCTGCCAGCGGTTGCGGTTGAGGCATCACGTCTTTGAGCTGATGGACGGAAGCAACCTTGCCACATTTTGCCATATCTTGCCACAGTCCAAGGCAGGCCGACCGCACACACGTCGCCATCGTCGCCCCACTGACCGTCAAACCCAAAACCAACCAACAAGTGGACCAGGCCTCGACATCATTTCGCAAGCTGGGGAGATGCGATGCTGCACGCCTTAGCTCAAGCAGATGTCAAGAACACACCTAGGAAAAACAAATAATAAATGTCCTCCACATCTCGCACCGGACACAACGTTGCTGCTCAATTTTGGCCTGCGTGCACTTCTGCACCTGCGTTTGGCTTGCTTCTTTGACGCTCTTTGGTCCCAGTGCGGGTCAACCGTCTTTCCAGATTTTCGACCAGCACCTGGCCAGCTGCATCCTGTGAGCAAAGATGAGCGAAATGGATTGCGCGCAATTGCCTAAATTGTAGCCGGTTTGCAACTTCTAGATCTCGTGACTCGAGTCCTTGTCCAATTTGTCATAAACAGCATGGAACTGGTCGTCACTCAGCTGGAAGCCAAGCTTGGCCAAGCCAGTTCGGAGGCTAGCTGGGCTGATTGTTGCGCTTGCCTTGCAAGAAGCTTCACAGCCAGAGTCTGCAAAGCTGCAAGATTCCCTGTCAGAGAAGGAGCCTGGTCTTCCAGCAATGACTGGCGCAAATCCCCCGCACCTAACGGAAGCTTCAGCTAACATCGGCAACAGGACAGCGTTCATGCCCAGTCAGCAGCCGCAACAGTGCGGCCGAATGACTGATGTGCGTTCTGTTCAGTGTCTCCCGCACTCTCTGGAGAACAGAATCTGCAGAAGTGGCCTGCCCGCAGGGTTCTTTCAAAGACTGATGCTGGCTCAAGCTTGCCATGGCGCAAATCCTTGCGCCTGCGAAACAGATTCTGCGGGATCCACAGGCAGGGACATGTGCGCACCGTCAAAGTGAACATGAGGCAGGCATGCTGGGCTCCATGGCAGTAGCCTGGAACCCGGAAGGAACCGCTTAGTTTGGGCCAGCGCCGCAAAAACAGTCGATCATCCACACGTGTAAGATTCTGCCCAAGATCTAGCCAGTCGAAGAAAACTGAAGACAGGCAAGCTCAGCTCCTCACCATGCCACAGCCACCTTGTGGCATGAAGCCACCCAGTGAGCCAAATCCTTGTGGGAAACCCTGCAGGGAGGCCCCGCAGGCCGGCGCTCCAAAGCTTTGTTGGTTTGCGCAGCCGGCTTGTGGGAAGCCATTCTGCTGGAATCCCATCGAGGTGCCGTCACCTTGGCTGTGCAGAAGGGCTCAACTGGCTGTGCCGCACACTGTATCTGAAACTCCTGGTTCGGCGGACAGCGTCAGTCAAAAGCAAACGCGTCTTGCAAAAGTTGCCCTGTCTGAGCATCAGGCTGAAGCCGCATCCGCTGCAGGAACTGCCTCCTCAATCTATAACCCCAGTTACTACCGCAAGCTCTTGCCAATCAGCACCGTGCATCTTGCATTGGACAGTGTCTTGCACTGCCTCCATAGCCACCAAAGTTTCCAGCTGGGTCACCTGGAACGTCCCAAAGTCGAAGCTTAACCGTGGCAGAAGCCATACGAGGCAGAACCCGATCTTTAGCCTTAGCGTCCTAGTGTCGCCAGGACTCTCGTGGCCTAAGGTGCCTCTCATCGCTGCTATCTTCTTAGTTTGTCATCTGGACTTTGCGGACTTGAAAGACGAGTGCAAAAACAACACCAACCAAAGCCCCAAAGCACAGCAACGAATGAAGAAGCCCATCACGCAAAAGAACGGTACTCTCACTCATAGTGCACGATGTGCAAACCAAGCATAAGTATCCAAGCGTTCCTCATTGACAACAACAAAAGAAGCCTTCAAAAACAAGCAGCCTCGGAAGGGAACAGAACCACACAATCGGCATGGGTGAAGCGAGATCAGTTTCAGCTGCTTGTCCACCGCACCCATGAGCAGCATCATCGAGGCCCCTCTTCTCACGCTGGAGCTCAGTGTGCTTCACGCCGGCCCAAAACAGCAAAATGCGGGACCTGCTGTCCAGGATCACTTCGTTTGCAGTGGGCGAGGCTCCCTCCTAAAAGCTCGCGTAAAAAGCTGCAAACAAGAGACTCGTGGCGCGGTCAGTGCAGGCTGGCATGCATGCATGTAGGTATGCGTGCTCGCGGGCGTGCGACTATCTTTACACTTATAACGAAAGACGACAGCAGCACAACACAGCACAACACAGCACAACGCAACATAATAGCACAGCACAGCAAACAACCATCATCAGCATCAGCCATTGTCTCATTGACTTTCAATGCGGGCACAGGGCCGATCGGAACAAGAGCACTATTGGACCGAGCGACAACCATCACAGGCACCGCTAAACGCGTTGCACCCGCCACCTTCAAAGCACGCAAAAGGACTTTATGCTTGCATGAAGCAACTTGCAACAAACAGATTGCGCACCGCAGCAGCCATAGCCGCCCTTGCCTCCTTCCAGCAATGCGCACAAATCAGGCAATTGTGCTTCTTGAGAACATGCTTTTGTACATCATGGCTGGAGCAGTGCACGTCTCGCCCCTGCCTCCTTTGGACCCCGGCCTAGCACGCGTAGGAAAGTACGAGGAATTATATGGCGTAGGGCCTGGGGTATATATTTCTCGTATCACCAAGTATATACACTCACCAGTATTAAAAAGGAACCTTATATACACTCACCAATATCAGCAATATAAACCCTACTTCATATGAGTACATCAGCTCCGAGGTTGGAAATGAAATGCAGCGCAGTATTGCCCACGGCCGATGTTTGCAAAGCAAAGCTTAGATCGGGGCTGAGGTCTGTCGAATGCTGGGGCAGCAATCAGCACAACACCAGGCCTGTTTGAGGGGGAGAAGGAAGCAAGAGAAAGTTACAAGAAAACATGTTCAAGAGATCTGAGGGAGGCACTTCACCTCGTGCTGCTGATGAGCTACAACTGATGAAGCCTCAAAGGCTTGCCATGACACGTGACAACAGCTGCTTTTGAGACGACTGTGAGTCCCGACTTGTTTGTTTCGACCACTAAGCCAAAGACAGTGCTGGGATCTTTGAAGCTGACAAAGGCTATACCCTTGTTGCCAGGCGGGACCTACAACAGTGCAGGTCGCAGCGTGGCAAAATCGCCGCAACCTAAATTCCAGGCTCCGACATAGCAGTCTGACAGCTCGCCAAATCTGCAGAAGTATGCCTGAGTCCAGAAAGGACCAAAAGTGGCACGGCGTTGGACCGCTTGTCTGCACAAGCGCTGCTTTGATACAAGTTTATACCTAGCATCCCTCGTCATAAAGAAGCACGCAAGACACAACTGCCAAACATCAGCTTGCCAACTTGCGAGTATTGCGCACTCAGCCCTGACGGCCGCTTTATGTTGAGAACGAGCAGATGAATGGTCGACTGTCTGTCTGGTGAAACATCGCGGCTGGATCATCACAACTTGCTATGGTAGTTCGACTTTTTCTCAGCGTTCGAAGCCTTACGGGCAATGAGACGAGCTGAGGAACCGTCAAATTGTCCACAAGAGTTGCCCATCTATGGCCTCTGCACTGGCCATCTTCTCAAGCTCATCCAAACTCTCCAGGACATGCCACTTCCTGACAGGAAGGGCTACCCCTGTAGCAGCAAGACGAAACACACCTCACCCACATTCCGTGAACCATCTAAGGACTGCTGATCTGCTGGAATGCACTTTTGCCCCCCCACCTCGCTGACAGCCCTCGGTTGGCATGCACTTTGCGGCTCTGTCACAAGATGGCGGTCGATGTCTGGTTACACAACTGGTCGGACAAGCATGCCTCTGCCTTTCAAATTTGCGGATATGCCTTTTGCTTCCGGGCGTCTGCTGGGCAAGTTGAGATGCTCCGGTTCAAGCCTCCAAAAGCCCCGCTCTTCCGGATCAGCTGCAGCCCCCTGCAAGTCCTGACAAGCTGCTACTCGATTCCCAAACAAAGATCACCACACTGCGCCGAAGTCACAGCAGTCCTCGATCAGCCTGGCCAAGGCATCCGGTTCATGCGGAGTCTCCAAGAACTCGAACAACGGAGCCAGCAAGCTCACCGGCAATATGAAGTTGATGTGGGGCAACACACCACCATCCTTCAATCTCACAGGCTGAACACACATGCACCGCCACCGCTGCCACCATGAAGATTTGCAAGAGCTGCGAAGAAACGTACTCCTGTTGTTTCGCATTCGTAGTCACCATGCCAAGAAACCTCAAACATCTCAGGAACAAAACCGGGAAATGACAATAAAGGACAAAAGGCAGGTGCACCGTGTAATTTGGGACCAATGTTTCGAGTGGCTCACCGGTGTCTGCGGCTACCAGAGCCCCGCCACTGCACCCACGATGCACTGCTGCCGAGCTCTGCAACACAGCCATCCGGCCATTTTTGCCACGGACAATCCTGGCAAGCTGGCCTCAGAGTTCAAAACGGCCGTTGGCTTGCAGGCGTGGGCATTGCATGGAGTTCGCTCAGCCTGCTGCCGCATGTCACGGCTGGACCATGCCATGGAGAGCCCGGACCAAACAGCCCATGCCCCACAGCCCAAACCTTTCTTCGGAGGCACTGCGATGTTTCGAGCCGACGTAACCGATCGAAAACTCGAAGGACCGTGTCTCTCTGATGCTCTAGAAGGCGCCTTCATGCCGTGCTGGATGGCAGAGGCACTCTGCTGCTTCCAGAGACTGGGATTGAAGGTCAAGCGCGAGCCCCTCTCAAGTCACAACGCATGAACTCTACCAACTCATCCAGTTGCCGACTATGTACCACAAAGATCCAACAATACCTAACAAAAGCCACCAAATCTCGTGCATCTCAAATGGTTAGCAACGGTTAGCACAATAGCAACAGCTCCTGGTGGGCTTCGCTACAAGCAGTGCCGCATCCAGGAAACCCTCGAAGACGTGCAACACGTCCGCTTCAAAGGTAACGGCCAGAGTTCTGCCCTGGAAAAACCACACGGATACCGCATGACCCGATCAGGTGCAGTACCGGCAGCACTACCCGCCTGATCCTGCACGAAGCATCGTCCATGACAGCGCGGAAAGCTTGCTGACAAACGCCGCGGGGGGTTGCCATCCTAGCACAATAGATATCTACCACCCAATCTCAAACGCGAGTGGCAGCGGGCATGTGGCGAAGCAACTTGAACACTGCAAACACTTGCCCTACGCCTGCATGTTGGCCTTCTGCCTGGACGTTATAAAAGGATATGCGCGCAAAACCGACTAACCTGAAACAACCACAAAACTCTTTTGAGCTAAGGGCCTTCTTACCACTGCCATGGTGTAGTTAGGGAAGGTGGGAATGTGTTGAAGGTACCCTGGGGGCATGCGCTGGTGTGCTAGGCCGGTCCAATGTTGTGGGGGTGGCCGCACTGTGGGTTCTTTTATACGCCAGCCCGATCCTTGTATGCTGGAGCAAAGATAACATGATGAAAAGGCGAATCCGGCGGAGTAGTCAAGCTTGGCGTGTACAACTCCAATTGTTGTGACAGGAGGGTTGGGCTGGGAGGGTGGGCATACCTGCCATGTGCCACGCTCTTTCGTTTCTGATTCTAGAGCAATGGGGGGCTTTCACCCCCATGGCGCGGCGTAAGATTCTGAAGTACCAGGAATCAACGAATTGGAGGTGTTTCAAAGGGAATAGGTTAAGGAGGAGACTGGAAAATGCGCAGCTGGACTGTTTGGGGAAGACTACTATAGACCAAATGGGTAGGAGCTTTTTATGGGATGCCTCCGCCAGAGCTATGGAATGCAGCCGTGAGCGTGGGCCTATTCCATGCCACCATGGTGCCTAAGCATTTAGATGTGCTAGCGAGCTTAACCGTGGTATTGTCGTAGTCTGTAGGCCCTTTTGGGTGGGGCACAATTTCCGTCTTGTCGAGGTTGAGGGTCATTCCACACAGGGAAGCCTCGACCTGGACGTTGCATAAGTATTCTTCGAACGTGGAGGTGATGCCGAGTAATAGGGTGTCGCCCACGGACTCCAGGTCATATTTAGGTTTACCTATTGACCACATTTTGCGGGGGTACCCATCGGGAGACTAAACGCTCTTTGCATCGTCGTTTACGTCGTCGTCGTCGTCGCCGTCGGCGTCGCTGTCGCCGTCGTCGCAGTCGCGGTGGTGGTAGTGGCAGTCGACGTGCCAGTGGTAGTGGTAGTAATCGTAGACGTCGTCGTTGTAGGAGTAGCGGTAGCTGTAGCGGTAGCAGGGGGGATAGTGTGGCAGTGGCTAAGAATACTTGTCGTCTTCGGATGGTCTGATAGCAAAAGTCACAAGCGAACACCTGCCAAGAATGGATGAAAAAAGACAACCACGAGCAAGCCAAAAACAGTCACAAGCGATTGTAGATCCATTAGCCCCCCTCCGACAACCGGTTGTGTATGTTGTGTCCAGCAAGACACCTTCGACGGTTCCATCCAAGATGTGCCAGTCAGCAGGTGAGCACAAGTCAGGAGATGGCCATCTGCGGATAACACCACAGCGGAGGCCCAACTACCAGAGTCCAGCCACAGGAGGGCCACTCCTTCACGAGCCTGTCATACGCCAAACTTTCACGCAAAATCCTCGAAAAGCTACTCGTGAGGTGCCCTGTGAAAGAAAGCCAATGCCTGCCTGCTCCGACTGCCATGAGCGCGGCACAGGCGTGTCGAATGGTTGCAGCGCGGCAGCCTCGCTCTCCAGAAGCTGTGCCTGACCTGTGCATTACTGCTTCGACCTCTCCCTCTGAGCACAGCATCTAGGCCCCGCGCACACAGGATCATCCAGCAGCGTTTCCCGGACTGCACATAGTGGAATGGCCACGCTGAGTGCCACAGCCTCTCCTGCAGCAACGCAAGTCAGTTTATGAAGCAAGAATTTGGACTCTCGTTTTGATCGTTTTGAAACAGTTATATTGAGGGTCTCGATCGCCTCCCAAACATAGCCCGCTCTGTTGGGATGTTGGGGGGCTGGGAGGTCGGGAGGTTGGGAGGAGGGCTGGAGGGCTGGATGGCTGAAGGACTGGATGGCCGGATGGCTGGATGTCTGAAGGGTTAGCTCAGGGCCGAAAAAAGATGTTTTCAAGACTCTCACCTCAAACACACCTTGCTGAACCAATCTGTCTACTTCGGAACTGTCCCAGACTCTCATGGACCTTTGAACCTTTCTTATCATAAGCTTTGTCCGTACCAGGAGTGCCATCGCACGCTGCTTTTGCAGGTTCGTTTCGGATGTCCTGATCGGCTGCGCAGGGCTGGGGCAATGATTGCCACCACTTGCGCCTCACTGAGCCATTATTGCCACTATGTCACTGCGCAGACCAAAGCCCCCATATGGTGAAGAGCTTTGAGTCTTGAGTCATTCAATGCCCTACATGGCATCCGCCCGGTGAACTGCTTCCAGCCTGCATTACCACGGCACCACCTGCCGAACAGTCAGCAGTCGCGTCCGTCAGGAGGAGGCCAGGATGTGAAGATATGTTTGAGATTATGCCTTGGCCACAGGCAGACTGATGACAAACTTGTCAACATTCAATGTGGAGGCATCATGGTTCATGGGCAAATGTCCCGCCTCGCGTGGCGACCGTCCACATAGATTGCCATTCGCCAGTCCCAGCTCTTGCCCCGAAAGGTGCAAAGAGCAGCTGGATCTCTCGGCTGACCCACCGCTCATCTGGCTCAGACCAACAGCAGGATATTCCGGTACAGCCGGGTTTCTGGCAGTCTGTTGCAAGCCGCAAGAGGTGGAGGAGGAAGCCACTGCTGGCCTGTGGAGTCTCGGCTCCACACCGCCAACCTCTGGACTCAAGGCTGTGGAAAGCCTCGGACGCTTGGCGAATGCGGGCAGAAGCCTTCAGGTAGGCCTCTACCACCACATTTCGTTGCCTGGGATTTGCTCCTGGGAGAGCAACCGTAACGACACTTTCTGGCCTGATGACGCATGTTGTCAGAATCAATGGGGTTCCGGTTCCAGCCGCTGTTCCAGCTGTCCATATTGCGAGCCCCGAGGCTTGCGTTCTGCTGTAACTGGCCAGTGAGCTACGGGCTTCCACCGCGACAACATGGACTTCCATGGCTTGACGGATCTTGGCAGCATGCTTTTCTCAAGACTCTAAAGAAAGAAAGTACGATGTTCCAAATGATCGTCCCATCGTATATCCATTCAGACTCAAAGTGGGGCGTTCGGCTGCTAGGCTGTGTCCTGATATGTCATGATTCATGTGCATCTGATCGGGCGCATGTGGTTTCCGATCCTGCAGCACTTGACGCAGGAGATGACCCTGTGGCGGATGGCCCTCATGGCCTGGAGGTCTGCTCGCATCACGTCCGCTGTGACCTGCCATGCACAATAGCAGAGTGGCAGCGTTTGAGGATGTTCTGGGGCCGCACTTGCCAAATGAATCGTCGCTTCCTGCTATCTTCCTGTTTTGCCCGCAAACTTCAAGGTTCGGAGTCGTCCAAAAGTGAATGCCTGGCTTTTGTCTCTACAAGCGCGAGAGTTTCAACTCGTTTGCTGGCTGGCCAGGAACAGCGCCAGCTTCTGCAAGTTGTGCCTGCACGGGCTTCACGCACGCTTCTAGACTCTTCTGCTTTTCAGGACACTTTGTGCTTGTAACCATGAACTCTGGCCTTATGCATCACAAACAAAGACCCAGCCAAGGGATACTTTGCATCATCATCAGCACGAAAACCTTCCCGGGCAGTGGTAATGTAGAGGTCTTCCAAGTTTTCGCCGCCAAAGGCAACAGATGTCACCTGCAGCCACGCCAGTCTGACGACAAGCTCAAGCTAGTTGTGCACACACTACAGCAAAGGCACGCCCCTTCATGAAAAAATGCGCGCCTGTTTGCCGGCCTCGGGCGGCACATGTACTTCTGCCAAAAGGCTGCCCGACATTGGATCATAGAAGCCCACGCAGCCACCATTGAAGCGCGCTATCCACAATCGGTCGCTTTGGTCAATGGCACACCTTTGCCGAGACGACAACTCTTCTGCAAAACAATCACACATGTATATACTTGAAACTCCTTGACAACTACAGTTATGTATGCAAGCTACGCGCGTTATCCGCAGCATTTGTGCAAAAGCGCTCTCCCTGCAGGCTGAGCTTCCCATCTGGAAAACCAGTGGTCAGGAAGTCGAAACCCTTGATGACGGCACGTCGATTGGAGAGTGCACCAGTCGAGTCAAAGTCGAAGGCGTCAACTTGTGCTGAAGGTGTGTCGATGTAGTACATGGTGCGCCCATCACGAGTCCAAACCAAGCCGTTTGAGATGCTCAGGTCTGTCAGCATTGGTAAGACATTACCGGCCATGTCTCGACAGTATAGTGTCGCGCCTTTGCAGATGTTGGAGTCCTTGTCACGGGTGATAGTGCCCGCCCAGTAGCAGCCTCGTGGGTCCACTTTGCCATCATTGAAACGCTCGAACTCACCCATTGGCGGATCGTTTCCCAGCTTCTCCAGGATCTGCGTTCGAAAGTTGTAAACTGCCTCGGGATTGACTTAGGCGGCTTAGGCATGTTTGGCTGGACACCGCACCTTGCATCGTGGACGACAACTTAGGGTCTTAAGGCAGCTTTTCATGCTCAGGCTGCTGCGAAGCCCTCCCGCAGCGTAACTGCAACAGAATCGCCAGCGGGATCCAGTTCGCGAGACAGTGGCACGACAGAGCTCACGAAGACTGAGAACTTGCTGAGATCATACTCCTCGTTGCTCTGTGAGACTGGGTCAAAGCGGTAGAGCTTGGAGCCTTAAAGCGCAGACTGCCGGAAGCTTGCCGCACATTTCCTGTTGCGACCAAGCCACTGTAGATATCTAACCAGAGCAATCTCTTTGATCCTGGGTGTGGGCTCCGCTTTTCTTCCGATAGGCTTTTGAATCAATGCGCCATCTCAACCACTCTAAACTGCATGCTATATGCATGCTATTTGCGGCTATCCCATATAGAGCCCTCGCCCAGCTTGGCTGGTACTTGGACAGCCAGCTTCGCCATCAGCGTGACGACCATGGCGGCAGAGCGCAGAGGAAGATGCGCAAGGTGCGCAAGGATCCGACTGCAAACCAGCTGTGTTGCCATCTCGAAGACATCGGATCGTTTGGATGCTTTACAAGTCGTTTCTCAGCATGCACGTGTCAGTCTTCACGGCTTAGACGTTTGGTAGCGCGTCGCCATGTGCTCAGACTCTCAAGCTTTCCATCAGGGAATGTTGGCATCAGGGTCACAACAACCAAGGTTCGCGTGAGCCACATGTCCCGACTCACACAGGGGACGAAAAGTCAAGAACTCTCACGCAAACATTGAGAACCGCAAATGTGCTCCCAGAATTGATGATAATTTGTGCTTTCCCAAGGCACCTTCGTCAAGAAAACGCGACACCCGCTCTGCACAGAAGCCGTCACCGTGGAGGGCGGCGGCCTGACAACTGTGAGACTACGGAGCAAAGCAAAGCTTTCCAAGCACTGCTGTGTTTGGCTCTACGAGTCTACACCTGTGCTCCACAAACAAAGCAGCCCCAACAGCAGCTTCATTCGGTAGCAGGCGCTCGTGGCGCGGCAATGTCCACAGATATTGGGCTACCTTCACGCAAAGGTGCTGCACACTTCACTTTCTCCCGGTCAACCACTTGCCTTGGACTTCGTGCACGCCATGTGCTATGGCTTTCTGGATGCCAGACGCATCCGCCTCAGGCGACAAACCTTCCCAAACTTCAGCACAGGGAGATACACGGAGGCTCTGCCACATACCCAGTGGCCGAGTCTGCCACGAAAGACACAAAGCAAATTCCTTTGTGTCCACCTGCAGTTGTGCAGAATTTGATAAAGTTTAGCAGGAAAATGGTGATAACACCAGCACCTCAACGCCAAAAGCAAATTGCCCGGGGCAAGATACGGCAGCAGATGTCAGATGGCAGTGGTGACATGCAGCGGAGCTAAATGGTCAAGGCCATGACCACTGCCCGGAGCAGACGGTAGATAAACATCGGTGAGGTCACCAAACCTCAGCTATGTTGCCCCAGGTTCTGGAAAGGGCTAGCACAACACCCAGTCTGATATAGTAAGCAACCGGCTGCGCGAAGTGTGCCCGAAGTTCGGCTTGGCCTAACGACTGCGGCACCTGCCACTGCTTCTTTTGCGGGCCTTCGCCCGGCAAACTGAAAAGCTCAACTGCCTTCGACACGAACAGTCGGTCCTGCTTTTCGCTGCCGCCTGGTGCCTGTCAGCTGAGCCTGCACTTCTCCTATGCAAACGGCAAACTTGCCTGAGGAGCAGGTCTCTGTTGGATTCCACCATCCTCGCCTGGCAGGGACATTCCGACAATTCTGATTCCTGCACGAACAGCTCCGGCGCACAGAAGGACCTCTGCCTGAGAAGTTTGCACCCTGAAGGGATGCCTTGCCAAGCTGAAATGATGCTGTACAGTTGGCAAAGGACATCTGCACCACGATGACACAATCTCACGTGCGAGAGCTATGCCGTAGCTTGTCCGAGGGCGCATCCAAAGCTGCCTTTGCGGCGGCATCCAAGTTGGCTGCATCCTTCAGATTTCTGCTTGTGCAGATCGAGGCTCCCAGACTTGCCTTTTCTAAACTTGGTGCCTTTGCCCGTGCAGCCGCATCATCCTCCAACCATACAGTGTAGCTGGTGTGATCACGGTGTGCGCTGTGAGCACTGACTCAGTCGAGTTATTCCATCTGATGCTGGAAACCTCCTCGGCCATGGCAAAGCCTGGAGCCGCAGCCGCCATAAAGCTCTTGAACCCAAATTCGGTGCGCAAACCCAGCATGGCCAGTACAGCTGTGAGTCTGTGAGCAACACCGTTCAGCGAAAAGAGCTCATGCGATCGTTTGCTTCTTGGGAGGCGCGCTCAGCCCTCACCCTCTTCGTTCTCATGTTCACCTTCCATCGGCTCAGCCTCTCTAGACTTGGCTTTGCCAGAGTCCGGGCTTGAAGCCGTAGGAAGTGGAGGCCAACTTTGAATTGTTTGCAGCTTCTTTTCGAAAGTATCAGCTTTAGCATGAAATGACCGGAGTACATTCTCAATTTGGTCAAGGCGAGTCATGGCATATGTCTCCTTGGTTGACACGATGCTTCGAGGTAAGTATGGGCAGAGAGGCCAGCTGAATCAATGGCGACAAGACACCAAGGAGGTCAGCTGCTCATCCAACGTCGGCTCGGCACGCATGGATTGCCGGAGCTCCACAGAAGCCGTCCCTCCCTTTGTTCCGCTCACTTTCTCATAGGAAACCTTGACCTTACAGGAGCAAGCGTAGCGTGCAGCATGACTCAGCATGACGAGCCGTCCCCCGTCTCGCGCGCGTGCCCATGCAACCAAAGTACCTTCTCCATGGTCTTGCTGGCAACCAGCATTGATTTTGAATCCGCATCTCCTCATGCCCAGTGGCTTAAATGCTTGCTGTTGGTGCCCAAAGAGTCAAGGCTGTGACGGAATGCCCGAACACCATGCGGTTACTATCAGACCTACCACTTCTGGTCCTTGCACCTGGGCCATTCCCTTCAGGAACTCCTCGGATGCTCTCAGTACAGAGACACTGCGGACACTACAACAACCAGCTGATTTCCGAAGCACTGCATCTCACTTGAATGCCATCCCAGCTTCGGAGACGCTCAACTCACCTTGACCGTCGTCGTCCAGTACTCTGAAAAGTTGCTTCATTTCCTCATGCAGCTTCCAATCGCAAGAAAACCACTTCAAACATATAGAAAGCCTCCTCCTCGAAGCCCAGCAGGAAGAACTTATCCCTCAGGGATTCAACACTTGCTGCACAAACTTTTCCTCGCATCACACGAGGTTCTGCCTGCAATGTTGTATCTCGAAGGCAGCGTCAAACTCCTCCGTCGTTACCAGGCCGCTGCCGTCTTCATCAAGAACCTCGAAAATGTGCCTCCGAGCAAAGCAGTAGTCACAGCCCTGGGAATGCAACCCATCCAATGGTCCAGCAGCCTTAGGTCCTTCATGTTTCTCTTCTCCTCCATGCGCATCTCGAACAGCCTTTCTGCCTCATTCTCGTTCACAATTGCCTGCGCCTTGTCACCTTGGGCAAACTTGGACACAAGCTGTTGGGCGTGGCTGCCAAGGTCATACCTCTCTCAGTTATTTTTTGCTTCAGTCCAGCTGGCAGATAGTAGCTGTAACAAGGTTGAGGATGACATAAGCCGCAATCGCCATAAATGCAAAGCAGTATATCCAGATGTAGGGCTGCTTCTCTTGCAACTCCTCGATAAGATTTACGGCGTTGTCGCCTCAGCAAATCTCTCGCAAGCTCCCCCCCGTCTGAGCTGAAGCCTTTAAGTCATTCAGGCGTGGCCGCAACCTTCACGCAGCCAAGCCACTGAAAATGAATCGGGACATGGTCAGACTGGCTTGAATCACACCGTTTTGAAAGTACCAGGCCGCAGTTCCTTCAGGAGCAGTGCCCCAGGCAGGATCTCGTCCTGCCACAATTGAGCCGCTTCACCGTTCCAAAGTTGTCATCTTCTGGCTTAGGGTCCACCTAAGGGTCCACTGCAACAAACTATCATTCCCTGCATGCTGCTCCTATGATATCCACAGAGATGATGCCGAACGTCAGGTCGGTCAGGGTAATCATCACAACACATGCCTCGCACACATGCACGTTATGAGGGCACACAGCTTGCCAAGTCGAGTCTGTCACAGTATGCGGATGGCTGCTGAATGCCCGAGTTGCTGCCAGGGTGAATATGGTGCCCAAGAAACCGGTCAACAGCATCCGGAAGCTCTGGAAGTGTCGGAGCACGCGAAAATATCGCAAAGAGCGCATGCCTCTTATTGCTCGAATTGCCTGGCAAGGACGTCTTTTGACTGATGAGGCCGTACGGCCAGCGAAACCTTTTACATGAGCAAGGGCACAGTCTGGACGACTTTCTTCCCAAGGTGATTCGTCTGACTGTGCTAGACATGCAGAACTGCCAAAGGGGGCAACTGGGCAGCCACAGACGATCTTGTATGGCAGGAGTTCATTCCAAACCCCAAGCGCCTGGAAAGCAGCCAAGCCTCCGGCACCAAAGACAAGCGGCGCAATCCAAAGGAGAAAGACGCCAACCACCCACACAATAAACGTGTCCAGCCAATTGGAAGCGCTTTTGAAATAGTCTATCCCATGCGCCGCAACATAAAACAACCACTCCTTATCTGAAAGCACACAAACAAGCATCGATCTGTGAACTACTCGAGGCAACTGCTGTCTGCATGTTTGGGTTTGTTTTTGGTGTATTTGCAAGGCGGGGCTCGACAAGGAAGAGCGCAGTGAAACTCTCCTCACAAGCAAGAGGTGCTGCTGCCACTCTTGCTGCATGAGGGCGTACACATTGCAGGCCACGTCACATCAAAAGCACTAATCGTGGCCATCGTGAGGTCACTGCAACCTTCGTTGCCTCAATGAAGCCCAGTAAAGCGCGACACATCCAAACATAGCTCTCACACAAACCAACTGAGGCCAGTTCAATCTGCCTGGACACCGAGGAACACCAAGTTGATGCTGATCAACATGCAACTCATGGCCCTGAAGCGGGGAAAAAGTCCATACAATCCAGAAGCCCCACATCAAACTGCCAGGAAGACCCCGTCCGTCAAATCGAAAAATAAAGAAAGTGGGTTCAGGACAAGTGTCTCAAATCCATTGCTTGTCACCAATTTTCTTAGCCTTGCAAGAGCGACCAGGCCAGGTCCGTGGCTTACGGAACATGTGCTGTGAAACCTTGAGTACCGGCTGTGAAATTCTGCAATTCGCGTAGAAGGAAAAATCTGCGCTGAGCATAAACACAAGTACAGCCTTGTACATGACCCCGTGCCACTGAAATTCTGAGCGCCACTTGCCCACTCAATGCGTGCCTCACAACCACCCACGGCCCCCCCCCCACACGACATGCGTGCAGACAAGCAGCTTCTCTCGCATTGTCAGCTTTTGGACGGGCTCCTTCGTTTTCCCCAGCATGACCTACTGCGATCTACTGAAGGCAGCAGAACTGAGGCATGCCTTGTTGGCCTCTTCTTTGTTGCCCTCTTCTTTGTTGCCATCGTCTTCATCATCACTATCAGGAATCTCAATGTCCACCTGATTTGTCTCTGGCTTTGGAAAGCCAAGGGCACTGAATCTGCAGCCCAGGTACATTGTATGGTTGCGCCAACCATGCCGCGAAGTCAGACGCTGCGCGGCGGACTCTGGAACATGCTTGTTTGCCACGTTGGCCATCCTTGTCCAGCTCCTGCGACCTCATGTCTCACAAGAGAAATATGTCCCAACAAGGCACGGCTCGGAGCGCTCGCTAGCTTAAGCAATGCCGCCCAAGAAGCGGGGCGGCAAAGACTGTCTTCAGCCTTTCAAAACGTAATTTGCGCACGGGTCTCAGTGGTCAACTGAAGAGCCGGCACCTTTCAGCCTTCGACGGCCGTGGAAGATCATGCTGATTTCCCGTCGGCTCTAACATGATCCCCAACTGGCAAACGTATCAAACGTTTAACTTGAATAGCTTGTATTACCTGTGTTTCAAACAGGCTTACCAGGCTACAGCTCTCTTTTGGGGCGGCTTTCCAATTCAACCAGATACGGCAACATGCAGCCCTTTCCAACTTTAACAAAATACATCAAAATACATCTAGGGGCTTCAGTGGGCAGAGAAGCACAGCAACAAACCAAAAAGGCCGCGAACGTCAAAGCTATGATTGGCTGTGATGCACAATGAAGTGGCAGTAACTAGCGTGTAGAAGGAAGCACTCTTTTGCTACGCTGAGCATTCCGGCCACGGGCTCAGCTCTCACTTGCTGCTTCAAGCGTAGCTTTAGCACGAGTGAGAGAGCGGTGCTCAGATTGCCGGGCCTTTCGGTCAGCAAAGATCGTGCGACGTTTGGCTGTGCATCGGAAACGCTTTAAACCCCCAATATCTGATGCGCCCGGGGCTCGGGCATCCTGTCGCATGTCGAAATTCCTAAGTCACCCGCCCGCACACGCTTGAAGGGCATTGGAGCCAACTGGCCGCTTGAACTTTCAGGCAAAACTCTTTAACAGGAAATCGCATTCAGCATGTAGACCTCGGATCTCCTGCAGCAGAACAACATGCACGCAAGATCCCAACTGGCTCAAGGAAGTCTTCTGCAGGCAACAAGTGCATGCTCCTCCTCCACGGCAAGAAGTGCCTCACCGAACTCAACACTTCTGCCACCAAAATGGTTCTCACATGCTCACACACTCCAGACCCGGCACCTGTTTCTGTGATCGCAACTCCTCACGACCTGGGACATGGCTGGCAACACCGAGCAGGGTTCACAGTGTTGTTGTTAGGTTCGGACTTCGTTGGAGTGTGACCTGAAGCTCTGCTTTGGCCGCCTGCTCCGCAGCGAGGCTTGTGCATGCTTGTGGCATTGACGCGAAACTAATGGGTCGAAAAGCCTGCTTGCTCCCCAAGCTCTTGTTGCTGATCAGCTTTTTCTGATTGGAGTTCTTGACGATGTTCTCATACTCCGCCTGTCCCTCAGCAACGCTCACCCCTGCACCCGTCACACCAAGACTGAGCCGGCTGGGTGCTTGACAACCTTGTCATCTGACTCCAAGGTCTCAGTCTGCTTCTGGATGTCTGCCTTCCATCATTTTTAGCTTTCACATGGCACGGCCAAAAGATGCACTCTCGCCTTGATGCGGCTGAAAAGCATGACGAGCCGAGTCGAGGACTCGCCTGGGCCCGATGGGGCTGGACAGGCATGCGAAAAAAGAACTGCGGCGGAGCCTTGCTTGCGATATGTCAGGTCGGCCTGGAAACGTCTTTTTCAGCAAAGGCCCAGAGACACTCGAGACCCACACAAGCTGGCCTCTGGGACAGCCTTGGAACTTGCCAGCCTGTATTCAGTTGAGTGGACTGGTGCACACTTACAATCAACAGCACGACGACGCCCTTCATCCTGCCACTGAATCATACAGAAGCCATGGCGGCAGGGAAAGCAAAATAGTCAGCTCGCGGGCCTCGAAGCCCCGTATGTTGTGTTGTGCTGCACCTTGCTCGTGGTGCCACTCAAGGCAACTCATGCACCCTTTTCCACTCGAATTCTGGGCCGGACTTTCCAGCCAGGTCTATGACATGCGCTGTCAAGGCATTCAGCCGTGCAGTCGCTTCCAATCCTGCCGACCTACCACCCGGCCTGAACGAAACTGCGTGAATAGAACCTGCAAGGCAGAACGCAAGTTGGCTGCAGGTGGTCGCTGCATGGCCAGATCTTGAGAAAATGGCCGCTCGATGCGCTGTGCTGCCACATCCAGGAGTTCAAGGGCCTGGCCCGCATTCAAGCAATTTCAAGCACACCCGTGTCAGACGGGGAATGCAATTGTTTCTTGAAGCAGGCAAGGGGCTTCATTGTTTGTATCCCGTGCTTTGACCTCAGCCCAGGTGGCGCATGGGATGTTGCCATCACGTCCAGTCGACGAGTAAGCTCCACACAAATGCCTCGTGCTCGCTCTTGCGCGTGTTTGTAACTTCTGTCACTTGTGCATCAAGCTCCTGTCTCAGCATACCACACGAAGCTGCACGATCGAGGCACTGAACCATCTTTCGCGTGCTTTCATCTTATGCAACTTACGCAGCGGTACATGGGATACATTGCATTCATTCGACCATGTGCAACCCAAGCCTCGAGTCGGACCACCAAACTAAAAACCTCCGTATTTGCTTTGGCGTTCTAGCTTCGAGCCTTTCAAATTTCACCGTGCCACACTGCAGGTCCTTCATGCCTTTGTCCATATCTTTAATCTCGTCGACCACGGTGCTCAGCTCGTTCTGGCAAAGCAACGGCAAATGATGACCACCGCGAAGAAAAGCGAATGGCAGTCCTCGTAAGTTGCCATGATGCTCGCCGCATCCTGAGCTGAAGATGTCATGCAAAACGTGACGGCGTAACCGTGTCACGTGACGTAATGGCCGGTGATTTCAATGTCTGGGCTCCTGGATTTCGCGTTCTTTGCTCTGCTGGGCCAAGTCGGCCTCCGCGTTTTTCATGCCACACGATGGCTTCCGATATCTTCGGGCGAAAACGGAAGCCTGACGTAGCTTCTTTTCACAGTATTTCTTGCGGTCCTCAATCACGGCCACCCGCTTGCAGGATTCGTAGGAACATGCGCAACAGAGCCAAAAAAAGAGATCTCCTCGTCAGATGCCTGCTCCTTATCAAGAACACCATGAAGATCCTTGGCTGCAATCAGAACATCTGAACTTTCGCCCCTCACATGTATATCTGAGGCAGACATGGGATGGAAATTTTTCTTGCTCGCAAAGATGCCACAATCTTGTTAATGGCAACTTCCAAGCTTGGCCGATCCCCACCTGCAGCGAGCAACTATGAAAAGAAAGTTGGCCTGACTCCGGGGAGTGGTGTGATTGGTTGGACGGGAATGGTTGCGAATGCAACTCATATCGTGTCCCAGTTGCGCAAACCCATCTCGGCATAGGCATAGTCTGCTGTCCGTCCATAAGAGGCCTCGCCGCCACACTGAGCTCACCGGGCAGGTCTCCAATTCGCAAGCAACATGAAAGAAAACTGAAAGGAAGTGCTGCACTGATTGGCTTTTGTCATTGCCAAAAACACTCTTGTCCAACCCAGTGCATGATGCAAAGACATCGCGCCTGATCGCGTGCACTTCCAGCACTGAGCTGCAGGAGGCTGAGCCGACCCCCCTGCGACATGCGGAATACACGAACACGTAGGTAGGCTTTGCTCTCAGCCACCGATCTCGTTTTTGATCTGATAGGCAAGGGGCTGCATAAAAGCCGGAATCGGGCCAAGAGAAGGCAGGCGCTGGACGGGTCCTTAAGCAGTGCACACCTCCTTTTGCGACGCTTACTCAGATCATCTGGGGGTTCGACTTCAACTTCTGCACCAGGGAGGAACTTGTCAATGCACCGCGTACCGCATGCTGTACATCGTTCTCCTCCAAGAACTCCACCTGATTCCAAAAGGTTACCCGGTTACCACCGGTCCAGCCCGTCGTCCATCGAACGCTATCGCAATCCAAGAGGCGGTTTCTGTTAAAGCCTGGATCTCCTCTGCTTGAGAGGCTTGGTAGGCATTCCAAGCCTGGAAAAAACTCATCCGATGTGTCGCTGACAGGTCGCATGATTGCATGAACCTGTTGCTTCGCTTCGCAGGTCTGGTTCAAATCAAGGAAGAAATCTGAGCTCTCCTCTCGTCGGATGACAACTGCAACACACATTCCACTGGTACGTGTCTGCTGTTGCCGGAAACGCAGGCACCTTTTGACCATCCACCTTCTCCTTGCCAGCTAGTCCAGAGGTGGTCAAGCCTGTACAAAACCAAGACGAAGAAGCAGTCCTGGATGTCATCTTTCACCATCTGAGCTTCGACTTTGAGCTCACCGAGTCGCAACATCCTGGTCAGATGGAACCGGCAAATGAAATCGCAACAGTCAAATCGAAAGCCTAGCTGAGTCCGCCACTTTTCTTCCATAGCTTTCATCGCTGCCTCGCCTTCTTTTTGCTTGGCTTCTAGCAGGCTCTCATGCCTGGGTAATGCGAGAAAACTCACACGCACGCACGCACACACACACACACACACATATACGCACACCCACACCCACACACACACACACACACACACACACACGCACACGCACACGCACACGCACACGCACAACCACAGTGCACAGCCCACGCACACGAACCCTCGCACACGCACAACGCACACGCCACAACGCACACGCGCACCACACGCCACATCGCGCACCAAGCACACACGGAACACGCGCACTCGGCACCCACACGCACACACGCTGACACACGCACACGGCGCAGACGCGCACACGCGCACACGCGCACACGAGGCACACGCGCAACGCGCCACGCGCACACGAGCACACAGCGCCCACGCGCACACGCGCACCGCGCACACGCGCACCACGCGCACACGCGCACCGCGCACACGCGCACACGCGCACACGCGCACACTGTGGCGCACAAACGCACACACGCACACACGCAAACACCGCACACACGCACACACGCACACACGCACACACGCACACACGCACACACGCAACACACGCACACACGCAACACGCACAACGCACACCTCCGCACGCACACGCCCGCACACGCAAGCACACGCCGCACAGCACGCACACGCACGCCAGCAACGCACACGCACGCACACGCACGCACACGCACGAACACGCAGCACACGCACACAAACGCCACACACACACACACACAACCCAAAAAAACATCATACACACACCCCCCCCGCGCGCGCGCGCGCCGCCCGCACACACACACACACACTCACACACCACACCACACACACACACACCCACGCACACCACCAACAACCACAAAAACAAACAACACAAACAACAACCAAACAAACAAACAAACAACAAACAAACAACAAACAAAATCAACAAACAAACAAAACAAACAAAAAACAAAACAAACAAACAAACAAACAACAAACAAACAAACAAACAAACAAAACAAAACAAACAACAAACAAAAAACAAACAAACAACAAACAAACAAAACAAACAAAACAAAAAACAAAAAAACAAACAAACAACAAAAAACAACAAACAAACAACAAACAAACAAACAAACAAACAAAAACAACAAACAAACAAACAAACAAACAAACAAACAAAACAAACAAACAACAAACAAACAAAAACAAACAAACAAACAAAAACAAACAACAAACAACAACCACACAAACAAACAACAAACAACAAACAACAAACAAACAAACAAACAAACAAACAAACAAACAAACAACCAACCAAACAACAAACAAACAAAAACAACAAACAAACAAACAAACAAAACAAACAACAAACAAAACAAACAACAAACAAACCAACAAAACAACAAAAACAACAACAAACAAACAAACAAACAAACAAACAAACAAAACAAACAAACAAACAACAAACAACAACAAACAAAACAAAACAAACAAAACAACAAACAACAAACAAACAACAAACAAAACAAACAAACAAACAAACAAACAAACAAACAACAAAACAACAAACAAACAAACAAAAAAACAAAACCAAGCCAACGAGCCAACAAACAAACAAACAAACAAACAACCAAACAAACAAACAAACCAACCACAACAACAACAACAACAACAACAACAACAACAACAACAACAACAACAACAACAACAACAACAACAACAACAACAACAACAACAACAACCACCACAACCACAACCACAACAACAACAAACAAAAAACAACAAACAACAAACAACAAACAACAAACAACAAACAACAAACAACAAACAACAAACAACACACAACACACAACAAACAACACACAACAAACAACAAGCAACAAGCAACAAGCAACAAGCAACAAGCAACAACCAACAAGCAACAACCAACAAGCAACAACCAACAAGCAACAAACAACAAACAACAAACAACAAACAACAAACAACAAACAACAAACAACAAACAACAAACAACACACAACACACAACAAACAACAAACAACAAACAACAAACAACAAACAACAAACAACAAACAACAAACAACAAACAACAAACAACAAACAACAAACAACAAACAACAAACAACAAACAACAAAAAACAAACAACAAACAACAAACAACAAACAACAAACAACAAACAACAAACAACAAACAACAAACAACAAACAACAAACACCAAACAACAAACAACAAACAACAAACAACAAACAACAAACAACAAACAACAAACAACAAACACCAAACAACAAACAACAAACAACAAACAACAAACAACACACAAACAACAAACAAACACAAACAAACAAACAAACAAAAAACAAACAAACAAACAAACAAGCAAACAAACAAACAAACACACAAACAAACAAACAAACAAACAAACAAACAAACAAACAAACAAACAAACAAACAAACAAACAAACAAACAAACAAACAAACAAACAAACAAACAAACAAACAAACAAACAAACAAACAAACAAACAAACAAACAAAGTCGAGAGCAAGTGTATCCCAAAAGTACATAGTACAAGTGAGCGAGCAATTGGGTATCAAGCTCTGCCAGCCGTTGCTTTTCCATCTCCACCAACTCACTGACATCGTTGGCAATCTCCTCCAACACAAGTACAGCATCCCTCGCTCATCGTTCCCTCTTACTACATAAGTTGCCGAAGCCTCCTTCATCTGCTTGAGCATGCCCACAATGCGGCTGCTGGAAGGCTGCTGCTCACCTCAAGATAAACATTCTACGAAAGCTCCATGCGGACAGGGGGCATGAAGACGTCGGCCTGCTAGGAAAGCAGATAATAAGTCCCGGTGCTCAGTTGTCATGTCCTTGGAACCAAGCAGGTCGTGGAAAACGTGATGAATTGTATGCATCCTCAAGCCAAAAAGTTGGGGCCCTAGCAGCTGACATGGATAACCTTTCTTACAATTCTTCCATGGTCTCACTTATGCGGCTGTCTTGCACATGCTGCCGGCCTTTGCAATGCCAAAGCCTGCTGGGTCTGGAGGAAAGACTGGCCCTGGCCCTTCTCCAGTGCCTTGATGGCCTGAGGCATGAAATCAACCCACGTGAAACGGTGACGCGTGCATTGTCCAAACCAAGATTGCAACCTCTGTGACTGAATCTAACGTCTGCTTCTCACTTGTAGACTCCTGCAACAAGGCCATGACGGACTCAGGCCTAGTAGCCGAGCACAGCTTGGCAACGCTTAGCATGGACAAAGCGTCCTTCAGATACGCCTCCGACTCCTTATTCCAGCGACGACGCCACGACGCAACCAAGTCAAACTCCAAACAACAAGCAACCGTCTGCACGGCCTTCTTGCGCAGGGCGGATGCACTGGCCATCGCATTGTTGGCTTCGTCCCGATCCTGCTGTCCCAAGCGCGGTAAAGTGTGTCCAATGCTTCTGGGTGAGAACCGTATGCTGATCCTTCTTGTGCTGCGACACTTCGGATTCCAATGTTGCTTGCAAAGCGATGACCTCGTGGGCTTGGCCAGGGATCGCTTTGCATCACCGGCATCCAGTCCTCTCCCACTCTTCACTCCCACACCACAAGATTATGTGGAGCTTTGAGCTGGTGACCTCCCGAACTCGGGACCGGAGTTGGGGTAAACCTGTTGCGGCCTGCAGAGCATCCAGCCAGCCCCGATCATCGAACCCACAGTGCAATCAACGAACGGCAGCCTGATCAAGCTCCGAATTTAACTTCGCTGCGCTGGACTTGCAATAGCACATGTACCTGAGCAAAGGTTGGTGAACATTGACATGGGGGTAGGTTTTGGCCAAATTGCCAAACTTGCAAAACGATCCGATGCCCACTTCTCAAAAACCTTGGACTTTTCCTCACCCTCCTCCTGCACCTTGCGCAATCGCGTGAACAACTCAACTTTCAAGCATTTTCAAGCAATAGGTGCGCCAACCTTGTTTCGCATCGTTTCCAGCATGTCAATGATCTTCTTCACAGGATTGTTGCCCATCATCTGTGCCTTGCGCGACACACTGATACTGGCATTCGTCGTCCTGCCTATTCATGCCAGGCCTCTGTTCTCAAAGCGACTGCTTGGGTGCATGTCGGAAAGCCTCGAAAAACTAAGCACAATGCTGCAAGAGGATTGCATTTCGACGCCTCCAAACTACATTCAGATCCGCGCGCTCTAAAACCAGCGCGATAGCAAATGCATACCCAACTGCCTTGCCAACAAGAGCCGACTGCCACACCACAACGATACTTCAACTTGATCCACTGCCTGCCGCCACAAGGCAGCGAATGGCCTGGCGGTAGCTTCAACAAGCATTGACGGATCTTCAGGGGACTTTGTCTATTTGCGATCAACCATGTTGAGGCCGGTACCATGCCCGTGCCATGGCCAGCGCAACCGCCCCCGCAGGGGCGGTGCGTGCTACAATGACCCGCTTCCGAAATAGCGACCGCGTGAATCTCAATGAAGCTTGCGCTAGTGCACAGTATGCGTCCAGCCTTCTTACAAGTGCAACACGTGCACTACCCACGATGCGTTAAGGAACGAACCGGCCAGAAGCTCCAGCAGTGTGGCACCGTGGGTTCAAAGCGGCCAGATCTCCAAGGCTGCGCCGCGGCTCTGCGTGCGAGCAAGGAAACCGAACGCGCGCCGGCTCCAAAGCGGTCGCCGACCTTCGTCCCGAGAAAAGGCCACGCCATGCAAAGGCGGAATCGGCCACGAAGTTCCGGGAGCTCGTCGACTCGTCGGGCGTCCTTGGCGAAGAAGTCCAAGTTGAAGTCTCGCGCAAGGCCGTACTGGCAACGACTGGCTCCCCGGCTTTTGCTGCAGGTAAGGACAAAGAAAAGCGTGACCGGAAAAAGGTGCGGACGCCAAAAAAAAAGACACTGACACGGTTGGCCAAGATGCTGGAGGAAAGAACACCGGGGCATGCCAGTGCGTCGCGAGAGCGGAACGTATAGGACAGACGCACGATCGGGCAACGCCTCGGCACGAGCCCTGCAGCACGCGAGATGTTTCACGCAGGTTGGAACGATGGAACTATGTTGGAAACTTGGTTTTTTGCGCCTTTTTGCGTTTGTCAGAGGGGACGGTCCTCCTGTATCCCCCACCGTCCCCCCCCCCCCCCCCCCCGGCACGAGTCGAGGAAACGATCCTCATTGAAGAGCTCGCAGCTCGGACGTTGGCCGCGCCATGCAGCGGAAGACTGAGCAGCGTCGCTGCGAACGCCTTGGCCTGCTGCGACACAGGCACCGCGCAGCACGGGCAGGGGCGGCCACGGGTGTCCAGTAGGGAAACCATGGTTGTGTGCAAGCTGGACACCGCCCCACAACGGCAAGCCATTGGCGATGACCCTTAGGCGGCGGTCGTCGTAGTGGGCAGCGACGACGTTGAGCTCGCGGCTAAGGATGGCTTCACGGCACTGCAGCGCAGGAAGCCTGCTCGGGGGGCAGGCTGCGGGGTGGTCACCATAGACATCCAGGCACGCCCGGCAGCGGCACCTGGCGGAACGGACGAGTGGACGAGAGTTGCACACGCAGCACCAAGATGACACGGAGATCGGCACACACCCTACAGGCTGGACGGTATTGGCATGCGGCGGTTTGCGACAGCGGCGGAAAGCGAATTACGGACGCTGGGATGGCAAAAACCCGGACGTCGCGCTGATCGCAGGCACCGGCATGCACCGGCAGCATGACATAGCCAACCGCGCAGGCATGTGTAGGCCCTACACGAGCTTGCGTCCGGCCGTCGCTGTTGGCTCGTCGTCCTCGGTTGGCGGGCGCTGGAGTCGCCAGGCCGCCTGTTTGCTGCTTGCTCGATGCCGGGCCCGAGCTGCCCCTGCTGCGTCACGGGCAGCTTGCACTTCCGCGTTTGCGTTGCGCTGGTCGGCGACCCTCGCCTTTGCAGCCGCCTGCTGTTTTGCAGCCAGCCTCCTTTCCTTCCCATCTCCGGCACAGCAAACGTTGATGGAGAATCGCCTCGACATCGTTGCTGACTTTTTTTTGCTGACTCAGCAGTGCAGCCCCTTTTTACGCATCCGTAGGTGGAGCGTGGCCTCGGGCTACTTCCGTGGGACTGCGAAGTGGGATGCAAGACAAGAGACGTGGAGAAAAAAAAACGTGAGCTGCTTTTCGAGGCACTCTGACGGTCAAAGAGCATGCCTGGGTCTGCTCGGCACGCGACGAAATCGGGCCTGAAGAGCGGTCGTTCCGCAGTGGCACCGTGTGTGGCACCGGATGACCGCCGCCAACTTGACATGGTCATCTGCGGTGTCACCCCTTGGGGGGGGCACTGTGCAGTGACACGACATTGGCTTCTCCCGTGTATTCAGTGGATCAAGATGGGGCTGCACTCGCTGCCCACAGCTCCGACATACCCGGAGCTGCTGCGCAACGGTCGCCAGCGCCTCATCGTACTCGGCTCGGAAGTGGGAGGCCGTTGGGGCACGGGAGCCCGGGCTCTCGTTCGTGATCTTGTTCGCCTCCGCACGCGCCCTTCTCTCCGACATGCCACGGCTACCGCTTGGGCTCGACGCTGGTGGCGCGCAACGTGGGGCTGGCGGACATGAACCTGCTCACGCCCGTCCACGACGCACGCCGCATCGAAAGTCTGCATCGGTGTGACCTCATGGCATGGGCAGCTGACACCACATTCATGGCCTGGGGGCTAACTCCCGCCCTGCCACCACCCACCATCTGAGTGGCGATGCAGCAGAAACAGCGCGACACCTACCCTGAACTCCAGCGTAGCGTGGTGCCGGACCTCAGCGAGGACCTCGTGCAGGTCGGGCGCCTCTCCCGCATCGCATAGGTCACCCCCAGGCGGCAGCTCCAGGAGGGAGGCCGCATAGGCGTGCATGGCGGCGACCGCGAGGAAGCCGGACCAGCGCTGGACCCAGCCGGCACTGGCAGCGGCCCGGAGCGGCGGCGGGAGGCTGGCAGCACGGTGCCGCGCGAGGTGGCGGAGGAAGGAGGCGGCTTCAGCACCGAAGCGCCCGCCAACCTCGACCCCGACAACAACGAGACGCGCCCGTCGCGCGCTCGCGAGCTCGGGGGAGCGGCGGCCTGGACTGCCGCGCCCGGGTGTGCGCGGCGCCCGGACTGACGATGGTTGCGTCAATCGCGAGCTGCGCCCCGTGCCAAAGGGGCAGGCCGTTCGCGACGACCTCAATGCAACGCGCGTCGCTGACAGGAACATCGATGTTCATGTCAGCGAGCCTGACGTTGCGTGCAACGCGCGCGCCGCTCTCCCGGCAGACGCGGGCGACCACGTGCTCAAGTGGGAGGGCTCTGGACGCCAACACACCGGACGTCGCACAGGCTGAGCGGTGGTCGCCCAGCGGGTCGAGGCGGCCTCGGCAACGACAGGTGCGCGGCGCCAAGGGGAGCGGCAAACGCAGCCGTCGCAGAAGGAGCACGCGGAGGTTGGTCCAAGCTCAAGTGGGGCGGACCACGAGATAACCCAGGCAACGTCTCAGCGAGCAGCGGCCTGGTCCACCAACGCGGCCAAGCTTGCAGCAATGCCAGCATCGTGGTCGGCGGCATTATGGGCGGTGAGCGCTGGGGGCACGTTGCGCAACAGGTCATTCGCCAAGAAGCATTCGCCATCTGAAGTTACACTCCGGACTGCGGGTAAAACCACGTCTGGGAGAAACACCCCACAGCCCGAATGTGAACAAAATGGCACCTGCCCACGGCTCCCTACTTCTGAGGGTGACGCGAAAACCTGGCAACAAACCTGCGGGACGGCGCAATGATGCACGCAGCCTGGAGGTCCGGCACCGTGGGGTTGCTGCGCAGCAAACACCGTGCTCAGCACACCGACGAGGGCGTCCGCGCCACAGGGCGTGCCAGGGGGCATGCCGAAGACTTTGAAGCCTTGCTGGTCACACTGCAACGACCAATCCCCGACCGGCTCCCCGTCCGCCCCTTGCAAGTGAGAGGTGCCGGATGGTGCCTCGCCAGCGGCATTCCAAATGCGCCTTCTGCCCCTGTTGAGCTTGATCCCTTCCTCCTTGAAGGCGTCTTGCAGAAACGAATCAGGCGCGGCTATGACATAGATGTCGTCGAGGTAAACGAATATGGCCGTGCCATTTTGCAAGCGCCGCTGGGCTGCAGCAAAGGCCGGGTGCTGCGCTATTGTGCAGTATGCGGCTTCCCAGACTTGTTCATGGGTTCATGTCCAGCGCCCTGCTTTGTTGGCTGTTTGGGTTCCACCATGCTGCACTCCCAATCGGGCCGAAGGCGGCGGCGACGGTGCACCTCCCCTCCAGACGTGCTGCTGACACATTTGCGCCGACTTGCCCTTGCAAGGGGGCCCGGGTGCTTGCAGTCGCACCCACACCGGTTTGTTTAGCTAGGTGGGCGAAGATGGTGAAGTTGTTCGAGCAAGCCTGGCTCGTGTCGCCAGCCGACTGCGAGGGCACTCGACTTGGAGGTGTGCATGGGACGTCCCCGCAAATTAGTGCTATCCTGTGCTGCGACGTGTGGCCAAGGGCCCCGTCAACACAGGAGGCGTCCCTCATCGTCCCTCGGTCCCCATGCGACAGCGACCGCCGCGACCGCCCCTCACGCGGCGCAAGCCCGCAAGCGCGGCGGGCGTGGGAAACAAAGAGTAACAAAAACAGCAAAGGATTTTTGCTTGCAGATGGTTTTTCAACCTTGCTCTGCGTAAACGTGCATGTTTTCCCGAAAGCATCGCGAAGGGCTCTTCCGTGCGGAGCCCTCTGACCCAACAACATAGAGTGAAGTACATAGAGTCAAGTGCATAGAGTGAAGTGCATAGAGTGAAGCGCGTAGAGTGAAGTGCATAGAGTGAAGTGCATAGTGTGAAGTGCATAGAGTCAAGTGCATAGAGTCAAGTGCATAGTGTGAAGTGCATAGAGTGAAGTGCATAGAGTGAAGTGCATAGAGTCAAGTGCATAGAGTGAAGTGCATAGAGTCAAGTGCATAGAGTGAAGTGCATGGAGTGAAGTGCATAGAGTCAAGTGCATAGAGTGAAGTGCATAGAGTGAAGTGCATAGAGTGAATTGCATAGAGTGAAGTGCATAGAGTGAAGTGCATAGAGTGAAGTGCATAGAGTGAATTGCATAGAGTGAATTGCATAAAGCGAAGTAGAAGTTTCTAGAAATTGCGAGATTTACGTAGAACTTAGTAGACCTTCGTACCCAGTCCTAGATTTTTAAATTATAATTAAAATTACTCTTTCTAAGGCGGCGGGCTGGGTTGACATCGCCAATCGGGATTGCAACCCTCTGCGGGTTTCCGCGTGGTCGCGGTGCTAAAACCGTCGTTTTTTTACGTTTCTTGATTTGCGCGGACAACCCTCTGCGGGTTTCGGCGTGGTCGCGGCGCTAAAACCGTCGTTTTTTTTACGTTTCTTTCTGGCCGCGGGCAACCCTCTGCGGGTTTCCGCGTGGTCGCGGTGCTAAAACCGTCGTATTTTTACGTTTCTTGATTTGCGCGGACAACCCTCTGCGGGTTTCGGCGTGGTCGCGGTGCTAAAACCGTCGTTTTTTTACGTTTCTTTCTGGCCGCGGACAACCCTCTGCGGGTCATCGCCGGGTCGCGGCGCTAAAACCGTCGCTTTTTGCCTTTTTTTCGTGTCCGCGTCAACCCTCTGCGGGTTTCAGCGTTGGCGCGGTGCTAAAACCGTCGCTTTTTGCCTTTTTTTGTGTCCGCGTCAACCCTCTGCGGGTTTCATACAAACGTAACCCCTCTGCGGGTTTTCGCGTGGTCGAGGTGCCAAAACCGTTGTGTTTTTGCGTTTTTGTCGACGTTTGTAGTACAGACGTAGTACGCCGGGGACTTCCGTGGCTAGAAAGTCGACTTTTCTAGTACAAATGTAGTACACCGGGACGCCCGGAGCTTCCGTGGCAGGAAAGTCGACTAGAGTAGTATACAAAAGTAGTACGCCGCGGACCCGGAGCGTCCGTGGCGGGAAAGTAGTACGCCGGGGACACCCGGAGCTGCCGTGGCTGGAAAGTCGACTTTTGTAGTACAAACGTAGTACGCCGCGGACACGCGGAGCTTCCGTGGCTGGAAAGTCGACTTTTTGTAGTACAAACGTAGTACGCCGCGGACACGCGGAGCCTCCGTGGCTGGAAAGTCGACTTTTGTAGTACAGACGTATAGTACGTCGGGGACACCCGGAGCTTCCGTGGCTGGAAAGTCGACTTTTTGTTGTCAAACGTAGTACGCCGCGGACACGCGGAGCTTCCGTGGCTGGAAAGTCGACTTTTTGTAGTACAGACGTATAGTACGCCGGGGACACCCGGAGCTTCCGTGGCTGGAAAGTCCGTAGTACGCCGCGGACACGCGGAGCTTCCGTGGCTGGAAAGTCGACTTTTTGTAGTACAGACGTAGTACGCCGCGGACGCCCTGGGCGTCTGAAAACACCGCATCGCAAATACCATGGTCCCCGAATTCGCTGTTTCCAAAACCATCGCAAATACCATGCTCCCCGAATTCGCTGGTTCCAAACGCATGGCAAATAGCATGGTCCGCGGATCCGCTGCTTCCAGAAGCATCGCAAAAACCACGGTCCCCGAATTCGCTGTTTCCAAAACCATCGCAAGGAGCTTCCGTCGCTGGTTCCAAAACCATCGCAAATACCATGGTCCCCGAATTCGCTGGTTCCAAAAGCATCGCAAATACCATGGTCCCGACTTCGCTGTTTCCAAAACCATCGCAAGGAGCTTCCGTGGCTGATTTCAAAAGCATCGCAAATACCATGGTCCCCGAATTCGCTGGTTCCAAAAGCATCGCAAATACCATGGTCCCCGAATTCGTTGGTATATACCATGGTCCCCGAATTCGATGTCCAAAAGCATGGCAAATACCATGGTCCCCGAATTCGCTGGTTCCAAAAGCATCGCAAGTACGAATTCGCTGTTTCCAAAACCATCGCAAGAAGCTTCCGTGGCTGGTTCCAAAACCATCGCAAATACCACGGTCCCCGAATTCGCTGGTTCCAAAAGCATCGCAAACACCATGGTCCCCGAATTCGCTGGTTCCAAAAGCATCGCAAATACCATGGTCCCCGAATTCGCTGTTTCCAAAAGCATCGCAAATACCATGGTCCCCGAATTGGCTGTTTCCAAAACCATCGCAGATACCAGGGTCCCCGAATTCGCTGGTTCCAAAAGCATGGCCAATACCATGGTCCCCGAATTCGCTGGTTCCAAAAGCCTCGCAAATACCATGGTCCCCGAATTCGCTGGTTCCAAAACCATCGCAAATACCAGGGTCCCCGAATTCGCTGGTTCCAAACCATGGCAAATACCAGCCATGCAGTGGACCGGGAAAAAAGTGATGTCGTTTGGGAGGGAAGGCAACCAGTCCTGCGCTCAGACTCGTCTCTCTGTGGGAAGTGATCAGCGGTTGCTGTCAAATGTAACATGTTTGGGCGATGTCCGATCTGGATGTCATGGGGCGCGAAGACGTCAATGAAGGGGAGAAGGCATCCCGCACTGTGTGTATGTGCTCGTGTTCGTGCGCTGCGTGTCTGTTGTTTTGCACTGTTGCTGCGTGTAGGTAGTGTTACGACGTCAAGAAACACGAGAAGGCATCCTGCGCTGTCTGTGTGTGCTGCATGCGTAGAACTGAATGCACGCTTTGACATTTTGCTGTGTTGCTGCGGGAGTCGAAGAAAAAAGCGCTCGCCGACCTCCAGCGTCTTCAGACAGCACTGCGTGCTGTCTTGCGAACGGTTGGATATTTATGTCTTTTCTTTCATGGCTTCGCGTGGATTGGACGTGCGCAGCCGAGTCGGGTGCATACAAGTGAAGTTCTTACAGTTGCTCAAGTGCATTAAGTTGAAAAATGCCGACTTCAAGTCCGTTAACTTCAGATGTATTGACTTCCAATGACGTTAATAGAGTTGACCACAAGTGCATGGCATTCAAGTCAACACACTTGAGCGCCACGCAGTTGAAGTGCATACAAGTGCAGTACGCAAGTGAGTATGCAACCATATAAGTGCATCGCAAATAATCCAGTGTGATTGGTGTTGTCAAGTTCCCGCGCATGCTCCGCGGGTCACCTGCTCGCAAGTCGTGCAGAGATACCGCCGCATGTGAAATGGCACCGACGTGTCGGTCATCCGTCCTTCAGCACCACTTCCAACATCTTTTTAACATCGGCGCCTGTGTGCGCCGCCGGCCTCTTCGGGCATTGCTGCTCCGCCCTCCCTCCTGCCCGGGAAAAGGCGATAGTTCGTTTCGAACAGACGGGCTACTCTGACGCCTTCTTACCGCTTGAAGCCCGCACGTCGCTGTGCATCAAGGTGCAGTGGTTCCGTACGCTACTTTCCGGCGCTACTGGGAGGGGGGGGGGTCGGTTTCGTGTGGTCAAATCGAAAAACAGTCCGATGGCCTCTGCAGCGCGCTGTCAAGCTCTCCGTTTCGCTCCCGACGCTCCGTCTCAGCGTCGCACGTTGGGCACTGCTCCCTCTCGACTTACCAGTGCACGCGGCTGACTTTTCCGTCGGCCGGGTATAGGCCAGGTCCACTCTTGTCCCCTTTACTGTGTTGTCCCTTTTGAGGCAGGACCGATTCCTCGATCCAATCAGAAAGTTGTTGCGCTGCCCGCACGCAAAGTGCTCAAACTACACCCCACGGGAGGCCCGGAGCACGATGGGTTTTTGGGTCAATCTTGTTTCGCTCGTGATGCGTGCGCACCCGACCCTGTCAAAATCAGTGCTATGGTACTATTATAGCATTTTGCATTACAACCTCTCCCATACCAAGCTTCATGTACTGCAGCGATAGCCTTGGCCGGCGGCACGCGTGCTTGCCTTGAACTGCTAGGTCCGCCGGGCCGCGAGAGTGCGAATGCACTCTCCCGCCCAACGGTTCGAATCTTGGAAGACAGCCCAAGATGCGATCTGTTTTGGGTGGTCGGGATCGGGCACACATGACGTGAACGACTTGGCTGGGGCTGCAAGTGAGAAAGCAATCTTTCCTAACGACCGCATGTCACCATTCACGATGCCCACGAAAACACCCCGCAAAAGCCAGCCATCCCACTGCACATGCTCGAAGTCGGCTGACCGCTGTGCCCCGCCGTCCTTCAAATCCTCGAGCAGCTGCTCAACTAGATAGTTATTCTATTTCGGGATCATGAGGTCGCGGGGCGGGAAGACACGCAGCATTGAAGTCGTTGCGCGTTGCGCCTGCTACAATGGATCTCCGGACACTGGGCCCGGCGTTGCTGAAGCTTGTAGCAGCTTCGCACGATGTTCAACGAGCGGCTCCCGCAAGGTACGCGCCTCATCAGCTGGCAGAGTGTTGGGCGGAGATCCAGCAGCTCTTGAAGGCTCAGGCCGTAGCACGCATGTGGGATTACCTTTTCTTCGGGGTAGGCAGCTAAAGTTCTCGGACATCTGAGCTAGTTGGACTGTGTGTCCAGCATCACAAGCAACAAGAAAACTTTTGCGAAAAATGTATAGCTGATGAAGAAGTGTACAGATGAATGCTTCTGTGTTGCTTTGAGCCTGAACAAACAGAGTGCTCCATTTGTCCCATGGTTATGGGCCCAACGCTCTGTAGGTGATGCAGAATCCAAATGCGTCAGATGTTCCAAGCGATGTGGACTTGCCATCTCCGGATGAGCAGTTGAGTGGTGCTCGTGTGGCGAACCAGGCGCTTGAGCCTGACTATCGCCTGTTTGGGGCTGTAGGACTGGATGCACAAGGGAGCTACTGAACGAAGGATGTTCAGGTGGGTCGGAGGAAACAGCGAGACAAGCGGCTAGCTCACGCGATCTTGCTGATGTTGGTTCTCCTTTTGGGCCAGTAGTGGCCAGAGTGGGAGAAACAAGTCCAACGCCTGCGCCAGCTCCTGGTTTGGGCGGGGGTGAGCTTGTTTCGGCAACGCCGGCTCACGGCTCTGTACAGAAGAAGCCATCGGGCAGTGGAAGTGGACGAGGTCGAGCTGATCCCAGATTATTCACAACTTCCGGAGCATCCAGCGGCTCCTTCTTCGTGGACTGGTCGTGCAGTGCAGCCAGGAGTATCTCAAGATGCTGTGGCCTATGGGCCAGGTCCTTTGGATTCGCTCTCTAGCATGCTTCAGGGCTTGTTGGCCGAACAGTTAGCGCCTGTGCTTCAAACCCAAAGACTGCTTGCAGACAGGTTGGAGCGGCTAGGAAAGCTCCAGGGGGTCAATGTCTCAAGACTCGGCTAGAGCAGAGCCACGACCTGTTGCTGCGCTGCCTGGAAGTTTTCCTTTGGATGCTGGCTTTGGCGGTGGTGTCATGGGTCCTTGTGGTGGTACAATGGGCTTGGGAACAGCAACCTCAGGATATGGAGGAGGACTGTCGGCAGAGATGGTGGCTGAACTAAACAAGCAGCAGTGGTGGCAACCTTCTGCGCAGTGTCCACCTCCTCGTTTGCCTGAGCATCTGAGACGATCAACTCCGATCGGCGGTACCGGCAGGGCTGACGTGGGTGTACATGAAGGCGCGAAGGCCAGGTATTTTCTCGCAGCTAACTTGTCAGTTCCGGTCGATGTTCATGTTGCGGGGGGCGAGGAGCCAGTAGCTGAGAGCCCTGACAAGCAAGCACTCAGTGCAAGTGAAGAGCCGGCGGAGTGGGAACAAGCTGGCGATTACAAAGAGCCTGACGCTGAGCACAAAAAGGCGGGCGAGCTGCTTTGAAGGATAAAGGGGCTCAGGAGGTTCTGAGGGCACTGAAGCTCATCGATGCTCGCGGACTGGAATTTGGAAGTCCTCTACTGGGGGTGACAACTGGCGCTCAAATGGCGCGGCAGAAGCCTTAGTCGGGATTCTTAAGGACTCTGTCAGGGTTCTCTTGCGGGATGCGCAGTTGGGTCCAAAGGACTGGCCATACGCTTTGAGGCATGCAGCGGGGAGGTTGTTTCAGTCCAGGGTGAAAATGCTGGGTTGGGATCTACCGTCTCTTGTTCCATTTGGGGCAAAGGTGTTCGTTCATCGCCGAACTTGGCATTTGAAGAAAGATGCTGACAAGGAATGGGCTGCCAAGGCCGTTGAAGCCAGAGTTCTCGCTCCAGCATTTGAGATTGATGGAGGGTATCTCGTGCGAACCGTCAGGGATGAGCTGTACAATACCAGCTGCGTGTACGAAAATGTTGATTTTCTTGATCCAGCCAGGTTTGTCATTCCCGAAGACAAGGCAACGGAAGCGATCCCCCTTCAGTCCTCTACACGCCGTAGGTACAGGGCCAAGACTACCGTTGCAAGTATTCATGAAGACCCCGAGGACCTGAAAGCCCAAGAGCTCGTTGACACGAAGCCGTTTCCGTTGACCGCGGCAGTCAACTTTCTCTTAGGCTCGAACCCGCCAGGCCAAACAAAGGCCATTGATGCATGAATCCGCCGGCGCTTGTAAGGTAGTAGGCTTCTTTCAGCATGGGGGCGTGAACGGTGTTACGGCTTCCGCAAAGCGCAGTCCTGGATTTGCTAGGCTCTTGAATTGCATCCTTCGCGAAGTTGCCCCTGAAGATACTTGGACCACGGTGGCAGTCCTCGATCAGGTCAAGTCGGCCCCTCACAAAGACAGGTACAATGACAGTTCCCCAAGTTTGGTCCTTCCGCTTGCGGCGCCGCCCTCGGGCGGTGGAATCTGGGCAGAGTGCACGACGTGAGACTGGTGGGACCTTACTCCGTTTAGGTTCGACCCGCATGTGTGGCATGCTTCCGAGCCTTGGAGTGAAGGTCGTCGCGTTTTGCTGGTTGCATATAACCTAAAAAGGTTCAGCAAGCCCACGCCAGAACAAGTTCAGCTTCTGAGTGAGCTAGGTTTTCCTGGAGGTGCAAGTTTTTCCGCCGTTGCATGTCTTCCTGAAGCTGCTTTTGAAAAGGGGGGGAGACTCAGACACGCTACAAAAATCCCAAAAATCACAAAAATCACAAAAATCACAAAAATCCCAAAAATCCCAAAAAAACCATAAAAAGCACCAAACCCTTAAAGAAAGACGAGGGTTCTGTTACGGCCCATAAGGAGCAAGTTTTTAAGGCTTCAACAGCCTGCGCAAGTGATGAGGCGCAGGGCCGGGGGAGCATGAATCTTGGCCGGGAATCTGCGGTGGTTCCTAGCGTTGACACTTCTCAAACATGTGCAGGAGCTGAGGCGCAGGGCGGGGGGAGTGCGGTTGTGGATGAGGACTCGTAGGAGACCTAAATTCGTCTTTGGCTAGGGAGTTGATCGCCCCTGCCAACCTTGATCGCGTCGGTCAAGGAAATGATGAGACTCTGGGACTTAGTAAGGCCTCGGTAGCGGGTCGGGGTCCTGGGTGCTTGGGCGTTGAGTGCGGGGCGTGCGTAAAGGACTCTGCTGCAGTCTGCTCGCTCTGTGAGAGAGATGTGTTGTCAGTGGGTCGTTCTTTAAAGGCTTCGCCATCGTTGCTTGGGCGTCTCGAGGATGGGAGTTTCGTAGATGGGGCGTTTGGCGAGGGGTTCGAGGGGCCATTTGATGCTCCTGATGCTCGTCAGCCCGGTGTTGGAGTGCAGGTGGAAGGTTCGGGAGCGTGCGGGTCGGTTGGGTCTGCAGGTCGTGATGACTCTCGGATCGCCTGTCTCAGAGAAGCTGAGTGCGGAGCACCAGGCGGAACTTCGTTGTCATGCAGTGGTTTAGGTAAGGTTGTCCCTTCCCTTCTCCCCCTTTTTCCCCGATACTTGGCAGTTGTATGAGTCTGGTGCGTTTGAGGGTGATGAGGATGAGGGTTCGGTTTCATTGGGCCTTTGTCCGGGTGAAGTTGACCCTGAAGTGTCACTTAGGAACCTAAAGGCGTGGTACGAGGGCAGGGCTCAGTGTAGACAGCATGCGGATGTGGGCCAACGATGTCCAGCAGAAGATGCTAAAAGGCATGCCGTTGTTCGGAAGATTCTTGAGCTTGAGCAAACCAGCTGTGCCAAGGCTGGTGAAGAGCTAGAGTACAGTTTGTTGCCAGATGCTGAGGTTCTGTGCACGCATACGGTGCCGTTGGTTGAAGTAGAGCGGTACTATGATCTTTGGAAGGAGACTCTCGAAAAGGAGCTGCATTCGATGATCGATGACAAGCAGGCTCTCAGAGTGATTTCGGAGGCAGAGCTGACCAAGTACCAAGAAGCCGGAACGCATGCCATGATCATCCCAAGTAAGCTGGTGTGTACCACAAAAAGCGGCGGTAGATTCAAGGCCCGGTTGGTGGCTTGTGGCAACTACGTTGATCTTAGTGGCAAGGACGGCGAAAGTCGGAGTGCAAGCGTGGATCTGTATGCCGGCGGAATTGACGCAGCGGTACTGAGACAGGTGTTGGCACTCGCAGTCAAGAAGAGGTGGTCAGCCGGATCCACTGACGTGTCTACAGCATTTTTAAATGCTGAGCTTCGCCAGAGCCCGCTCACCAAGCCGGCGCCTCTCTCTCAGCAAGTTCCGTCAGAAATTGTTGTGCTCCGCCCACCCTCGCTGTTGGTCAAGCATGGCTTGGTGCCTCCACGCAGCTTTACGCTTGTCTTGCGGGCTGTCTACGGCCTGGACCAATCTCCGCGTGACTGGGGCATACGCCGCGACAAGGATCTGCGCACTGTTCGGTTGATGCTTGGCAACCGTGAATGTCGGTTGGTGATGTCGGCTGTTGACAACAATCTGTGGTTCTTGACTACTGGCTGCAAGTCGGACCCTGTGATGGCTTGTTTGATGGTGTACGTTGATGATCTTCTTGCTACGGGACCGTTGGCCGTTATTCGGCCACTGCTTGCTGAGATCTCCAAGCTTTGGCAATGTGGCGCGGTATCTTTTCTACCTGAGAACACGTCTGAGGCGCCCCTGGTGTTCTTTGGGTATGAAATCAGGCGAGTTGGTCGGAGCTTTCATCTCAGCCAGCGAGACTACGTAACGGAGCTTGCTACAATGTACAAGGTATCGTGACCTTCCCGCTCCCTCCACACCTCTTCCCCCAGGAACCTTGGACAGACCGCTTGCCGAGGTGCAATCAGCCAGCGACCTTAAACAGTGCCAGGCCATGCTAGGAGAAGCGCTGTGGGTTAGTACACGAACTCGGCCAGATGTTGGCTTCGCTGTTTCTCGTCTTTCTCAGGCGATGTCCAAGAATGCAGCTGCAGTTAGGCCACTTTGCATTCACTTGCTAGGGTATCTGTATCGCACCAAAGATTTTGGCCTCTTGTACACAGACCAGTATCCAGCTCAGGGGGAGACGGGTTCGGTTGCTTCTGTCAATGGCAAGTATGTTGTTGAGGCCAAACAGACGCTGCGTTCGCACCCACACAATGGTTTACTCTCTGGGGTCGTTGACGGGTTGGCTGTCAACCCGACAACCCTTTGTTGCAGCTAGTACGGCCGAAGCCGAATTACTTTCCGTGACCATGGCTTCTCGTACGGGAGGTCGCAGCGCTTCGTGATCGAGGAAATCGAGGGTTGCAAGGTAGACGTGCGGATCCTTAACGACAATCTCGCGGCTACCACGATATGCAATGCTCAGTCCACCAATTGGCGGACTCGCCATCTGCGGATTCGTGCAGCACATTTGCGGCAGCAGATCAGCGCTGGTGAATGTTCAGTATCTCACGTTGCAGGTGAATGCAACACCGCAGATTTAGGAACTAAGGCACTCCAGCCATCGCGGTTCGAAAGGCTCCGGGCCATGATGGGAGTCTTGAGTTTCTCTGAGGTCACTGCTCGCGAACGCACCAGCTCTGCGGTTGTCTCGTCAGGTCCACCGGTAGAGGAAGCTCTCAGGGTCGTTGTCGCTGCACTTTGCGTGGCATCAGCAAAGGGTCAACCGTTGAGTGATGGTTCTGATGACTTTGTCTTCTGGAGAGTTGTGTTGCTTTGGAGCGTGTTTGTGATCGTTGCCTGGGAGATGTTCAGGTGGGGCTGCCGAGTGTGTTACCGGAAACTCGCAAGCTGGGATATGCCTGAACCAGACCCAGAAGCCTCCGAATCTGAAAGGGAGCAGGAGCCTGATAAAGAGGATCTCCTTGAAGAAGCTGACAGGCCCCAGCGTGACGCTGAGCCTCGTGATGAAGATCCTGGTGTAATGCCCTTTCGGTACATTGACGTTGTAGCGATGTCATCTGGCAGCACCAAATGGTAACTGGCAGGCACAATGAAAGAATGAGGAAAACTCAGAAAAACGCAACCAGAACAGGTAAACCCTCACAGGTGGGTGGCTGGGCTCTCAGGGCCTCAGCTGACGAATCTCGGCGCGCGCATGGCGCTGCGACGTTGTGTACGTTGCTCCACAAAGGCCAACGCCTGCACACCCCACAGAACGAGAGCAGCAGGCCATAGGCGTCATGCTTTGAGAGTTTACGCTCCCGAACCTGGTGATGAGCCACCGCCCCATGACAGAGGTGTCGGTTCTGAGCATGTTCCTAGGGCAGTTGAGCGTGAGTGGGCCGGCATGCTGGCCCATCAAGTAGTCGTTAGGGTCTCCGACCTCGCGCCCCTCCCAAGTTTTCAGGGTGGAGGGCCACTGGACTGGGGCATCTTCTCGAAGTCAGGGAGCGGGCTGAGGTGTTGTTTGGGATGCTGAACAGGCCCCGTTGATACCTATCGTGCTTCACCCGCATCGGAATGGCATCTGAGTGGGGTGGTCCTGCGAGTTCGCTGTATCAAGAACAACCTCCGGCTTACCACACTGATCAGTACATCTACGTGCCTGAAGTGAGACCACGGGTTCTGGGGAGATGGCATATGAGGCCGCGTGTGAGATTACTCAGCCCAGCGCGGACAACTGCGCCGATTCCTCTCACTGCCCTTACAGGGGCGCGACGTACGCTGCAAGAGTTTGTCAATGGGGACAGGATCATCTGGGATGATCACTTCATGGATCCAGATCATGCGAGGCGGCATGAAGATCAGCAGTGGAGAGGACGTACCGAGTTCGAAGTAGATCTCGATGAGTTGGCGAGGCTTCAAGGAAGAGATGTGGACCCTGATGAGGTTTGAGTATGCGATGCATGAGTGCAACCTGCATTCTGGTTCAATCCGGACGGCTTGCAAGGCACCAGCTGGCAGAGTGTTGGGCGGAGATCCAGCAGCTCTTGAAGGCTCAGGCTCAGGTTGCACAGCGTGTAGGCCCCGTAGACACGCATGTGGGATTACCTTTTCTTCGGGGTAGGCAGCTAAAGTTCTCGAACATCTGAGCTAGTTGGACTGTATGTCCAGCATCACAAGCAACAAGAAAACTTTTGCGAAAAATGTATAGCTGATGAAGAAGTGTACAGATGAATGCTTCTGTGTTGCTTTGAGCCTGAACAAACAGAGTGCTCCATTTGTCCCATCAACGATTCGTTTTCCTGTCCCGAATGCAGCCCGCCGCTACCACTGGGTGTCTAAACAAACTTAAACCTAAGTTTGCGTGTTTAGCTGAATTTTGCATTTGTCACCTAGTCACCGGCAGCTGGTCGGCATGCTGCGGCGAAAGGCAAAAAATAGCAAAAATTTCGCGAGCTGCGTTCGGTCGAAAGGAACACCACCGGAAGCATCAGAAGAACTGCTGCCGCGCCGTTTATCTCCGCGTGTAGCGTGTCGCCGCAGTTGCAACCAAAAACGGTCTGTCGCGCGACATCGACGATGTTGAGCCGATGAAGGGTTCGAACAATGGAGCGTACAAAGACACCCGAAAACATCCGAAAACCGCGCTACAGGCATACAGTTCAGGAACCAGGGAATTCCCGACTCTTCAACTACCATCTAGCTCAGGACTATACAAGTCCTTTCGCAGGAATCAACGCTCGCTGCGGCACTGCGCGTCTTTGTAGCAGCAGCACAGTGGCCAAAGCGCTCTCAAAGCTACTACCTCCGGCGACACGCCTTGTCTGACATGCTAGCCGACAGCAGCTTACGAGGCCACTTGCGCGAGCATCACAGCCACCCTGCAGGGACCACTGGCCACTGGAGACTTGGAACGAAACGCTCGCTGTCAGGGCTCTGCGGGTCCCACAGCAGTATTTAGAACAACGAGTCCAGTAGTAGTGACAGCGCAGTGACCACGGGTCACTTGAACTTGACTGGCCCTGTGCAAAACCTTGCCGGGACTCCTAGAGGCGCTCACTGTCGAAACTGCAAGTCGCCTATACGAGGGAGGGATAGAACTTCTCCCCACAGCATTGCTTTGCACAATTCAAGCCACACGCGCCGCCAATGTGCTCTCTTTCTCTCTTTCTCTGCCTGCTTTGCTCTCTGCTCTGCTCTCTGCTCTGCTCTCTGCTCTGCTCTCTGCTCTGCTCCCTGCTCTTCTGCTCTCTGCTCTGCTCTCTGCTCTGCTCTCTGCTCTGCTCTCTGCTCTGCTTCCTGCTCTTCTGCTCTCTGCTCTTCTGCTCTCTGCTCTTCTGCTCTCTGCTCTTCTGCTCTCTGCTCTGCTGCTCTCTGCTCTGCTCCTCTCTGCTCTGCTCCTCTCTGCTCTGCTCCTCTCTGCTCTGCTCTCTGCTCTGCTCTCTGCTCTGCTCTCTGCTCTGCTCTCTGCTCTGCTCTCTGCTCTGCTCTCTGCTCTGCTCTCTGCTCTGCTCTCTGCTCTGCTCTCTGCTCTGCTCTCTGCTCTGCTCTCTGCTCTGCTCTCTGCTCTGCTCTCTGCTCTGCTCTCTGCTCTTGCTCTCTGCTCTGCTCTCTGCTCTGCTCTCTGCTCTGCTCTCTGCTCTGCTCTCTGCCTCTGCTCTCCTCGCCCAGGTCCCTCGCCCAGGTCGGGGTTTATCCAAAACACTTTTGGGCAAATCAGCTGAAAGGTATTTCCAATCTTTAAGAATATTGCATCATGTCAGAATACCATGTACCCATGTAATGCAAACGCGCAGATTCTGCTTTTTCCCAATTCGATCTCACGCGGGGGTTGTTCGAACGTACAGGTTGAGGGCATAGCACCCGAATGCGGTAGAGGCTCCGCGGGTGCAGAAACACCCCCGGGAGGGTGGGCGGGTTCAAAAATTTCCTCCCATGATTGTCGCTCTCAACATGAGCCACTTGCGCGACAACAAGCAAGCCAGATCGTGAAAGCACACAAAACGTCGCACGGAGGAAACTTTTGCCCACATCTTTAAAAATCAAGTGCATGGCTGAAGCATGTCTCCCTCAAACCCATACAGAGTATTTTAAAAACAAAAGCACCGATTTTTCAATGGTGGAAAGCTCTGCTACAAAGCAACGTACAGCTAACTGAGTTCTGCCCAAAACTCTTGTTTCTCTAAACCCGGCCGCAAGCGGCCTACCTCCCCAATCGAGAGAACTGTCAGCGAAGCTGAAAGTTTGCCTCGCCCAGGTCGGGGTTTATCCAAAACACTTTTGGGCAAATCAGCTGAAAGGTATTTCCAATCTTTAAGAATATTGCATCATGTCAGAATACCATGTACCCATGTAATGCAAACGCGCAGATTCTGCTTTTTCCCAATTCGATCTCACGCGGGGGTTGTTCGAACGTACAGGTTGAGGGCATAGCACCCGAATGCGGTAGAGGCTCCGCGGGTGCAGAAACACCCCTCTCGACATTCACCCGCTAAGGCCGATCAGCGGAGGAAATGAAGCTATCTGCGTGGCACCTACCAACGGAAGGACAAGATGGCCCTGTCCCCTCGATGGTGCATCTTTTTTTTCATTCATTCATTCGCATCAACTGTGGCAGTTGTCATGCGGGCGAGTGTGAGCTAGTCACCCCTCTCTGCTGGAGGGTTCGCCGGTGTGAGGCAGATAAACCCTGCTGTGCCCCGTGGAGCCCGACAGCAAAGTTGTACAATCCTAGAAAGATAAATACTGCCTTTGGCAGCCGCAAAGCTGTGCTCCTCAGAGCCCGACAGCTGAGGTGTCACAGCTGGGAACTAACAAGTGAAGCTAACAAGCAAAAAACTGTACAGGAGACATCATGAGGGCCAGCTTGTCTACAGCCTATGTCTACTCCTTGTCAGAGTGTCGACTCACAAGGCGAGGAGACCTCAGGCCTTGTTGTACTGAGTGTAGAGAGTTAGCCTCTCATGTTTAGAGCTTGAGAGTCATGAATGTTCTGTGTACACCAGTGGGGAGTGGAGGCCACTGTCCCAAGTAGAGTCACACATGGCTATTGATGCGGTATGCAAGCAAGTGGCAGTTTGTGCGAATGGCCTGTCGTGTGGCATCCGTCCCTGGCGTTGCGGCCTGGCCGTCGTCATGTACGAGGTGGCAGGACCAAATATCCTCAGTGTCACCAGGAAAGTAGAATGCCTGATAGTGCCCGGCCGTTACCACCTTGCCTATATGCATGACCCCTCCGCATAGCTTGTACGGGGTGTTGACAACGTCACCGGCATGTCCAGTGAAGGTGGGAACTGTGAGATGTTTGTGCATTTCAATCCTCTGCCGCGTTTTCCTAATGCCGCCGGCTGATTGGACAAATCGTCCGATCTGGAGGATGAGAAGTTCGGGGGGTCTAGTTAAGGCATGTGGCGGGTCTTGTGTATGCCAAGCTGTTACAGCATCCTGTATTCTGAAGGGGTGTTGGACCACCAGTCTTATGTGTGGACAGCTGAACTGCTCATCCAGGATTTCATACACCCCTGCTTGTGGGCGTCTAGCTTCCCATCCCCCCTTGAGTGCCACGCAGTCCGTGCGGTTGCAAAGGTGCTGCAGAAACTCAGCCGCGTCATGCTGTCGCGTGGGCTTCTGCCATCCCGGCCATATGAAGTTCCATGCCGGGTGTCTGGCAATATTCAGGTGCTGGTTGGATCTTGAGGCCTGTACGATGGCCCCATTGACTTCGCCCAGACCTGATATAAAAGCATCATGGGACCGAGCATAGTGCAGCATGTGAATCACTGCGTTGGCATAGCAAAGGTTATGTGGATTAGTTAGTGCGAGTGATCTAGCATGAGGCTCATTGGTTATACGATCGCGGGTGCGCCATGCCAATAAAGAGCCCTCCACTTTTGTCCCCGCGCCCGCAGTCCCATGTTTCCCCCTTGACGGGATGCCTACTTGACCCTGTTTCGGTGTACTCTTCACTGGTTGTTCAGTGGTCGCACTCACCGAATGCCCCAAAGCCCCATCCATGCTGCCTTTGTCCTTGTTCTTAGTGCAAGCCGGATCATTCAGAGTGCTACGGGGTTTTTTCGCTGACATGGCATGGACGGGGGCTGAAAAGAAATTGCGGATGCCTGTCTGCAGTTGCTCCTTCTCAGTCTCTTTTTGACTGAGCATGGGGCGCGGAGTCCGCTTTCCCCCGAATTTCTCTTGCTTGCTTTTTAGATCTGCAGTCTCTCGAGCTCCTTGGTGAGCGTCGTCTTGCCCACGCGCTCCCGTCTCAAGCGTAGACCGATCAGCTTGCCCGCGCAGTTGTTTGCCAAGAGGTCCAGGTCGTGGTAAACGGCTGCCGCCTGTTGATGGACGGTGAGTGTCAGGACCATGGTGATCACTTCCGCCTGCAGGTCCGGCTTCAGTGGTCGTAGGCTTTGGAACCGGTGCACCGTGTTGTCCTTGGCGGTGTTTGTGATGAGCTGGTTGACTGCCTTTTTTGCGTCCTCGTGAGTGAGGTTGTCCCGACTTGATGGTAGCGCCTTTTTCTGTACCGGATTCCACTCGTTGTAGATCCACTGGAGCGGAGACCGCGTTGCCCAGCCTGCTGTTTCTGCTACCTGTAGTACCTTGGCGTCGGACTCGATTTTCTCGAGGCGTGCTTTCCATTCCATGAGTAGTACTCCCCATAGCGTGGCCCTCAGCGAGGTGTTGACCGTGCCTTCCTCGAACTTTGTGTTCCATGTTGCGCTGGCCTGGATCAACATGGAGACAATGCCGTGGTTCGTCGTGTCCAGGAAGAACACGTAGCTCCGGTCTGCCTCCAAGATCGTCAGTTGGTGCTCGTGTCTGAGTGCTGTTTTGACCAAGGTTTTCAAGGCCGTTCTCACCGTCTCCTCGTCCAGCGACTCCAGGTCCATCATCAACTCGTCTTCTGCTTCCTGGTCCCGATCCCGTTTTGCCTTGGGAGCTGCCTTGCCTGCGCCCTTGCCCATGCCCTTTCGATACTTTTGCGGCGTCCCTTGCAGCAGTCTGTGTCTGACGGACGCTTGTCTCTGTGGTGTAGGCGTCGTCGCCAGTGGTGAGCTGAGGCCCCACACTGCCGCCATCTGTTGCTCCGGCGTGGTCTCCACTGACGTGGAGGTCATGGTACAGGCAGAGCTGTAGCAAAGGGAGGCACTTTCGTCTGTGTTCTCGAGCAGACTTTGGGAAGTGGACATTGCACCAGCAGCAAGGTCGCGCAACGTGTGCTTGTAGCAGTGTTTCGGATTGAGCTAGACTCTGGACAAGCTGTTTCTGAGAGTCATGCCGCTGCGCCATGTGTCGTCGCCAGTGTTGGATGTCTTGCACCTGTTCACCGCATAGGAGACATCGTGTCTTGGCAAGCATGGACATGTGTTGTATGTGCAGTTGCATCTCATCTTGAGTAGGTGATTTGAGGTAAATCGCAACGTCCATCCCTGGGTGTGGTACAGGCCATGCTGCAGGGAGCTGGGTCTCAGGTGAAGCGGAGGCCGCCTGTCTGCTGGTCCTTGCAAGTATCAGCTGAAAAAGAACTGGGCATTGAGAGCAATGCCGATCTGAGCCGTGCACCATTCTGTCACACCACTCACATGTATGGTCCCTTTTGAAGAGGTGCTTGAAGGCCTGGCATGAAGTGTGTATGTCTGAGGTGATATGCCGTGCAAGATTCGTATGCACTCTCTGGATATGCGTTTTAATCATGCCGGCATCAGCGATCCAGCGGCCACAGAAACCGCAGTGCTGTTTGAGGTAGGTTTTGTGTAATGCTGCTTGGGTGCATATTCCCTCATTACTTTGAAGCAATGCCAGTGTCACTTCGTTTTGCAGGAGCGTGCTCTCCTCAGTCTTGGTGTTCCGTGGTTCGTGTTGCCGCTCTTTAGGGTCAACAGGGGTATGTGTGGTGTCGATCTTGTGTGGAACAGGCTCTGTTTCGTTAATAGTCTTCGTATCATGCTGGCTATTGTTGTTCGAGTTGCTGAGCTGTTTGGTGTGCCAACCGCATACATTTTGCATGATGTGCCCTTTTAGTGCACCCCAGTCATACAGCTTCAGAAGACAGTGTTTGCATTGTGGCATGCCCGCAACAGAATGTTGTTCGGGTTTGTAATCAATACTGAGTTTGTTGGCTTGAATCTGTCCGTGTCTGAGCGCCTGGTGTTGCCTAAGGGCTTTTTGGGTCGGGTAGTATAGGCCACATATGGAGCAGGGATGTTGGCTAGAGCTGGAGAGTTCCACCAGCGTCACAGTGCGTTGTTCCACAGCATGGCTGGCAAGTTGTTTGTGTAGCATTTGCCAATACTCAAAGGTCTTAGTTTCGCACGTGGCAGGATCGCCTCGTCCTTGTTGCATAGCATCAAGTTTGCGCGCAATGCGTTCCGTCAGCATGTGTACAGGATCCTTCAGGTTGTAGGTTTCTCTCAGCGTCTGATTACTCACCTTTGTGAGGTGAGCTGGCATGCCTGTGACCGCTCTGAGTTGGCGGTGAAACCACGCCCTCAGCTTAGTTATCATTTGGCCAGAGAAGGGAGTAGTCAGCAGACCATAAAGCGCACTGTTTACCACGCAAGCCTGCCAAACCCGTACTCTGTAGTGCCTGGACAATCCCTTGCGTGATCTGATGCTTTTGCGAAGTTGCGTAACTTTCGCCTCAGCTTCAGCAAGCCTAAAGTCAAGTGTATGGCCGGTGCCCTCTTTCAGTGTGAGCTTGGTGCCAAGGTAAGTGATGGATTCACACATCGGTATGAGATGTGTTTGTGCTCCATCTTGTAGTTGCCAATGCGCCTGGTTGCGAACTATAACCGTGCGGCTTTTGACAAATTTTTCAAGTTGCGCTCCCTGGACCCGAATGACCAAACTGGATTTATCCGGATTAACCTTGAGCCCGTATGTTTCCAACATGTGAAAAAGTGCCACTATCGTCTCCTCCATTTGCTTGGCATCATCCACCGTTTTGAGAAGCCAATGGCCTAAATGGTCATCGGCGAACAACGTGAATGGAAGCTGCAGCGGCGTTTGACCAGCGGGAGTAAGATCCCAGAGTAACTGAGACGACAGCACGGCCCATAGGGCTGGTGCTAGTCGACATCCCTGGCGAATTCCTTGCGTCGTGCATATGTCTGTCCGGTGAAATTTATCCCTGACCTGGTAAGCAGCCTGCTCGTGGATGGCGGTGACGGTAGATCTAAGGTCAGCATCAACCTGGTGGAGCGCCAACGCTCTATCTAGTTTTGCACGGTTGACACGATCAAAAGCTTGGCTGAGGTCGACTGACAGGAGGCACCCTCCTGATTCGCCTTTGACCTGTCCAGTTTCTTTGCGCTGTCTCGTCAGGAACCTATTCCCACCCAAGGCCTTAAGACCGTCCTTGATGTCATGTATGCATGCGTTAACCCTTGCCAGCGCATCCGACGTGTCCCGTGCCGGAAGGTATGCATACTGTGGAGTATGAGTAAGGCTGGCGCAGGCCTGCATCAGTAGCTGATTTTTGATGTGGCCTGCAAACGCCTTGCCATCCGGTCTGAGTAGGCCTATAGGTCTGAGAGCAGCTGCGGTGGATGGAGGCTTATGTGGTTTGGGAAGGAAACACAACTGAGGGTTCTTCCATGCATCAGGTAGTGCAGAGGTTACCGGCTGAAGTCCTTTGGCTATGCAGGCCATGACTGGCGCCACAATTGTCGCGCAGGCCTTCCATGCTGTGGCCGGAGCGGAGTCCGCAGGCACGGCCTTGCCTATAGGAGTACATTTGAGCTGTGTCGTCCATTCACAGGCAGTCAAAGGCATGCTAAGCATCTGGCCTGGTCGAGTGGGAGATGCCGCCGGGGGAGCGAAGAGTTGTTTGCAGTGTTGGACAAGTGCTTGGTGTTCCTGGTGCAGAGACATGGGCGATCCATCCGGGTGCTTAAGCATGATCCTGGGCTTGGGCTTCCAGGGCAGGAGTCGCTTGACTGCACCATAGAGACGCTTCGTGTTATGCGTCTGAGCGGCCCTTTCAGCTTGCTGTAAGTGCCCCAGTGCTATGGCCCGTTGATGCTGGAGATGATATTGCTTGCTCTGCCGTCCTGCCTTGTTGAAGAGGAGCACCCATTGCCATGTGCGAAGCACTCCTGACAGGGTGAATGGCTTGCATCGCTGAAGATCCCTACGTCTTTGCCACATGTGGTAGACGCGGGCAGGTAGTGTGATGGTCGAGCCACCTACTTCGTCAGGGTGGGTCAACAGCTCTTTCCACGCAGCAAAGATGGCTTTGCACTGTGCTTTGGTTTGGCCTCGATTGGTGTGTGCTGATGTAGCTGTTGGGAAGAGGTCAGAGACCTCACGCAGTAATGTGTGATTGATGTGATCTGCAGTCAGTGGGAGGCCGTGGTTCAAGCTATGATTTATCTCCAACTCCACTTTACTCTTTAGTTGTGTGATTCGGTGATCCTTCTGGCGATACGCGTAGTCAAGGTCATGTCTCGAGTATTGTAGTTCCTGTTGCATTTTGGCCTTGGGCAAGTGGAAGTGCTTGATGATTCGGACATCAGCAATGAGGGCCGAGTGTGTGAGCTCTTTCCACGCCCCAAAGGGTGCCTCTTGTTTGACTACTTGCTTCGCTCTGGTGTCAGCACTTGGTGCGCGCACAAGGATATAGTCAATCTGAGAGTTGCCCGTACGGGTGTGGTTGGTGCATGGGTCCTTCATATGCCAAGTGTTTAGAGCAACCAGGGCGTTGTCTTGTATGAATCTTGGAAGTGTGAGTGGGTCAAGGGCTTGGTGATAGGCCGAGCGGTTCACGCGTGTCCCGATCAATCCGTTTACTGCGTGTACCTCTGAGTTAAAATCTCCCGCTAGAATCAGGGTGTCTCTTCTAGCCATGCCCTGTATTGTGGCAGTGCACTTATCGAGCAGGGTTTGCCGCCTCTGTTTGTTTTGTTCCGGATCATCCGTGTGTATCCAAACATGTTGGTATATGTTAAGTGTTTCGATGGCTGCCTCTTTGTGGCATACCTTTACTCTTAGAACTCTGCCTGGGATTATCTCCTGGTAACGAACCATGGAGGCATCGTAACGTGGATGAACCAGTGTGAGCACACCCTCTCCCCGTTTTGTTGAGGAGCCAACTGCCATCCAGTTGTCAACCTTGAATGCGCAAAAGGCAGTGCGATGCGTTTCCTGTAGGAATATGAAGTCATACTGCAGGCCCTCTCCACCAAGAAACGCCTTGACTTCACCCCAGAGGAACCCGCTTAGGCTGTTAACATTGATGGACAGGACCTTGAGACGTTGCTGTGCCCCACCTCGTGGTCTGCAAGGAGGTCGGCGTGGTTTGGCCGTCGTTAGGCTGGGCATGGTTGCAGTGTGGAGACCCAACTGACTGCAATGCATAAACCTCCCTCGATATCGAGTGTAGCCAAGTGTATTCTGTGTACTCTGGTGTTGTGCTCTCTGAAAGCTTCTTTTTCGTCCCACCTGAGTGGTGACACCTGCGGCCCCGAACACCGGCGCCGTTGTTTCGCCAGCCACTTGCTTCCCCACCAGGGATGCGCGAAAGTGGCGATCAGTTGTTGTGGGTCCCCCCGCCCCGTGGGAGACGGGAACCCTCACCCCCCCTACGCGTGTGATGCGGTGTGTCATCCAAATGAGTGCGTAGAGCCCGGACTTGGGACCGGGCAAGCTCAGTCCAGGTGTAGTTGTGCTCGTCTTCTCAGGTATTTTTCGTCTTGGTTTAGACTTTTTTGCTGACGTCGATTGCCTTGTACTCAGGCTGCTGATCTTATTAGTGTGTTGCTGTAGGTGGTTCCTAATGTGTTGCGCCTTTGTGGCAAGCCTGAAAAGTTTTTGTAATGGATAAGAAGTGCAGTTTCGGCGCCTCCTGCCTCGTAGGTGTCTGCGTCTGACGGTCGGTCGTAGTCGCCATTTGCGACCTCGTCTACCAAGACAACTGCGCGCATTTGATGCGACATGTGTACAGGCAGCAGTTTGTGTCGCAAGCTGATTGCATGGCCCTTTTTTGCTGTCGAGAATTGACAGTGGCACTGCAGGACGCGGAGACCGCTTGTCCTGTGCATCTGACACTCCTATCCACGGCTCGAGGAGCTCTTCGAGCGTGTCGAGCGACTGCCGCCAGCTTAGGCGGTAGTAAATAGCATGTGGGATTCCTTGCATTAGGTCGTGGAGGTGCCTCGCTGCCTCCCCGTAGATGGCCAGCAGGGCAAGACTCTCCACCGTCTGTTTCTGGTACAACGTGTAGAGATAGCCCTCAACCGCGTCACCCAGCTTGCCCGCCTGCCTGCGTGTCCAGACATTGGGGTGGCTCTCCGGCCTTGTCATCAAAGCCGCTGTGAGCGACCAAATCCAGTTTCCGCAGGCGGGCATGTTCATCGGGCTGGTGTGATACGTCGCATGATGCTGCCTGAAGTAGCCGTGGAGGAAGTGGTGGAGATCGTCTCCATGCGGAATGAGCTTGACCACTGCAGATTTCGCTTCCTGAAGTAGGCGCTGCTTAGCGTGTCGTACCTCCTCTGGTGCTTGTGCTAGGAGTAGATGGGGCCGTGGTTCCACTGCACTAGCCCTCCGTGCAGCAGACGATCGTTGTCTTGCCTCTGGTCGTGGTTCATTGGTATTGGACCTCCTAGCTGCAGTCGATCGCGGATTGGCCTCTTGCTCGCCAAGGCCCTGGCTCGAAGCAGCTGGCAACTGTGTCTGCGGTGCAACGAGGAGATCAAGAGTAAGTGGAGGCTCCGCCTGCTTTTTGAGGGTTGTGAGCATTGGCTCAGGTACCAGGCCGACCACGGGTGAAGTGTGGAGACCACCAGCTTCACCAGAGTTAGAAGGGCTTGCCCCCTCTATGTGGTCGATGGGGAGTGTTTCTCCACTCCCATCTTTTCCATGAGGTCCATGTCTCTCCTCCCTCCTGTTCATTGTCTGCTGCTTGTCCAGCCCTGTGTTTTCCGCCTCAACTGTCACGGCTGTGGATTCGTTGCGGTCGAGTATCGCCAGTGTCAAGACGGGGTGCGAGGACCGCATGTCCTGTGTAGACGCTGCTCCTATCCATGGTTCGAGAATCTCCGTGAGCGAGTCAAGTGACTGCCTCCAGCTCAGGCGGTAGTAGATGGCGTGCGGGATTCCTTGCATCAGGTCGTGGAGGTACTTTGCAGCCTCCCCATAGGTGGCCAGCAGGGCAAGGTTCCCCGCCGTCTGGCTCTGGTATAACGTGTACAGATATCCCTCTACCGCGTCGCCCAGTTTTCCCGCGTGGCTACGCCTCCAGACGTTGGGGTGGTATTCCGGCCTTGTCATCAATGCTGCAGTAAGCGACCATATCCAGTTCCCACACGAGGGCATGTTCACCGGGTTGGCGTGGTACGTTGCATGGTGCCGCCTGAAGTAGCCGTTGAGGAAAGTATGAAGGTCGTCTCCATGCGGAATCAGCCTGAGCACTGCCGATTTCGCTTCCCTAAGTAGACGGTGCTTGACTTCTCTCACCTCTAGTGGCGCTTGTACCAGGAGTAGATGGGGCCGTGGCTCAATGGTACTGGCCCTCCGGGCTGCAGACGATCGTGTTCTTTCCTCGGGCCGTGGCTCTATGGTGCTGGATCTCCTAGCAGCAGATGACCGTTGTCTGGTCTCCTGCTCATCGGAACATCGGCTCGAGGCAGCTGGAGCCTTCATCGGCCCTGCATCGGGAGAATCATGATCAAGTGGAGGTTCTTCGATCTTCTGGATGGTAGTGAGTGTCAACCCGCATGTTGAAGTGCTCGCAGGTGAGGTGTGGAGACCACTAACCTTACCGGAGGCAGGGTAGTGCACCCCCCCAACAGGAGCATTGGAGGAGGCACTGTCACTTCCAGTCTGGAAAGAAGAGCTTGGGTGCTCAGCCTCCTGGTGCGTCGTCTCCCGTAGATCCAGCCTGGAGGTCTCACTCGTCGTTGTCGTGGGTGTGGACCGCTTGGCCTCTTTCCTTCTCGAACTTGCCGCAACGCCGGTAGCCAGCTCGTTGAGTAGTCCCTCCATGGACTGTGTTCGTCTTGTTGCGGCCTGCGTATTCATGACGTTCACCCCCCATCCCTGTGCGTCTCCATCTGTTGCCCTGGTACCGTCCGAGGTCTGCCATTGCCATTCCTGAGAGTGTGGAGACCACCAACTCCAGGTATGCCACCAGTCACTTTCGTCTCCTCCGTCCTGTTGTTGTGCTTGTCGACTTCTGGCTCGTTCTACTGCTTCCTCACGCAAGGTTTGTAGGTGTCCCGTAGGTTCCGCACCTGTCTCTCGGAGCCGGCTTGGGAGTCGTCGTGCTGATCTTTTCTGCGAGCTTGGTGACGGCATTGCAGTTTGGATCGAGGTATTTATAAGTAAGGTCCATTCATGTGTCGGGTGGGGCCGGTAGGGGTAAGTGGATTGTCTCTGGCTGACAGGGGCAGTCTCAGGAGAAGTTATCATGGTTTGTATGATACAGCAGTGATGGCGACTCAGGTACTGTATTTGCTTGGTCCATGTTATGTCCTGCGGTCCTTCAGGAATGTTAGCTTTATGTATATGCATCAATTTCTCCTGGCATGCACTGCGTCTGACCCTGACAGAGATCCCGACCATCGAGAGGAGGAGACTGGTCGTGGTCTCAGGCATTGCGGCCTTGCATAAGAGCTTAGCCGGGCTCATCCACTTGCTTAGATGAACGCTGTGCACTGGGATGCAGCGTGGCTCAGTTGCAGTGTGCCGTGGAATCAGGCTCCCGGCATTGATCTTTGCTCGGTTGGCCTGGGCAGCGGAAAGCATACATGCATAGTAGTCATGTTTAGGGCGTAGGGTATGCAGTGTGGCTTGGCTGCGCATCATATATCCAAGCTTATAGGAATGCCTACTGACACGCCCTGCGCAAAGAGCTCTTGCTTTGGTTTTCCGGCGCGGAGCCCGCATGCCGTCGTTGGCCCTCAATAGGCCCGCGTGCACATCCCTGAGGCTCGGTGGCCCATCTGCGGTTCTTGACAAGATTCTCTCTCCGCTCTTCAGGATAATCACGGCGTGGATGAAACGAGCTGGGAGGACCTTTTGTGTGCCGATACCCTTTGTGAGATAGACCTGGTTGCCGCTCTTGTAGAACGTGCACCCCTCCGCCGCAGCCTCCTTCGGTAAAATCGCGAGTGCAATGTTGCATGTATTTCTCATTCCTGAGATAGGACGATCAGTCGGCAGCCCCTCCGTGAGGTGTATGTCATTTCGCTTGCGGCTCGGACCACCCGCCAACAGTCCACTTTGGACTATCTGGCTGTAGGCATCATCGTATGTGCCGTGATACAGCTCCTGTGGCAGCAGGCGTCTGGGCACTCGCACTTGGAAGGTGGAGTTGTCTATGCCTTCCATGGAGTGGCCCTGTGCCGCTCTGATCCACTTTGCCCCTTCCCGCCGGACCACTTCAAATCTCTTCTTGTCGCTCTCCTCGACCACTTGCAGGATTTCGTGTTCCTGTGCATGTAGCGCCTTAAGCTTGTGCGTGTCCAGAACGGCACGGAGGTCAAAGAGTGCATCTGCTCTCACCTCCAATCCATGCCTTGCGCCAGAGTGTCTCAGGACGTCCGTGAGTGCTTTCGATATGGCCGTCTTTCTTCGTCGCGCCAGCGGTGGTCTAGGCGGTTCCCCCCGCTTGCTCGCGGTTGGGCGTTCGCCCGAGGCGGGCTGTGGCGGATCTTCTCGGTGTCGACGGCTGCTTGCTGCCTGAGCGGAGACCGCTGTCAGGTTGCGATTGTGCGCTGGTATGGGCACCGTGTCCTGCTCCGTGTCCTCTTCTGGTTCAGAGAGTTCTATGATGTAGTCCATCTCCACCATGTCTTCCGAGCTGGCCTTCTTACGTCTCTTCGGGTGGAAGCGCACTCTGCTACTACTTGATGGCTCTTCTCCAGGTTCGTCTTGATGCGTAGCTTCGTGGAGTGCGGAGTCCGCTGTACTCCTTTGCCTCTTCTGCGCCTTTGCCACCGCGGCCTGTCTGAGGGCAAGTAGTTTGCCTGTGGGCGCAGCGCCCGACTGGCGTAGTCTTGTGGGTAAACGCCGAGATGACTTCTTCTTTGAGCTCGGACTGGGCCCCATGTTGCAGGCAGGCGCATTGGCAGGAGTTAAAGCTAGTATCCCCGGTGCTGGTCCCTGGAACCGTGTAGTTATGTGATTAGAGTTCAAGGCGACGCTGTGGGTGTCCTGACCTATCTCAAGTTCAGTCTCTTGCACATAATCTTCAGTGTAATTACGGAGGCCGAGGTCAGGTGTAAGAAGTGGAGGGCGAGGAGCATGTGCTTCCGTCAGGGCTGGTCTTATGGTGGGGGGGAGGAATGGGCATGAGCCAAAGTGTGCTCCGAGTCGATGGCTGAGCTCTTGTTCTGCATGTGTGTACGTAAGGATGCAAACCAGCAGCTTCGCAAGGCAATTGAGTGCCCTGCTGGGTGTGGAGACCACGTTCCCAGTTTCGATGGGATCGTTGCGCCGTCTCGTGGATGTGTCAGCCTGGGCAGGTGGAGGTCGTGCGTGCATTCTGATGGGCTGTGGGGTTGTGTATGTTTTAATGGCATACCATATCGTTGTAGCACAATCACATGCACAGCTGTGATCTTTTGTGAACAATCCGATCTTAGAGGCACTCACGCATGCTCTATTGTAATCAGATAATAGTTCTTGTTTATTCACAGCATCGATCTGTTGGCGGTCGGCGCATGCATTGAGTTTGTTATGAATCGTATAAACTGGGTAACTCTCTTCGCGTTTGAGTGTCCGGCTGGGTGTGGAGTCCACCTTCCCAGTTGCAACGCGCTGCTCGTGTTGCGAGTGGGTGTCCTGCGCAGAATATCGTGCAGCCCGATAAGCACCCGTGTTGCATGCCCTAGCACTCTTGTCTGCCGTGCACATCAGGACTGTACGCTCGCATGCACTCTCATATGCTCGAGTGGGCGGCCGGTTGGAGCACCTTGGCCCATCTCCATCAGATTCCTCACTTTGTACATCCGGCGTGGACGCAATTTGTCCAGAGGCCTCTCCACTGTCTGCCAAAGGCCCGCCTATGTCTTGCAGATTTGCACTATTGTCTTCAGTCTCAGAAGCTCCAGCAAAACCTGCTAAGAACTCGTCGAGGTCTATTGTTTCCGTGATGAAAGGGGCGGAGGCCGCATTCCCCTCCGGTCCTGTCACTGGTGTTGTCGGCATCGGCATCTCGTGTCCTGCCGTTGTCCCGATAGTCGCCGTCTCCAATCGCTGCGCCTCAAAGCGTGCGACCAGATCTACACCCCGAGGCTCTCGTAGGAGATCCGAATGCTGCTCCTCTATCTTGTTCACAAGCCTTGATTTCAAGGGGTCCGGGAGCTGGCGTATCTGCTCAAGGAAGAAGCTCGCTCGCGCAAGGTCACTTACTTCCAGCGATGGTTCAGGAAGGGCCCGTAGGAGAGATGCTTCTTGATCATTCTGTGCAACGTCAAGGAAGCGAAGCCACGTAGTGTTTACCTTTTTGGTAGAAGCATCATGTTCCACTGGTTGGTGATCTTGGGTGCGGAGTCCGCCTTCCCTTTCACTTTCCTGTGCATTCACCACTTCTATGGGCTCTTCCAGGAAGTGTGCTGTGTCATCATCGCCCTCCGTGTGAGTAGACTTCGGCACGACAATCGGAACTGCAGCTGTTTGCATGCAGACGCACGGCTGCTCAAGACAGTAAATGCACATCATGCTGGCAGTGGAGTCGCCAGAACCTCCAGATGTCTGCCTTTCGTGGGATTCGCCAGGTAGCCTGCTGTGCAGGGCCCCCTCCAACGACGTGCATCTGCAGGGGCGCCATCCACAGGTCACGCATGGTGTACATGGTGCCTCCGACATTATGAGTCTTGAGAAGCTTCCCTGACCAAGAGTGCTCCGTCTACGAAAGGGCGCGGAGTCCGCAATCCCTGTGAAGTGAGTGCAGAGCCAATGCATTGCGCATGTTAAATGAACAGAACAGTCACGTCTTGCCGTGTGGTCTTCAGTTTGCAACTCGGTATGTTCGCAGCCATGATCCGCCTTCTTCGACCGCGAGATGCCGCTCGGTAGGCAGTTGGCCGTGGCCCTGACCTCAGTGTGTCGAGTGATGGAATTGAATCTAGGCCACATCAAGGCAGTGAATAACATGTCAGCATGTGAGCTAGTCAGGGGCTTCCATCTGCGTAGCCCTTCCTGAATGGTCTGCATTACTATTTGTGACCAGCTAGATGACCCACTGTGCCTGACCTGTTTGGGAGTGGAAACCACTTGCCCTCGTGAGTGAAAAGCAGGAGCGAAAGCAGCTGGTGCCTGGGTGCTGCACCGTGTCAGCTCCTTTGGCGCAGGCCCTGTCATACTTGCGGGTTCAAGTCTGACTGAGGACTTTGCAGTTGCTGGCCTTGGAGCAACTGTCTGAAAGGAAGTTACTGCCATCAAGGTTGCAATTCGGGCAAGCGGATTCTGTTCTCTAGCAGTGCTCGTTAAATTACCAGTGTCAAGCATGCAGCTCAATGTGTGCTCCCGCCTGCATGATCTGGCCTTCCACGTGCTCACGCGCTGGGGCCAGGAAACTCCCGGTAATGCATATGCAGCGAAGCTGTTGCTGCAATGCCACATCAATTCTCGAGGACTGGATTGGTGGCAGTAAATTTCTCTTGCTGCATCAACCGCCTGCGAGCAATTTTGCAGCATGATGTTTGACAGTTGCCTGAGTGTCTGACAAGCGTTGCGCTGGCTACTACGGTCCTCAGTTACAGCTGGTGAAGTCACATCTCGACGTCGTTGGATTTCTGCCTGTTCAGATGTCTCTTGCATTACCACTATGTATTGGCTGTCCTTGGTGAGCACTCTAGTCAGACTGTGTGCACAAGCAGCGAGCCTACGCTTCAACGCGGGCAGCTCCCCATCTGGTTCATGTCTGCCTGGGTCCCGGTAGACGTCGACCGGCCTGAGCGGTCTGTGATTCTCCGCCGATCCTGAAGGCAGATTGTCGGTTGCTGCATTCAATGAGCTTGTGGGGTTGTCTTGCCGTCCTGAACACTCAACTGAACCTGACAGAAGCACACTGACCAGACGTTCCCATGACTGCAATGGAGGGGGAAGCGGAGCCCGCTGTTCCTCATACGCGTAGGGTGCAGAATGTGGCGGTTGTGTATAACGAAGACCTTCTGGCGTTCTCCACAAGGGGCATCTAGTGGTGTTGATGGGGTCCGTTGCGACCTCGTAAAGCTGAGGCTGGGCCCTCTGCTCATCAGTAGAAGACCTTGCATCTCTCGATCCTTCAACAGACATGCAACGTCGCACTGCACCACTGCATGAAATCCACATGAAAATCTGCAAAGCCATCCAAAGCATGCCAGCATGTATGAAAGAAACCATGGCTCAGTATCTGCTGGAAACGTCGATGGGCCACGGTTGAAAGAAGAACCTGTTGGGGGCCTCGAGTCACGTTCACCCCCTAAGACGAGCACACGAAAACGACTTGAGCCGGGGGCTTCGATGGTGCATCTGCTGGGTTTGATTTGGAGGGGACACGGCACAACCAAACATAAGCCGGGTGCGTGTCCTCGACCTCGGCGAATATTCGGATCATTGCATCAAGGGCATCCGACCTGCTAGAACCTTTTATCAGAGACAGTCGGGCGCCCTCATTGTCTACCCAAATCAACACTCTCCGCCCTGCAATCACGTCCTTGAACTTCTGCCTTATTGCACATACGGCGAACATCTCGATGTGTAGCTGCCACTTCTCAAGCAGTGGTTTGGGCACTTCTCCTTGCAGCACCTCCCCCCAGGAGTTCAAGGGGTCGTAAAGGACTGCGCCCACACCGCCGAACTGGTTTTCCCAACACCCATCTGTGTAGATGTGCACCAGTGCATTGTCGTCATGCAGCGTGATGACACGAGGTGGTGCGGAGTTCAAAGCCTGCAACGCACGTGTGCACAACTTTCTGAAAGCAGTTTGCGTGACAGCTTCGCCACGGTTGGCAATGCCATTCAGATCGTTGCAAACATACTTCAAAGCGCGGCTCCCAAAGTAACCCGAAGCGAACCGCAGCAAACCCAACAACACCTGGCACTCATGTCTGCTCGCGTAGCCTTGATCCCGCGCCTCTTGAAAGCGGGTTGCCAGCTTTTCAACTCTTCCCGGCTTATTAGTCATGACAAGCCTTGCCTCACTCAGGCTGCCCAAGTCGACCTTCATGCCTAAAACCTCGAAAGTGCTCGCAAAGGGCAGTCCTTTCGCGCTCTCGCCTGTTTTGGCATGATGCCAACCTAGAAGCGTCAGCATCTCGCTAGCGCAGGCGTCCACTTCCTGCGCCGACGATGAAGGGCAAAGCATTGGATAGTCGTCGTAGAAGTAGCTGCAAGGAATGGCCAATGCTTTCGCCAACAGAAAGTGGATGCTTCTACTCACCCGCTGAAAGGCATAAACTGCAGCGGCTGACCCGAAAAGCAACGAGTTGCAGACAAAGAAGGTCCAGCCACCTCCTTCGCGCTGAATCGCAAGCACCGCTAAATCTCTGTCCTTGTCGCTTACAGTAAGCACTTTCCGACCCAATCGTGTTTGGGACTGCCGGGCCTTGCCTCTCGAGAAAGCTGCATGATGCGAACGCACATTGCACCCAAGAACTCCGCGTCCTGGAGCTGCAACCCTATTGTTTGCGTGTAGGCTGCATTCAGAGAAGCTTCGGAAGCATCGTCAATCGGCCTCATCTTTTCTCCTTGGCGAATGACAAACCGCCTGATCACCCCCCATTCAGAAGTGCCTAAGGCCTGGCTCACCTCCGATTCGGTAGCAAACGGTCCTTCTAGGTATCCAGCCTTTGCCTCTGCCTGCGTCTCTTCAAGCAAGGATTGCAACATAGCAGCTTCCATCTCTCGGGGTGACGCAAGCAATGCCTGGCGCAGGAGGGCGGAATCCCTAACTTCTGACTCCAAGCAAGTCGCGCGCTTCAGCTTGAGGTCGTAGCAAGGGGGACACTCAGAGATCCCTACCAGATCCACGCCATTTTTCAGGATGTTGACTACCCCCATATCGTCATAGTCAAACTGACCCAAAAACTTCTCCCAAGCCAAAATGTTTTTGCACTGCATGACCTGCCGGCGCCACGGGGGCATTGCCTGCTTGAGCAAACTTTCATCTTTGGCACACTGGGCAACAAGGATCTTAAGCTTCATCAGAGAGAGCTTACGCCTTAGGGTGAGGGACTTAGGGTCATCGCATACGTTGGCCTTAATCGCTTGCTCCACAAGATCGGGCAGAAGGTTCCCGTTGTCCACAGGATGGCTCAACTTGCCGGCCTCTTCCATCCACTCTGCAGGGGAGCGAAAGAAGCCAACTGAGACCACGCCAGGCCCTACTTCACCCTGCTTAGCGCTCTCTGGTTTGCGCCGCAACCACTAGTTTCAGGGGAAAGGCAGCCGGATGCATCCTCCTCAGGATCCTTTTCCTTCCCCGTCAGCAACTCAGCCTCGAGGTCGGCTTCGGGGTTGGAGAGCCACTCACGCACAGCCTTCGGAGGGACCCCTTTCATGAGGCTGGGTGAGAGTATTTTGGCTTCTGGAGGGACAGCGTCCCGAGGAAGGAGCTGCACGGCTCGGAATTCGGATATCAAGGGAGGCTGCTTACGAAATTGTCGCCCAAGAGCCTGCAAAGCTTTCAACCGAAGACTTGGCGGAGCCAGAGGAAGTTTGGGGCCGAACTCAGCAAGAAGAAGCTTGGCCCACCGAACGCACAGGACGGTGGGATAAGTGGCCTCAAGATGCGTTGAATAAACCCAACCCTTAGAACTCCTAGCAAGACCCCAGGAGGCATGGCCGCCGTCGCAGACGGCGGCCAAGGGCACCAAAGCGGCACAGTTGGTGAGAAGCTTTGTGGACTTGCGTCGAGCACTGCCATGCATGCAAGTGTCGAATACCACGGAATGCAAACCAGGCCACGCCTCGGCGACCGTGCGGTCGGGGTCTTCTCTTGCCAGAGCAGCAAGCACGCTCCAGAACCAGCTATTGGTTGGGTTCTCAATGCTCAGGAAAACATTGTGTTTGAGAGCCCAGCGCAAAACCCGATAAACCAGCTTAAAGAGACAATTTGCCTTGTCAAGCTTGACACGCTCGAGGGGCGTGTAGGGAAAGTCGGGGAAACCAAAAGGATGCTGGCCGCTGCGAGAGGCGGGACGGCTTCAAACTGCTGCCACAAGAGTTGCTGGCCAAGGTCACTGGAAAGATCGAAGCGGACCACCGGAGCAAGAGGACACCGCGGCTGGTGATCCACAGCAATGACCGAGAAACCGCTGTCGATGCAGGCACGGGACAGCGAAGCGGATCCCGCGAAGAGCTCGTAAAGGACCGAGCGAGCAGCAGGGGGCTCTTGGACAGCGTTAGGGGGATAGGGTAACCGAAAGCCTAAGTCCAAAAGGAAGTTAGTGAAATCGGCGCCCAACGATTTGCTGTCCCTGACAGAGAACGCAATCAAGACACATCGGTGACCAGACCAAGGCAGAACTGCATGTCTCACCGTGCAAGCGGGAAATTGCTGAAAGTGGGACGCAACATCAAGCAGGCGGCCGCGAACTCGCCCAGAAGCATGCGAGTAGACCGCCTGGCCAGTGGCATCCTCCAGGAAGATCTGGCCTCCCTTGAATTTGGTTAAGGCGAACACAACATTGACCGAGGACTTGTCATTGTGTGTATCCACATGGAGATCGGATTGAGAATCGGATGAAACGAGGATTGTGGTGAATGTATGAGCGGGGCACCGCTCACGCACGAAGCGACACAAGCAACGGGCCATGGAAGGGAAAAGGTGGGTCAGCCGCCGAACGCCGACCATAGGGCCGTGGACCCACATGCCAACTCCGAAAGACTTGTCATTAAAAGAGTCACGCCGAGATTTGCTCAGGGGCATCTGCTCGACCAAACGAAGAATTTCTTGTTCACTGATGGATGAATTCTTTAAAAATGTGCGTGCCAACACTTCAGCGGGATGTGAGGCTTGGGCACCCGCAGAAGGATCGTCGCCCCGGGCATTGGCCTGAGGACCAGGCGCGAGAGGATCCCCGAGAGGCTGGGGCGGCGCCCCCCCGGGGCCTTGTCAGGCTTTGGGGCATGTATGGCCTGCATGCTCACCATGGCAGCCGATGCGCCAACACAAGTGGAAGCCTCGTCCACACCTGCCCTTTTTGCTCACCTTGAACTTGCAAACCCCGTGGTTGAAAGCGCAACACAAATGCCTGCCATCGGACAACTTGCTGACACAACCCTCAGGCACCTGAGGGGGGGAACCCTTCCCTTGGCCTTTACCTGAACCACCTCTGCCGCCTTTGCCTTTTGGGGGACGCCCGGCAGGAGGATCATCTGCGGATCTTTTGGCGGGCAGAGCAGGACCCGAAGGCGCGGGAAGAGCGTGCAGGAATTGCAAGACTTCGGTGGAATCGGAAAGCGATTGGATCTGCGTGTCCAAAGGCCGGGGTTGGCCCGCTGCACTAGTGAGACCCTTAGTAAGTGCATGGGCCGCCAAAGTGAACAACTGCCTATCGGCTGCAACCACCTGACTCAAGCTGATGGGTTTGTGACCGGAAGGCACCGGTCTCTGCATCGTAACGAAAAGCTTGTGAACCCACTTTTCAAGCACGGAATGAGAAGCCAGATTGGCAGCTCCAAGGCCAGACTCCTCCTAGACCATGCTTGGCGCAGCGCCATGTCGCTGGAGGTATCACACGAACCGCTGTCGCTTCTGTGCAATCTTAAGCTGACCGTCTGAGTCAAGAGTGAGCGTTTTCTCACGCTTCACCATGCGGATTTCTTGAGCACGAGAAGTGTACTTGTAAGGGGGCAGGTAGGTCAAAGCACCCATCTCAAGCATGTCAACAAGTTGGTCAACAACATCATTGGAGGGCAAGGTTTCGGGAGCAAAGACTAGCCTTCCCAATCGAGCCTCCAGGTCGGCCTGGCGGGCAGCCCGTTCGGCCATGGGCATTTTCTTGATGAGGCCATCGGGCTTAGGCTCGAGGCGCATCTTCATGTCCTCGATGCTTAAGGCCTGACCTTCAAACAGGAGCCGTCTCATGCATGCGACTTGCTGATCATCAATCCCAGGGGGGAATACTTTGCTGATCCATGTTTGCACTTGCGACTCTCAAGGCTGCCAGGGGATGAGTTTACAGCAAAGGCAATGTGACCGAAGGTGGTGTAACCCGCATCCTTCAGTGCAGTGATATTTCGAGCTGAAAGCCCCACTCTCTTGCACCGCTCACGGAATGCGGCAGTGGAGTCAAGAGTTACTCCTGCCATGGCGTGGAAGAAACTCACCCCTCCTAGCTCAGCAAAATTCTCGTTAGAGTAGAGAAAGGCATCTGCTCAGGAGTGCAGTTCACAATGATTTCAGAGCAGTAAGAATCTGCCTGATGGGGGATTGTGGCGTGTTTCGACAGTAATGATTCTGTCGTACCACTCAACGCTGAGCCTCCGGAAAAACATCGAACATGGCAAACATGAGACATGCTGCGCTAGAGATTGCGAGCACTCCAAACCGTCAAGCATTGCACGCTCAAGTTTGCGTACATGACCGCTCTTTGCATGTTTGAGCCGCAAGCCGGCAGTATCAATCAAAGCTTAAAAAGGGGCCCTACCACGCAAAACCTTGGTGCACCTAAGACATGGCTCGGAATCTGCTGAAAGATCCCCACTGAGCCTGAGCTGCACGTGCTTGGAACTGTTAGCGACTCCACAAATGAAGTAGCTCTCCGCTCCTCTAAGCACATGGGAAATGCCCGATTCAAGATGCACCCAAATCTCCTCTGCATCCACATCGTCGCCAAAGGGCTGCCTCACGCCAGCGTTGGGCATGGCATCTGCAAGATTCTCCGATGCTGACGAACTGCTTGCGTTTTCTGTATCACTGAGAGACGCCTGATCATCCCGCTGCTGCTCCACAGCCGGCGGGTCGAGTTGGCGCCCCTCCTTTCGAAAGTCATCTGCAGCAGACACCACTCGTCCAACTTCCGAGAGATCAGTGTCAAAGGTTCCCTCTTCGATCGTGGAAAAGAAAAGAGAGCCATGATTTTGCCGTAAAGCTTCGTATAGGCTTGTCGCGAATAAGTCAAGGGTGACTTGTCCTTGGGCTTGAAGTGATGCCCCACTAGGCGCTGTTCCATTGGCTTGAACACGACCACCGAACTTCGCGAGCACCAAGTCGTGAGAGTGTCTTCATGCTGTGAGAGGCTAATCAGGGCCTCCCCCTCAGGTATGCCTCCTCGGATCAAGAAATCTTGCAAGAAGAACGATGCCTCAGCTGCACTCATCTCCACGTCGCCCCAGGAGTCTGTCCTGAAGGACCAGCTAGGTAGCATGAATTGTCCATCGCATTCGTCCAAACCTTCCGCCACTCTAGCATTCAGCCATTCGTTTCCCCATCGCTCTCCAGTCAAACCTTTTCCCAAAGCGACGTAGGGCAGCAGACGAGTTCGTGACTCCTTTGTCAGCGTAGACTTTGAAGTGATGGCTTCGGCAACCAACAAATCCTGTCGATCGTCGACTTGCAGCTCGATTTTGCAAACCCTTTGCCCATCGCTCCACCGAGCACTGCTATGGATGCAGAAAAGCAGCTGTCCACAGATGGCTTGCTCCCGGCTTTCCAGCTTCATGTGAAGACGTTCTAATGCTCTGACGGCATTCGCAGTGAGTTGGGGCTTTTGCTTCAGTGGCTCTTTAGTCTCGTACATGGTCTTGGAGACACCGGAGATCCTCGCTGAGATGACCTCCGAAGGAATCATGTGCTTCAACTTGACGACACTGTGCAGAAAGTTCAGCGCCTCGAGGAAATGCGAAGCACTAGTTGCACTGCTCGCCGAGTCCCTGAGCATGGACACATATGCGTATATGTCGGTCTCAGAGGCTGCAAAAGGAGACTGGATTCCATTCCGAAGCGCCCATGTGAAGTACCTGAACAGCGAGCCACTGCGCTTCCTCAAAGTTCCTGTTGCCTTCGAAGCGAAAGAGTCACTGAGAGATCTGCTTGCGGCTGCATCATCCAGGTTCGACTCAAAGTCCGAGGCCAGCGCCATACCAAGCTCGGAGCACTCCACATCATAGACAAGCATGTTTCTCAGTCGTTTGAGAGCGACGTTACGCATGTCCACAGAAGACTTCTTCACAGGGATCCTCTTCATTCTTCATGTAGCGAATTGTTCCAGGCGCGATCCTGGTCTCGGTGTCGGGCTTCTTGACAACGGGACCCTCCAGACAGTCTTTGGCACCGAAGACATTGATACTGGCGAAGTCCTTTCGGTTCCACACCTGTGTCAAGAAAGAGGGTTTTTCCCAAGCTTGAAGAGGGACGCTTCGCTTCTGGGCTGCAGCAAGAGAGCTTATCGCTTCCCGATGCACAAAATTGTCGGCTCGAGCTTGCCCTTCGTCATCTAGCACAAGAGCATCACTCAAACCGCCCTCATCGTCTGTCTCCCCGACTGAGTGAGCACGCACCGACTGCTCCAAATCCGCACCTGGGCTGTCATCTCTGCATTCGGAATACCACTCATCCTCATGAAAATCAACTTCAGAAAAAGAGCCCCTGACATCCGATCCATCAGCTTCTGGCGTAAGGCCACCAGCCAATTCTCCAGCTTCTTGTTGGTCAAAGAGACCCTCGCCACCGTTTTCAAACACAGCATTCAAAATTTCATCAGCTTCCCTGCAAGCAAACTCCAAGGCGTCAGGGGCTTCCCCCAAATGGCTGCCAGCAACGTCCTGGAAGTCTGCGGCTTCTCCCGAAGGGCCGTCACGGCCCCCTTCAGAAGTCCCTGTGGGAGGAGCGCAGGGGACTGGAGGCAAGGTCGAAGGGGCGGCCGCCTCTAGTCGCGAAGCGTCAGCAGGAAGCGGACGCAAGCGTGGGACCATCGGCAAGCGGCTGTCAAGCGATACCACGCACGCAGAGGCAGCAAGGCCAAAATGCGAGCGCCCTCCCGCTCGCTGATCAATGTACCACGAAGGTCAGGATCAGCAATGAAAGTCCACAAACTGGAGATCTGAGCTATGCGACGAGCCAGGAGATCCGTGTAAAAGGCACGAGGTCGAATGCGCACCACTTCCAAGGGGGGAAGACGAGGAAACTCCAGGTACGAGTCTTCGGAAGACGATCCAGAAAGAGAATCCTCGAACTCCATGCAAGACGGACCAGTGCTAGATGCGTCGTCAGGTTCGGGACCCGTGAGCCTCTTGGAAGTTCAAGCGGACTCCAGCCTTCAAAAATCTCCTCCCATGATTGTCGCTCTCAGCATGAGCCACTTGCGCGACAACAAGCAAGCCAGATCGTGAAAGCACACAAAACGTCACATGGAGGAAACTTTTGCCCACATCTTTAAAAATCAAGTGCATGGCTGAAGCATGTCTCCCTCAAACTCAAACCCATACAGAGTATCTTAAAAACAAAAGCACCGATTTTTCAATGGTGGAGCAACGTACAGCTAACTGAGTTCTGCCCAAAACTCTTGTTTCTCTAAACCCGGCCGCAAGCGGCCTACCTCCCCAATCGAGAGAACTGTCAGCGAAGCTGAAAGTTTGCTTCTCTGCTCTCTGCTCTCTGCTCTGCTCTCTGCTCTGCTCTCTGCTCTCTGTGCTCTGCTCTCTGTGCTCTGCTCTCTGTGCTCTGCTCTCTGTGCTCTGCTCTCTGTGCTCGTGCTCTGCTCTCTGCTCTCTGCTCTCTGCTCTCTGCTCTCTGCTCTCTGCTCTCTGCTCTCTGCTCTCTGCTCTCTGCTCTCTGCTCTCTGCTCTCTGCTCTCTGCTCTCTGCTCTCTGCTCTCTGCTCTCTGCTCTCTGCTCTCTGCTCTCTGCTCTCTGCTCTCTGCTCTCTGCTCTCTGCTCTCTGCTCTCTGCTCTCTGCTCTCTGCTCTCTGCTCTCTGCTCTCTGCTCTCTGCTCTCTGCTCTCTGCTCTCTGCTCTCTCTCTGCTCTGCTCTCTGCTCTCTGCTCTCTGCTCTCTGCTCTCTCTCTGCTCTCTGCTCTCTGCTCTCTGCTCTCTGCTCTCTGCTCTCTGCTCTCTGCTCTCTGCTCTCTGCTCTCTGCTCTCTGCTCTCTGCTCTCTGCTCTCTGCTCTCTGCTCTCTGCTCTCTGCTCTCTGCTCTCTGCTCTCTGCTGTCTTTAGGATTTACAAAACTGTCGACATCTGAATGTATAAAGGAAGAGGTTCATAAAGAATAGACAGTATGTAAAAATTGCGAACCCTTCCCAACACGCTCAGATTCCAATCCTTTTGCGTCACTGCGAGTTGCCTCGGATCAGGGGAACTTTCAAAAGGTAAGGCTGGGCACAAGGGCTCATGGGACATAAAGCTCCCTGCCCTTCGACGGACCCTGCCAAAGAGTCCAGGGACCATACGGAGATTGTACTCACTGCCCTCAACGGACCCGTCATCTCCCCCCGGGTGGGTGGGTGGGAAAAATTGACAAATGTGCTCAAGAGTTCGCTAAAGAACGGCCTGCAAATGTGATAATGAAGCACATGTGCCATGTATGCAAACGACCACGAACCTCTGTTTGAGCAGGGCTGAGCGCGGCACAAGCACTTTGCATTTTGCACAAGAGAAGAATTCAAGCAGCTGTGCCTACTGCGAAGCCCCGAAAAAAACCACATGAAAAACGTCTGCATAAATCATGCCCATGCAAGATCTGCAAACACACGTGGTAGAAAACTCAGAAACTTTAAAGACAGTTTTGCGTTGCCCCTTCTTCAAAGGGGGAAGGGGCACCTATAAATCAAAGACCACTCTATCCGCAAGCGGAGCGCGTAGTCTTTAGGATTTACAAAACTGTCGACATCTGAATGTATAAAGGAAGAGGTTCATAAAGAATAGACAGTATGTAAAAATTGCGAACCCTTCCCAACACGCTCAGATTCCAATCCTTTTGCGTCACTGCGAGTTGCCTCGGATCAGGGGAACTTTCAAAAGGTAAGGCTGGGCACAAGGGCTCATGGGACATAAAGCTCCCTGCCCTTCGACGGACCCTGCCAAAGAGTCCAGGGACCATACGGAGATTGTACTCACTGCCCTCAACGGACCCGTCATCTCCCCCCTCAAACGTCCGGGCTCAAAGGAAAGGCAGTGTCCAAAGGTTTCCGCTCGAGGACGAGAGGAGGTCCCAGGGAAGGTCGCTCAGGTCCATGCACTCACCTGCTAGAAGCTGCGCAGCCTGAGAGAAGTCGACGACCTGACCTCCAATCATCTGCGCTGCCAACGCAGCTTCCCCCCTGCTAGGGAGGTCGGCCACGTTGCTTGCAGAAGGAACGCGCTCAATCCAAGACACGATGCCGTCAGCCGACTCGCTGGCGTAGAAGAGGCATGCCAAGTTCAGTAGAGAACGAGAGGAGCTGCTGGCCTTAATGCAAGTGTACCTGGCGGCGTCATTGTCCACGTAAAAGATGCACCTCTTCCCGGCCAGTTCCGAGGCGCAGGCCCGCCTCGAGAGAACCAGCGCGTAGGCCTCCGCCTGAGAGATGACCTGCTCGATGCCCTCTGCCAGCCAGAAGTCCACAAGCTTGGGCGGGATCTCGCCCGCTGCCACCCCTCTTCTATTGGAGCTCTGGTCCAGCAGAACTATCCCCCAGCGGGCGACGCCTTTCTCGTAGGACGCGTCAGTGAAGATGGAGACCGGGCTCCCCTGCGCCCGGAGTGAGAAGGTCCTCGGACGTGCATCAGAGAGTGTCTTCAGGATGAAGCGCCCCAGCGATTTCACCTCTTCCACGGAGGGAGAGCGGTTCATGTAGCAGATGTTGGCCAGGGCCCTGCAGGCTATCTTCATGGCTCGTCCAGCCGCGAAGCCCACCATGAAGTTCAGTTGGCCGTGCAGGGAGGCTGCTTCCCTGCGAGTGACGCAGCCTGAGGATGCCATCCTTGAAGCCTGGGCTCGGATCTTCTCAACGCGGCTAGGCTTGTTTGCCAAGGCCACCTGACCAGCGAGAAGCTCCCCAACACTGAGTCGCTTGCCAAGCAGGTCAAAGGTCTCTTCAAAGGGGCGGCCCTTGTCATCACCCACTGCGTACGACCAACCCAGGGCGTCCAGAAGGCACTCGATGGCGAGGGAGCCCATCCTTGCAGTGGGGGCCGGCTCAAGCAAAGGGAAGTCGTCAAAATAGACCCCGCCGATCATGCCGGCGAGATGCAGGGCCAGGTGCAGCAACGACCTAGAAACCCTATTGAAACCGTAAACCGCCGCGCAGCATCCGAAGGGGAGGCTCCTGGAGATGAAGTATTTCCACGAGCCCGACCCAGGTTCCCAAACCATCAAGACTGCGAAGACGAGGTCTTTGGCCATAACCGGGATCTGCTTATAGGCCTTTTCCAGGTCCAAGCAACGCCCCAGCCACTTGACCCCCCCCAGAAGATCACCATGTGTACGCCCCACGAGCGTCGAGCCATCCGACAGCCCTACCCTGGTGAAGCCGTCGTCATGAGCAGCGTTCGCCACGAAACAGCAGAGGTTGACTAGGTAGTCGACGTCATGCAACTGAAGTAGGTCCACAGCATGGTAGGCCGTGTTAACCCCGCTCTCTTTGTAGTCATCTATGGGCCTGCATTTCTCAGAATCCCCGGAGCCCTGGCGAACACCAAAACGCCTGCTGCAGCAAACCTCTTCTGCGCCCAGGGTTGCCTTGACGTCTTCGAGGGACTCGTAGGGGCCAATGAGGTAGCCTTTCTCCACCTCCTTCTCAGTGGCCAGCCAGACCTTGTGCAGGAGATCAGCATCATCTCCCACAGCCCCTTTTCCCGAAAGCATCTCGTTCCGCCAAACTGAGGAAGCGAGGAGGTCCTCCCTAGTGCAAGTTGCGGGGATCTCTTTCCAGTCGTAGAGCGGCGACTTCGCTGGCCTTCCTATCAAGGGGACCCCCTCCATGAGCTCCTGGGCGTCCAGGTCGGGGAAGCCTGTCTCCACGAGCAGCTTGCGCCAAAGAAGGATGTTCTTGCCCTTTAGGACCGCCTGGGCATGTGGAGGAAGTGAAGCCTGGTGGCGCCGCTCCTCCACCGCCAGCTCCTTTTTCATGGCGGCCAGACGTTTCTGCATAGACAGCCTCTTCCTGGCCGAAGGCATGAAGCCACCAGTGAACAGTTCAAAAATGTTCCTCTTGACCTGGTCGTCTATGGAGTCAGATGCATCAAAGGGGTGCGGTACCTGACAGGCCTTGGCCATAAACTCCTGCTTGGTATGCAGGACTGCAAAAGTTGAGCGGCTCCCGTCTCCTCCCCCCTCAGAAGAGAGCTCGCGAAACTCACCCTCAAGGGGGCGAACATGAGTGAAAAACTTGTACTCGGGCACCAGCGGAGGACGGCGGCGGGGTTGGCGGAGTAGAGGCCGCCTGGGGGCTGGTGCAGGCAGGCTCAGGCGGGCCCCAAGAAGAGAGACATACTGCAAGCACAGCTCAGCGGGATACTCGGCCTCCAGAGCGGTCTCAAACTGCCAGCCCCCCGCCTTGCGGTAGATCTGAAAGGGTGCATGTGTGTGCCGACCGTCACAGGGAGCCACGAGCCCTCTCAGTTCAGATGCGGAGGTGAGAAAGCGAGAAGCCTTTTTTCGATGGCCACCCCACATACACTGGTCAAAGTCAACATGGAACAAGCTTGCATACCAGCTCTGAAAAGCACGCTTCCCGGTCTGCCGAACAAACAAGGCGAGAACACTCCACATCCAGGAGTTCACCGGATTCTCTATGGTCACGGTCCAGCCTTTGGCATATGCGTCCAGCAGCAGGGAAACAACGAAGCGGCAGAGTTCATTTGCCGCGTCAACTTTGGCTTGCTCGGCAGAGGAAAGGCCGGGAAGGCCCAGCAAGTATGTAGCATCGCGCAAGGGGCGAGGCTGCGGTGCGCCGGATCGCAAAAGATGAGCTGGGAGCTTGATCTCTCGAGCGCGGCTGCCAGTTCCGCACGGGAGGCCAAGGTGAATGCCCAAAAGGCGCCCAGAGAGAAGGCGCTCACGCAAAAGGCGCTGACAAAGGGGCACGGTGAGGTCGAGCGTCCAGACAGGATGCAAAGGCCTGTGCTGATTTCGGGGGCCGTCCACCGCCAACGCGGGCACACCAGCGGCTGCGAAAGTAGAGCTGAAACGAGCGCAACCAGCAAACAGCTCAACAAACGTCGGAGCTGCCAAGTTGCCCCCAGGCGGCTCCGGAGGGAAGGCGGCAACGCCGGGCGGGTCGGGGCCCGCGGGCAAGCAGGCCGCAGCGGGGGTGCACGGAGGGGAGGAGCTCGAGGGCGCGGGGGTGGCTGCTGAGGAGCCCGCGGACCAAGAGGTCTCAGCGGGGGTGCACATGGGGACTATACCCGGGGGAGGGGGCCTAAACCGAAAGGGAGGCGGCACCTCAGTTGGCGGCTCGGAGCAGGGGCGGCCAGAGGACTCCAAGTGACTGTTGTCAACGCCAGGGGAAGGGACCCTAAACCCCAAAGAACTAAGGGTCAAGGCTTCTGCTTTGGGCAGGCAATCGGAGCCACGCAGGCTGAAGGCAACGACGACCACGCGTGAGCCGGTCCATGGACATGTGCAATGAAGGCGCTCACGGGCGTTGAAGTAGACGCCCTGGGCCGTCACATCGAGCAAAATGCCCGACTTCGAGGATGCGGGATCAGCCTGAATCCAAACTTGGCCCCCTTCGAAGGCCGAAATGGCCACCGCGAAGTTCAAAGTAGCCCTTAAATTATTCTTATCCCGATGCAGCTCAGTACGCAGGTTCTGGAAAATTGCAATGTTGCTAAACACGAACTCCGGAGGAGTCTTTTCACAAATAAAAGAGCAAAATGTTCTAATTGCCTCTGGATACAAGGAGCACGAGCGACGCAGACCAGTTAACGCACCATGCACATACGCCCCCGCCTGGAAAACACGGCTCTGATCGGTGGAGCCGCTGCGAGGGGCCTCCTCACCCGGCAAAGAGTGGAAGACCTGGAGAAGGTGGGCCAAAGTCAGCGAAGTGCCAGTATCCGAGCTCGTGAGGGCTAGTCAGTTTGCCAGCGGGCAGGCAGTGTAGGAATGCGGCGCGAAACACTTCCAGCATACGTGCAGGCCTCGACGGCAGCGTTTGCCTGGTTTAGCAAACTTGCAGCCCTTGCAGTTAAACCCGAAGCACACAGGCTTGCCCTCATGTTGAGAAGAACAGCCCGGCGGCAGCTCGAAGGGGGTGGAGGGACCTTTGCCACCCCCACCCGAGGTCTGGGCCCCCTTGCCCTTGGGAGGCTGCCCCTTCTTGCCACCAGCGGCACGGTCGGAGCGACCCTCAGGCGGCTCGTAGGGCTGGAAGCGGGCCGATTTCGGAGCCGGGATGAGGCAGAACTGGACCTGGGGGTGGCTCTTTAGGGCCTCGAGCTGCACCTGCAAAGGCTTAGAGCCATCTGGGCGAGCAGTCAAAGCACCACGAGTCTTCTCAGCTAGCCGGACGAAAAGCTGTTTGTCGGACTCGCGGACCTGGGCCATGGTGACGTAGAGACAGCCCTGCGGGGGGCTTCGAGTCAGCAAGAAGAAGAGCTCCTCGTGGTACAACTCCATGGCCGAGAAATCACACAAACGAGCGAGGTCGTACGCCAGAGCGCGCCTCTGAAGGGCCTGGCGGATTTGTAGTTCCCCGCTAAGCGTGCAGGAGCTCTCCTGCATCTTCTTGGCGAGGCGGAGATTTCCAGCAGCATCGAATTGAAGCCCGAGGTCACTGCGAGAGTGGGTAACCTCATGAGCCCTGCTAGTCAGACGCTCCCAGGGGATCCAAGAAAGTTGCTGATCAGCACCCTGCTGGAAAACAAGGTCCACGAGGCGATGAGACGGTTCGGACTCACTCGTGATGCAAACCCCCACGAGACGCTTCTTCTGCTCCTCCAGCCTCGTGGTCCTCTCGGCTATGGTCAGGCGAATAGGCTCAGCCGAGTCCTGACGCTCAACCTTTTGCTTGAGCTCACCCATGACGGTTGTGCTAGCCTCGAACCACAAGCGTCGAAGCGGGATGAGCTCCCGCGTAGTGACATCCCGCCGGATGAGATCCCGGACAGCATCAATCAGGGGCTTCTCATCAGCTTGGCCGATCTGGTACGGGCTGACGAAAGCCAGCGCACCCAGGGACTTCACATTGGCCTTGATCAACAAGTCTAAGAAGCCCTTCTCCATGCCAAGCTCGAGGGCCCGGGCCGTGAAGGTCGCCTCGCTGTCAATGGCAGAATTCATGGCGAACCAAGAAAGGAACTACCACGCGGGGCACAGCTGCAGGCCGGCGCTCACAAGAAACTCAAGCTAGGCATGCTCGAAGACAGGCCTGAGGCTTTACGCTCATGGGCACCAGACGCTCCGCTCCACGCCCGAAGGTCAGCGGGACTGTGCCAGTATAATTAGATCACACATATGGCAGAAAGTGACCTTCGCCTCTTTAGTCTGCACCACACCGGGCACCAAACGCACCGCTCCACGCCCGAAGGTCAGCGGGACTGTGCCATGCTTCACATGCAGCAACCCCCCCCCCCCGGCCCAGCTCAACGCCCGAAGGTCAGCTGGGAGGGGGGGGAATGGAGGCATCCAGCTTCAAGTGGAGTATACTGGAGACAACCACTTTCCGACGAAGCACATCCGGTCAGGCCCCCTTTCGGGCTGCACACTGAGCGCACACAGGCAAGTCACAAAGGGGTACACTGACATCAATCGGCGAATAGTTCTGCGAGCAACTCCTACCACAAAGAAAACGATTGCCGTCCAAAACATGCACCACACGGGAAAATACGTGCATACGACAATCAGCTGTGGCATCAAGCTCTGCAGCGCTCATGGGCTCACGAGTTGAAATGACCCCTGTGTTCGCGGCCATGTCCCTCTCATCGAAGTCATCGTCCTCCTCATCGGACTCCGGCACGCCCGGGTCGCCCTGCACCACGTTCTCAGCCAGGGCATCGCCCCCACAATCGGAGGAGATGAGCTTGGCTAAGCGCCAGACCTTCGTGTCGTCTGGACGGAAGTGGCCCTTGCAGATTCTCTCCACGAGGCGATGTACAACCCTCATGAGGCGGGTTTGTTCATCCCGCGCATATGTCAAAGGGGACGCCACGCCTGGATCGACGTGATAACAGGCGGCGGTCACTCAGGGGCACTTCAGCTGATTTGGCGGCCCACGACAGGACTGTCGTCTTGAGGGAGTGGGAGCCAACACCATCATATGGTTGAGATGCAGCAGACAAAAACTCTCTCAAGTATAAAGTCGCCTCGCCCGTCGACATAGGCCGCTGCAGCCACTCGCCAGTCGCCTCGGAATAAGCCGGAAGTGCTGGATCTAGACCAAAGCCCAGCTTCTCTCTCAGAGCCATCCATTCGACGGCCCACGGAGCATCTGCGAAAAACTTCCCAAGAGAAGCGAGGGGAAGCAGCTGAGCACGCCGGGAGGCAGCATTTCCGGTCTTCCATTTTGAGCTTTCAGCCTCGACCAAGGTGAAGCCCTGCGCCGTTTCAACCTTGAGGACTGCCAGGCAAATTGAGTCCCCAAAGCGGCTGCTGGACCCTACACACAGAAGAAGGTGGCCAGCGATGATCTTCCAGTGAATGTAGGGCGCCTTGAGGACGACGTATTCCAGGGCTTTGACCTGCTTCACAGTCAAGGGTCGGGCTTGCACCAGTTTGCGCTTCTTCGAGTACATCCGTTGGGCTGCACCCTTAACCCTTGCTGACAGCGCCCCCAGCGACCTGGGACGGTTCAACTTGAGGGTGTGAAGCGCAAAGTTCCAAGCCTGGAGAAATGAGGAGCCCGTGGTTGGCTTTCCGTGCTCTTCGAGGTGGAACATGTACTGGTACAGAGCATGCTCCGAGACCTCAAGCGGGTTCCCGAAGCCACCGTCGATGCAGAAGTTGGCGAAGCGCCACAAGGAAGAAGCCCTTTTCACCAGTGTAGAAGTGCTTTTCCCCTCGAAGACATCGGAAAAGGCTCGCTGTAAGAAACTGTTGTCCCTTAGCAAGGACGCCTCAGCCGCCAACACCTGCCCAACTTGAGTCGCCGAAGGGTCCAGAAGCACCAGCACTTGAAGTTTGCGAAGGGCCTCCCATCTCGAAGTGTCCTGGGTGACCAGTAGAGATGCAACACGGAGCCTCCTTTTGGCAAAGTCTGGGATTGGCTGATGGATCACGAGGGGAGCCTTCTCTGTCCCATGCTTTTCCAGGGGGGATGCAGCGAAGTCCTTTGGTAAGCTGATGCGAGATCTTTTAGCCGGCTCTCCAAAGACCCAAGTCAAGGGGCCCCTCTCCCATGGCAAGAGGGGCGGTAAGACTCGGGCTTCTTGAAGGTGTGCGTGCCAAGAGAACTCTGAAACACTGATAGAGGTGGCATCCAAAACTGCTGGCGTCTCGGCCGCCACCAGTCGCGAATGAAAGTCAGACGGATCAGCCAGAGCATCGCTGAGGGACGCTGGCCCAGTCTCTCCCCCTTCCGAATGGCCAGGGAGGCCCGAAGCACTAGAGGAAGAAGCCATCAGGGCAGCCTGTTCAGAAGCCAGTGGGCAAGCGGTTGATGACAACGCGGAAGAGCTGTCCCAAGCGACTGATGAAGCCGTGCAAGAAGGCGTTGACGGACGCCAGTCGAGTAGAAACCACTTCCACGTCCTGCTCAAGATCAGCACAGCGAGACTGCAGGGCAGCGACAGTTCGCTCGAGATTCTGCACGCGGCGGGCCAGGTCCTCGCGGGCCACAGGCTCGCCCTCGATCTCACGTTCCAGCTCGAGGACAACGGACTCGACACTGAAAGGTTCAGAGCAGGAAGAAAAGTCGGCGTCCTCGACCGCAACCTCCACAAGAGTGTCCGAGCCGTCGCCCATGGAGGAAAAAATTGACAAATGTGCTCAAGAGTTCGCTAAAGAACGGCCTGCAAATGTGATAATGAAGCACATGTGCCATGTATGCAAACGACCACGAACCTCTGTTTGAGCAGGGCTGAGCGCGGCACAAGCACTTTGCATTTTGCACAAGAGAAGAATTCAAGCAGCTGTGCCTACTGCGAAGCCCCGAAAAACCACATGAAAAACGTCTGCATAAATCATGCCCATGCAAGATCTGCAAACACACGTGGTAGAAAACTCAGAAACTTTAAAGACAGTTTTGCGTTGCCCCTTCTTCAAAGGGGGAAGGGGCACCTATAAATCAAAGACCACTCTATCCGCAAGCGGAGCGCGTACTCTGCTCTCTGCTCTCTGCTCTCTGCTCTCTGCTCTCTGCTCTCTGCTCTCTGCTCTCTGCTCTCTGCTCTCTGCTCTCTGCTCTCTGCTCTCTGCTCTCTGCGCTCTGCTCTCTGCTCTCTGCTCTCTGCTCTCTGCTCTCTGCTCTCTGCTCTCTGCTCTCTGCTCTCTGCTCTCTGCTCTCTGCTCTCTGCTCTCTGCTCTCTGCTCTCTGCTCTCTGCTCTCTGCTCTCTGCTCTCTGCTCTCTGCTCTCTGCTCTCTGCTCTCTGCTCTCTGCTCTCTGCTCTCTCTCTGCTCTCTGCTCTCTGCTCTCTGCTCTCTGCTCTCTGCTCTCTGCTCTCTGCTCTCTGCTCTCTGCTCTCTGCTCTCTGCTCTCTGCTCTCTGCTCTCTGCTCTCTGCTCTCTGCTCTCTGCTCTCTGCTCTCTGCTCTCTGCTCTGCTCTCTGCTCTGCGCTCCCCTGCTCTGCTGCTCTCCTCTGCTCTCTGCTCTGCTCTCTGCTCTGCCCTGCTCTCTGCTCTGCTCTCTGCTCTGCACTCTGCTCTGCTCTCTGCTCTGCTCTCTGGGCACAGGCGTGTCGATCTGTGACACGAACAAACACACATGCCAACCGTGTCTGTTTTGTGGCATGGCAGGATGATGAAGGCCAGGTGACCGTGTATCGTCTGTTCGGTCCGGGCATGTTGTACTCGATGCCACGGAACATCCACCAGCAACAGACCACGAGCACACCGACGGCCGCCTGTCCTGAGTCTGGCCAGCTGCTCTCTGCTCTGCTCTCTTCTCTGCTGGAGAGTGCGGCAGACGGGTCTCTTCGTCAGACAGGGGGGGCTGTTTTTTGCCAGAAGCACGATTTTGGAGAAGAAGCCAGGCGGCAGGACCACGCACGACGGAGCTCACGGAATACGTCCTCATGTTGCGGCGTGACATGACAAGCAGTGCTGTTGGAGCCCGCGCCATCTTTGACCAGTCACAGAGCAGCCACACATAGCTCATTCCTGTCTCCCCGCCCAAACATGGCTTTGTGGTCTGCCACCGCATGGATGTCGAGGACTTTGCGCTTGTCCTCTTTTTATAGGCCCGAAAAGAGGAAATTGCATTCTCAACAGGAGCTGACCCGGGGGCCTGCACTCAGATATCATCATCCGACCACCTCCCCGCCCAGTTTTTTTGGGCGACAAAGCCCCCTACAACCATGTTCTTGAGGATCAACCACGGCACCCGGCGGGCGACGAGGACTTGACGAGCTGTTTCTTCGATTTGTCATCCGCGAAGCGATCTTCAGCTGACTCCTCCCATAGTCCCCCAACAGGGCCAGGTGGGTGGGCTCAAAAACACGTAGCAGCTAGGATCAAAAGCCCGTGCTCAGACACGGGGGGCTTCTACCCAAGGAGTCCGTCGAGGTTCCCCTTTCCCGGGAATAGCACAGCTGCCTGCTTCACTGTCAAAATGGCCACGGACACATAGATATGCATGACAAAAGCTGCCGAGTCGAAAACAAGACGCCAAAACTCAAACATGGGAAGAGAAATCGAGGACATGTGTGTGGCCCTATGACAGCAGTGTTCCCGACACACACATGCCGCCAAGTCTGAAGGGCTCCACTGCGCCAACTCCAACGGGCCCAGCAAAACTTTCCTTCAGGAAACGGCTTCGAAGAACTCAACCGACATTCAGCTCCCGGGCAAGGTAAAGATTGCGGGTCCTTCCCTTCCCAGATAAGTCAGGATCCGGGGCAGCCGGCCGGGGTCCGAGGCACGCGCCATTGCTCTTCCTCCTGTTTAGGGAATCAGGAGAAGCAATCCTGTTTGGCTTCAAGGGTGCTGAGGGTGTATACTGGTTTGTGGGAAGGGCGGATCAGGGGTTGGAAGGTTTTAGGACATAAGGGTTCAGGGGCCCAGGGGCTTAGGAGGGCTTAGGGGTTCAGGGGCTTAAATTACAGCCCTATAAGCCCCTGAACAGGTCTTGGTGCTTTAAGGAGCCTCCCTCAGACCCCTTGACGCACTCTTCAAAACCAAACCTGAACCTGAAGGGTCTTGGTGGGCCACTTAAGGTGCCAAGACCTCTTCAAAACCCTAAACCCCGTCTTGGTGCCTCTTCAAAACCCTAAACCCTAAACCCTAAACCCGAAGAGGCCCTTGGTGCCTTAAGCTCCCCGAGACCCCTTAAGACCTCTTCAAAACCCTAAACCCTCAACCTGAAGAGTAATCCCCAGCCCGGTTTGTTTAGGGTTTGTTTAGGATTTAGGGTTGTTTCGGGTTTAGTGTTTCTTCAAAGTTCTAAGGTTTTCTTAAGGGTGTAGAGATTTGTTTCGGGGTTTAGGGTTTGTTTGGGGGTTTGTTTGTGGGTTTGTTTGGGGATAAGGGTTTGTTTGGGGATTAGGGTTCGTTTTGGGGTTTAGGACGTTTAGGAATTGTATAGGATTTCCTTAGGGTTTGTGAGTGAGTGAGTGAGTGGACGGCCTGGGGTGCACTCCGGCCAACGGAAACGTTCCCTCCCGCCATCTCTTCCCTTCTTGGCTTGCGTCATTGGGGAAATCCGGCAAGAGATCGACGCTCCGAGCCCCTCAATCCGAGCTGGGAAAAACGCCACCCGAACCTCCATGGGCCCGCCCCCCCAAGCCGGGCGGCCTGGGTTGGATTTGGGCACTTAGGCAAGACAGCCCACTTCACAGGAACAGAAACTCTTCCCCTTGCGATCCCTCACAAAGGTACTAAGCTGGGGGCATTGGCTCGGAGACAGGGCTTGGGGTCACCGGCAGCAAGACTAAGGGACAAAGCAAGTTCAGCTAATCCCCTTTTGCTGCACAAACTCCAAAAGTATCCCCTTGGCACGCGGGGCAACTCAAGGCACCGCCCCCGACCAGAAGGGGGTAACCTTAGGGTTTGTTCTGGGTTTAGGCGTAGTTTCGGGGGGGAGGGAGGGGAGCAGGGAAGAGCCCTGAACCCTAAGCCCTGAAGACCCGAAACCCGAAACCCGAAACCCTTACTCAACCCTCAACCCTCAAACCCTAAAAACCTAAACCCTAAAACCTTAAAACTTTGAGCAAACCCTAAGCCTTAAGCAAACCCTAAACCCTCCCGCAAACCTTAAACAAACCCTAAGCCCTAAACAAACCCCATAAACTCGCCAAAAAACCGTCTTGGAACAAACCCAAACTGAAGAAGGTGATTCAAGCATATATAAGGTCGCATGAACTTGTTCTGCCCACCTGCCGCCCGCCCTGACATCCACAAGGTGGGATGCAGGGTAGGGGGACAACGCACCAGGGCAACCAGCTCTTAAGGGCTACAGCTTGGCTTCAGCACCCCCCTCGGCCTGCCATCCGCCAGGAGGCTGGGCGCTCTTCACAAGCTGTCCATCCCTTCCGGGAGGCGAGCAACTGTACCAACACATGCTGTAGCATGGGATTGCGCTCTGGCACTGCTCCCCCCTGTCCCCGGCAGTGGGCCGGCTACGCAAACTCTGTCCAAGATCCGCCGTCCACCCGGGCGTTAACCCAAGCATCTGGCATCACTCAAACGAGAGCGCGCCCGTACACTACACTGCGCCAAGGAACGCTTACACGCCTGAAGACGATTTCTGCCTTTCGGCTACCTCACCTTCCTCCGCCAGGGCAGCCTTCCCTTACAACCAATGTCCCGTGTCTCCTGGAAAACGGTGCCGTCGCCATCGCAGCCCCCCTCCATCCTCCAGGCCCATCGCAGCAACATTGCAATTGCGGTGGCGTGCTGGTCTGACGAAGTCCTCCAAGCAGTAAAGCATGTTCTGGCATGGTATAGCGGAAGCGCATCTTTGCAGCGCATAGCTTTTTCACACGCGTGTTCGTGCTTAGGCCATTGGGCGTCATAACCTGAAGAAGGTGATTCAAGCATATATAAGGTCGCATGAACTTGTTCTGCCCACCTGCCGCCCGCCCTGACATCCACAAGGTGGGATGCAGGGTAGGGGGACAACGCACCGGGGCAACCGGCTCTTAAGGGCTACAGCTTGGCTTCAGCACAAACCCTAAACAAACCCTATAAGCAGCCCCCAAAGAAACCCTAAACCCTAACAAACCGTGAGCTCGAAACTACGCCTAAACCCAAAACAAACCCTAAACCTTTAAGAAACCCTAAACCCTAAACAATTCCTAAACCCCTAACGAAGCCTAATCCCCAAACAAACCCTAATCCCAAAACACACCCCCCAAACAAAACCCTAAACCCCGAAACAATTTCTAAACACCTAAGAAAAACCTTAGAACTTTGAAGAAACCCTAAACCCGAAACAACCCTAAACCCTATCGAACACACCTAAACAAACCCTAAACAAAACCGGGCTAGGGATTACTCTTCAGGTTGAGGGTTTCGGGTTTTGAAGAGGTCTTGGCGCCTTAAGGGGCCTCGGGGAGGCCCCTTAAGGCACAGGTTTAAGGTTTAGCGTCTAGGATTTAGGGTGTTGAAGAGGTCTTGAGGTTTAGGGTTTATGGTTTTGAAGAGGTCTTGGTGCCTGATGGGGGCCTCAAGGAAGACCTCTTCAGGGTTCGGGTTTAGGGCTTATAGGGCTTTAAGCTGAACCCCCAAGCCCTAAGCCCTTCCTAACCACAAAACGTCTAACCCTCATATCCTTAAGGCCCCTTTACAACCCCTGATCCGCCCTGCCCATAAACTAGTATACACTAAACCCATAAACCCTCGCACCCTTGAAGCCAAACAACTCAAACATCAAAACCCTGACCTCTGAGTCCTGAAACCCTAAGCCTTCAACCCCAAAACGCCTCACACCCTAAACCCTAAAGCACCAAACCCGTAACCCTTGAACCTCGAATAATACTCCAACATATAATCCCTAAACACCTGAGCCTTTAAATTTACAATCCTTGAACCCAAAACACCTAAACCTCAAATCACCCCAGCTCTAAACGCTGAACCCCTAAACACACAAAGAACTAAACCCCTAAACCCCTAGAGGCTGAAACCTTCAAATGCTAACCCCTACTGTGCACTTTGGTGTCTAAGCTCTTCAACTCCCAAACCCAAAACAACCCCAACACCTAAACCCCAAGCTCCGAATAAGCTCGAACATGTCGAAAGTCCCTGACCCTGAAGCGCTGAACTCTCAACCCCGACCCATTACACCTAACCCTCATCTCCTTAAAGCCCTATGCCCCAAACCCAAAAACACTTGAAGCCGTAAAGCTTCAAAATCAACACCCTGAACCCCGGAACCCTGAGGCCCCAAAACTCGAACCTCTAAAGCGCCTACCCCTTAACAAAAACCCTAAATTTTTCAACTTCTCCTCGACGGGTAGGGGCAAGGATGTTTGGGATTGACGTGGAATATGCTCAGCCTATGTTTCTGTTAAGAATTTTGTGATTTATGTTCGCACATGGCCAAATATGGGCGGCATCTTCTCTGCCTGCGCCACATGGGCAGGCCTCTGTGTGACATAGCCCTGCTGCTTTTAACCGAGGGCGTGTGTATACGGCTCCAGAAACAAGAGCTTCAAGGATCGCCTTCGTGCAGCAATGATCTTGGGGAAGTCGTTGCAGAAAAGGTTGGAGAAAATCTAAGTCGGAATGTGATCTGAAATCGCTGTCGGAAAGAAACCGTGTCAAAAACGGCTCAATGCCTGGAACGGTTTCTTCCATGGCAATCATGTCTGTTAGCTGCTTGTGTGAGCAAAAACTTTCTAACATGACTGTCAAGAAACTTCCGAAAGTGTTGGTTACGACCTGCAGTTAGCTCTAGGAAGCCTCTGGTAGCAGGCTGTAACACAAGATTTCCTGGGTCAAGGATGCTTAGCCTCAACTCTTGGCACAAGAAGGCGAATACAGAAGCTACTCCATTTGTAGATTGTTTGACGGGGCCCTTTGCAAGAAGCTGCTTTTCTTTATGAAGGACATTAACTGCAAGTGCGGTGTGCGTCCTAGCGTAGCTTACTAAAGCAGTGTGAAGCAATGAAAGGATCAAGGTGGGTTGCCAACGCAAGGAAAGGACATCTAACACGATTGCTCTTAAAAGTACAGCAACCAGCCCTCCCGCCCCCCTGGTTCCCTGGTTTTGTGCGCTTCGAGAACTGTGAGTCTTTAGAAGTGGGCTGTTTTTAGGCCTACACCCGAAATGGGTGGGGTGGGAGAAAAGTGTTAGATGGCCAACCTTCACAGCATCTATGCCCTGTCACAAACCCTAAAACCCAAAACCCGAAACTCAGCGCCCAGACAAAAGTGGTGCTTAAGCCCCTGCCCCTCTGGCGGGGCCTGGCCTCCCTTGGCACCCCTCCCCCCCCTGTCCCTGGCCTTCCGGCCCTGGCCTCAAACCCTCTAAAACCTCTCCTTTTCTAACCGGGACCTGGCCTCAAACCTTTCCCTTGGCTGAAAGTGGCCATCGGTGACGGAAAGGTTTGTTTGAAAGTAAGCGACTGTCATGAGTTTAGGCCTAAACCCTAAAAGCAATAGGTTTGCCGCCTCGGGAGAAAAGTATTAAATGGCCCCAAGCTGCTCTTTGCACTTGACGAGGCATTCGAGCCACTGCTGCATCACAGCTACTACAGCAAACCCTAAACTCAAGGCCCAGGCCCCCTACATTGGGGGGGGTGGCACAAGCCGACTCAGGGCCAGGAACCACCCACAGCCTCGTCGCTGACTTTGTGACACTCCCTGAAGCCTCCCTCCCGACCCCAATTCCTTTACTCTCGGACGCAACTTTGTGAAGCTTTGGAGCTTGTTCCGAAACCTAACCTTCACAACATCTACGCCCTCCCCCTACAGAAGGGGGCGGGCTTAAGCCCTTCGACCTTATGGTGAAAGGCCCGGAACCGGAACACGTTCTCGTCGGCACCAGCACTGTCCCTTATAAAGTAAATACCCTCAACCCCCCCCTTCTTGTGCCAGAACATGGCTGGCCCAGGCAGGAGGACCCGGACCCCTCGCCGCAGCGTGCCTCTGGCTTGCCCCCTCCTGACCCTCCTAGTCTCCTGACCCTGCAAACCCTCTCAAACCTCTCCTTTTCTATGCAGCTGAGGACCTAGCTTCAAACCTTTCCCTTGGCTGAAAGTAAGCGATTGTCATGAGTTTAGGCCTGAACCCTAAAAGGAATAGGTTTGGGTGGTTTTGTGGGGTGGGAGACAAGTGTTAGATGGCCCTCCACAATCGTGCCAGAACTGCTCTTCGCACCTGACGAGGCATTCGAGCCGCTGCTGCATCCTAACTCACAGCATCTACGCCCTATAACAGCAAACCCTAAACCCCAAACCCTAAACCCTAAACCCTAGACCGTAAACCCAAACCCTAAACCCTAAACCCAGCCCGATGCCCAGAAAAGAAGCCCCCAACCCTAAAAACCCCTAAGCCATAAACCCTTAAGAACCCTAAACCCTAAAAACGCCTAAGCCCTCAACCATTCAAAAACCTCAAGCCCTAAACCCTGAAAACCCCTGAGCTCTAAACCCTAAAAACCCTAAACCCTAAACCGTAAAAATCCCGGAACCCAATAAGCCCTACACCCCAAGAACCCCGAGCCCTAAACCCTAAAAAACCCTCACTCCAAACCCCGAAAACCTTAACCCCTAAAAGCCCCTAAACATAGGCTGCGCCCCCCCCAACCCTCCCGCTCTATTCTTTCGAACCCATCACGCGAGCGGTGTTTGTAAATGGGAGGGGGGGCTAAAAATCCCTAAACCCTAAACCCCCAAAAACCCTAAACCCAAATAATCTTTAAGCCTTAAAAACCCCTTAGCCCAAAAAAACCCGAAAGCCTAGGCCCTAAACCCCAAAAAAACCCGGAAGCCCCAAAGCCTAAAACCCCCTAAAGCCTAAAAGGCTCTGAGGCCCAAACAAAAAAATCCTAAACCCCAAAAACCCCTAAACTCTAAACCTCCAAAAAACCTACAAAAACTACAAAAACCCTGAACCCTAAACTTTCGCTCGAGCAGTGATGCATTTGTTACCAAAGGGGTCTGTACCCAAAGCTTCCAAAAGTGCTTAAATATTTTTACGTACTTTTTTGTCGTACTCTTTACGTACTGATGGTTACTTTTAAGCATCTGCAAAAAAATGTTTAATTAAGAAGAAAACGTGCTTATTTTTAAACACATATATATATCACAGGCCAGCAATTCTATGAGGCCGCCCACCATGCACTCCTTTTTTTCAACTCGCTCCTTGCAAGCAGGGGACTTTGTTTGCAGCTATAAACCTTAAGAGTACTGCTGCAGAGACGGCTTTCATGCTGAACTTTCCTCCCCTCCTGGCCGCTAATGTCGCCAGTGTGTGGCCGAAAGACTCATCACGATAAGTCCAGTTCTACCCGACCCCTATTTCTAAGCACCAGCAAGCTAAGATAAAACCTGCAGAGTTCTCGCACAAGTCCCTTTCTTTTTGACGAGTGGTGGCGGGCAGCAAGAATCTGGAATCAAGATGAAAGCTAAATATGCAAGCTGAAGCTGAAGGTGTCGAGTGCCAACCCCCCCCCCCCCCAACCGAAGGGAAACGAACCGGGAAAGAAGGACCACAGCGTAAAGCGAAGGCAAAGCTTAAAGCTAAAATACAGAACCCAAGGGAGGGAGAGGTGGGTGCTTTGAACTGGACACCAAGCGCATGACATGTTCGAGCAGCTGGTGCTAAGAAATAGGAAGCAAAGATACCCCAAAGTGCATGAAAAGGCGTCGTGTAAAACATCTGTGAGTAAACACACGAACAGTTCTACCCGACCCCTATTTCTAAGCACCAGCAAGCTAAGATAAAACCTGCAGAGCTCTCGCACAAGTCCCTTTCTTTTTGACGAGTGGTGGCGGGCAGCAAGAATCTGGAATCAAGATGAAAGCTAAATATGCAAGCTGAAGCTGAAGGTGTCGAGTGCCAACCCCAAAAGTGTAACTGCCACCACAAGTCAGAAAGAGCAGACGCTAAACATTGAACCCAACCACTGAAGTGGCTGCCGATCTGACTGCTTTGCAATCAAGAAAAAGCAAAAGATTGCGGTTGCCAAAGAAGCCCGTGTGACTCAGGCCAGATGCGAACATCAGGTTTGAAATGCCAAAGCATTTCCCATGAAAGCCGAAAACGATCATCCAATGAAAAACCAGATGGCAGCTCCTCTCCTTCCATCCACCGTGACAGATGATCAGCAATAGTGTTTTCGAAACCAGCAACGTGATGAACATCCAGAGAAATGCCAGTATGCCAAGAAAGAAGCGAAAGCTTTTGCGCAAAGATAGCCAGGGGAAGAGATGTGCAGAACAACTTGTTCGATGTAGATTCCGCCCCAGTATTGTCACACCAAGAAGGTACACAGATCTTAAGTCGTCCGCCAGGAAAGCATGAAGCCAAAAGAAGAACAAGCCCCATTTGGGCCAAAGTCTCCCAGCACGTGATGGCCTCTTGTGCAACTGACGGTAGATCAGAGATCAGTTTCTGAAGAGAACGAAGGCTGAATACCTCAGAAAACCACACTGCAGGTGCATCGCCCATCTTGATGAAACCGCCAATCCCAATCTTGTTGCCAGAAGCGCAGGCATCTGCAGCGAAAGTGTCTGGGAGCCAGCGAGGCGGCATAGCCAGGGGGCGAGAAAAGAAAGGCATCTGCGCCCATTGCTGCCAGTATCGCAGGAAGACCCTTGATTGATGCGAAAGTCGACGCTTGGATGACGCAGGATTGGTTATGCGAAGCCAGATACGCTTTGGTGAAATACCAACACGTCGTAGATCTGCTTTGCTGCGCAAGGCCTGATGTTTCACCGAAAGGAGACGACCACCCAGAGGGAGCGCCGCGCCAGGTAACTGCCGCTGGATCAGAAGGTCATCTGAAATGCATGAAATGAACTCAATCCACTGTGAAGGCTCCACGGAGTATGAAGTTGCAACTGGACGACGCATGTCATCGTACAAACATGACAACCAAGGCTTAAGCAGTTTGTGCATCTGGAAAACCCACTGCAAATAACCGGCAACGATCTCCAATTCATGCCGCGTAGTGAACTCGCCTTTGAGCAGTGTCGACAGCATTGTACGCAATTTCTCGAGCTTCTCGTATGGCAGATGAAAGGAGTGTGAGCGCAGGTTAAACGACCAGCCTATCCAAACCACACGTGCACCAAACTGTAATTTGGCCCACGAGAGAGGAATATTGAAGCACTGGCACACAGAAATGATCATCGACGACGTCAAAGCTGCCACTTCGCAAGGTTGAACCATGTAAAAATCATCCACGTAAGCGCACAGGGAATGCTTCAAGAAAATCAGCAAATGCAGAAACCTTATGAAGAAAGCTGAAAGCCTAGCCCACCAAAAGGCTGAAAACGCTGCACCGAAAGGGCAGCATTTATATGCAAAGCAGATGGATGCCAGCTGCAGCATATTGAGACCCCACTCTTCAGGGTGTATTCGTATTGTTTTGTGTGCCCCCTTGATGTCCATAGCAAATGCCAGAAAATCTGTATCATCTCCCCTGAGGGGCCATGATGCGCGAATATCCTGCAGAGACGGCATCATGTAGCGCTCCGGAATGTAGCAACCAGCATTTGTATTGGATATAGAACTGTCCATGATCAAGCGAGGAGCTTTAGTAGGATGCTTGACAATGTTGCACTTGCCCACGGCAGTGAGATTCGGCCAACGTGACTGCGCCGTCTCCAGTGAACCAACCTCTTCCAAGAAGCCAGCAGCCACCTCCTGCTCAATGAGATCACGGAACAACTCCGGATCCTTTTCTGCCTCACTCCAGTTACCAGTGCAGTGTTGAAGAGGTGGTGGATCGAAGTCGTTTGACTCTAGCGGAATCAGAACCCCAGACACAGGTATATTGCGACGGTACCCTGTCGGCACCCCCTCATGCAAGCATGGCCATAGCGACACATCTTTATCAGAAATGAAGGAAGCCACAGCCTCCAAAGCTGACAGAGAATAAGGCTGCCCAGCCGAAACTTGCCAATCCAAACCAGAAGATGGTGCCAAAACCGCATCCCAAATTGCACGCAATTCGAAAACCTCCTCTGAAGTGAACAGCGGGGAGTTTGTATTATTTGCCACATGCTCTCGGAGGCGTTGTGGAGCACGAAGCTGCAAAAGCTTTGCATGCAGCTTGTGGCGTACTTCACGTAGGACATCATCCTTTCCTGGCTGTGGCGAGGACCAATCTGGCATGCTAAAGATCCCCCCCCCATCCTGGGTAGCACATGGAAAGGAAGCTGACATAGGTTTGCGTGGAAGCAGCTGCATACATTCCTGCAAGACAACGAAGTGTGCGTCTGGCGGCGGCGTAAATAAAGGAAGAACTTGCTGGGCGAAGGCGTTGGCCAAACTTTCCGGGTACGCGGCAGTCAAGCGAGACAGATGCTGCCCAGTCTCATCTTGACGCCCCAGATCTGTGCGTGTGCATCCTTCCCATGTGGGCAAACGCCAGCCAGGCTCTGAAGTGATCGAAGAGATGTCGCAAACGCCCAGTGCTTAAACCAATCCTGCTGCCACTGGCAAGCGGACGTGACGACCACATCAGCTGCCACAGAGTTTAGGTAGAACTGAGCCTCCTTCAAAAGCCAAAGCATAGAGTTCCTGGGATGCTCAAGACTGGTTTGGCCACCGGACTCAAACACTGCCAGCAGCAAAGATATGCAACGGGTTGCCAACGTAAAGCTGGTATGCAAGCGTTCGGACTCTGCCTCAGTAAGATCAGACCTGCCATAAGCTCATCTGGAGTGCGGATAGCCCGAGGCCCACCGTCTTCTCGAAGCTTAACCAGCGAAAACTCGCCACAGGGTGGACTAGCATGTGCCAATTTAAAGACACCATTGTGTTCTCCCAACAAGCACTGCATGACCTAACCCTAGTTGGGGAGAGGAGTCAAACCCTAATCCTAAGTCCCAAAAGGGAGGGGCTTAGGGTACAACCGACTCGCTCTCCTGTTTTCAGCGGTGCTGCTCTGGGCGAAAGAGTAGAATGCTTCGTGGGAAAGGCTGGGCAGTGTCCCACGAGCATGAAAGGCCATCACACCCCCTGTTGAGGTGAGATGAGG
>CAJNDS010000346.1:0-159835 GCA_905221605.1 Symbiodinium natans
GTGTGTGTGTGTGTGTCTGTGTGTGTCTGTGTGTGTGTGTGTGTGTTTGTGTGTGTGTGTGTGTGTGTGTGTCTGTGTGTGTCTGTGTGTGTCTGTGTGTGTCTGTGTGTGTGTGTGGCGTGTGTCTGTGTGTATGTGCGTCTGTGCGTCTGTGCGTCTGTGCGTCTGTGTGTATGTGTGTATGTGTGAATGATGTGTATGTGTGTATATGTGTATGTGTGTATATGTGTATATGTGTATGTGTATGTGTCTGCGCATGTGTGTGTGTGAGTGCGTGCATGCGTGCGTGCGCGTGCGTGCGCGTGTGCGTGCGTGCGCGTGCGCGTGCGTGCGCGTGCGCTTGCGCTTGCGCTTGCGTGCGTGTGCGGGCGGGTGCGGACAAATTATAAACCCTAAGGCTTAAACACGCACTAAACCCAACTCCACGACATCCACAAAGGGATGAGGGCGGCCATGTGTGGTTTCGAGGACGCCAGCCTCGGAGCTGCCCGAGATCTCGGCAGCCACCATGGACAGGTTCGCCAACAAGGCTCCGAGCCTTGCCTCGGATCCCAACTCTCCCATGCGCGACATGGGAGTTTACGAAGATAAGGCACCCATAGCATAGTCCCCAAATCGTAGGTTTCCCTTTCAATAAGGACCCCAATAAGGCACCCCTAATTTCGGAAACCCGCGCAGAAGTCAAGACCCTTCTGCCCGGGGTCCCCACTGCAAGGCCGCTGCCTTCCGGGATCCTCTCCTCGCGTGCAGGGAAGGAATCGCAAGGAGACCCAGGCTGCCGGCCTCCGAGCCAGCTGAGCCCTGCGCTGAATGGTATCTGCGCTGGCCCTGCGACAGGGTAGGATCTCAGATTTGGGGGAGGGCGGCGGGTGAGTCTTCACCATTGCATCCTCTCATCAACGCGGAAATGCTCTAAAAGCAAAGCATCTGCTCCGCGTGGGTGGTGTCGACAGCCCACCTTCCACGCCTTCGCGGGCCAGCCTGATGCGGAAGCCTGCAACTTCTGCCACGCGTCGTAACGCCGTAGCAGCCGTAGCATGCTCGTGAAATACACAAGGACCGCAACATGGGCTTGACGGAAATAAGTAAACTGCTCCCATCAAGACATATCTGGTCGTTCTACTTAGAAAAACAGATCTTCCTATTGAAACGCAACATGCAACCTATGAACATGCAAGGGAACCGACCCCCACCCCCACAAACAAAAACACATTTCCTTCCCCTCCCTCCCTTCTTTCACCCTCTGGTGTTCCTTTTCATGCTGGAGGTTTGCACGTGTGGCGGGAGGGGGGCTCTAGCTGTAGCTGTGGGAAATGGCTGGGTCTCGGGGCACCACTCTTGGTGGCGAGCTTTGCGTTCTTTCCTTGTTGAAGAACAACGTGTGCTCTGTAACTGCCCTGTATCTCAGCACATGTCGCTTGTTTCTGTTGTGCTGCTTTTACATTTTGGGCACTTTTATCCAAATAAACTAGTGTCAGCACTATGAAGTGCCAACATTCAGTCAGATGATTAGGCCGCTGGCCACGTGTGGCGCGAGCGGAAGGTTCAATTCCACCGCTCCCGCATAGGCGTGGCGCTCGCTTATCTCGCTCCCATCGAGGCGCAGGCGACTCGCGGGCGTGAACACGGGTTGGCGGTGATTCGAGTCATGGAATAATTGAATAAGCCGACAACTGGCATCGTCCAACGCGTTCTCACCATGTAGGGCCGAACCCTACACCCTAAACCCTAAACCTTAAACCCTAAACCCTAAACCCTAAACCCTAAACCTTAAACCCTAGGGGCCTGCTGTCCGGCCTTTCGGACTCTTGGACGGGTTCGCTTTTCGTGGGTCCAGTAAGACAGGATTTGCGGTTTTCTTCTGAATGCTTGTCGCAATGCCCGTGAAGCCCCCTTTTACTGTATTTTACTCTTGGGGTCTAGAATAACTTTTGTCGGGGGGGCTGGCACGCCAGTTTCTCTGTATGTGTTGAAGCCTTCTTCTGCGAAGGAAGCGTTGGGTTTGACATGATGTTTGAGGGAAACCTCCACTGTGCCGCATCAGAAACGCAGCTACTCCAACCAATGCCAAAAAATGGAGGAACCAACGCCAAAAAAAAGGGGGGCCTCTCCCGAGGCTTCTTGCACGAGCGACAACTTCGTTGGATCAGCGGTCGCATCAGTGACCTCCACAGCAAGAGTCACCATGCACGCCGGGAAAATCCAGTATCTGAAGACCCTATTTGCGTTGCTACCAGCCACACCACAACGAGCCGGTCTTAGAGAAAGACAGGCACCGCCGCCGGAACACCATCAACAGGGCCAAACTGAGACCGCAGCTTTCTTAGGGGCGAGTCGGTTGTTGCTCTTTTGAGCCTTGCTTTGGGCCACCTGGCTAGCATCTGCTTCAAACAGGGTGCTGCTGGCCGACGACTCCGCCAACGCATGCATTTCTAAGCTCTCAACTCTCTTCGGGACGCGGCGGACTTTGCTCCCGAACCCTTTCATGTTGGATGCCTGGTGCTGCACCGCATTACAGAAACACAGCTACTCCAACTAACGGCACAAACACGGAGGGCCTCTCCCGAGGCTTCTTGCACGAGCGACAACTTCGTTGGATCAGCGGTCGCATCCGTGACCTCCACAGCAAGAGTCACTATGCATGCCCGGGAAAATCCAGTATCTGAAGACCCTGGTACCAATGCAAAAACTACCAACCACACCACAACGAGCCGGTCTTAGAGAAAGACAGGCACCGCCGCCGGAACACCATCAACAGGGCCAAACTGAGACCGCAGCTTTCTTAGGGGCGAGTCGGTTGTTGCTCTTTTGAGCCTTGCTTTGGGCCACCTGGCTAGCATCTTCTTCAAACAGGGTGCTGCTGGCCGACGACTCCGCCAACGCATGCATTTCTAAGCTCTCAACTCTCTTCGGGACGCGGCGGACTTTGCTCCCGAACCCTTTCATGTTGGATGCCTGGTGCTGCACCGTATTACAGAAACACAGCTACTCCAACTAACGGCACAAACACGGAGGGCCTCTCCCGAGGCTTCTTGCACGAGCGACAACTTCGTTGGATCAGCGGTCGCATCAGTGACCTCCACGGCAAGAGTCATCGTGCATGCCCGGGAAAATCCAGTATTTGAGGACAATGGTACCAACATGTACCAACACGTACCAACCCAACTAGGACAACGCAAAGATCCACAGCGAGCTGGCATCATATACTTATGGCCTTGAAATCTCAAAGACCTTGCAATGTTGGTAGGAAGAAACGCCCACGCCTACTGGTGCCTACATGTCTCTCTCCCTCCCTCATCCGCAGTCTGCCTCGATGCTGTTGGCCGAATCAGAGTCAGGCGCTGTCAGGGCACTGACCTGCATTTTTTGCAGCTCCCTTTAGCTTAGAAGAGCTACGGTCCGCCTAGCGAGACTAAGCCGGCCTGAAGCATCCCGAACCCTAAGGATCCATGTACCCTAAAGCTACTATATAGGAACCTTTTAGGGCCCAAGTAGATACCATATAGGTACATGGCATGGATCCTTAGGGGAAACCTTAAACGTGAACACGTCCGCCTTCTCCACGGCAGTCCGGTGATGTTGGAGCAGGGCGTTGGGCTCACTGTCACATGTAGACGATGAGTTAGACCACAGGCCGTATGCTCCAGCAAAGGCAAGTGCCGAGAAGAGCTTCCACGGTGCGGAAGCCATGGCGAGATCACGTAACAGCACAGCTTCTACAACAAAAATGCTGTCCGGGAAGCACCTTCATCATGGTCAGCCGCGGGTAGGAACACGAACAACGGATGGATTCCGAACTGGCCCGCGCAAGGTCGGGAAAAGAAACTAGCACGCAGATTGGCAACGGGAAAACACGGATTCAGAAACCGCAACTGCGGACTCTCAAGATTGGAAAACACGGATTCGGGAACCTCGAACCAGCGGATTCAGGAACCACGGGTTCGGGGAAGCCGGGGAAACCCTCCACCGCCCACCCCTCCCCAAGCCCCACAAACAATCCCTACTACAACCACAACCGCTACACTACAGCCAGATGGGTCCTACTGCAAACAAAAACATCTGGGTCACAATTTCCACAGTGCACCATAAAACGCTACTGCAACTGGAAGGGTCTTGGCTGCATGTTCTTCCCCGAGCAACGTGCCCTGCAAAGTTTTTGGAATCCTCTTGGGGTGTTCTTGGAGTGCTCCGGGTCTTGGATGCTCTGTGCGTGCTCTTGGAATGCTTTTGTTGTGGTCTTGGAGTGCCTCCTCTTGCAGTGCTCATAGAGTGATCTTGGCGTGTCTGTCGAAATCTTCCCACCTGCAATGACTGTAGGGTGAGGAGAAAAAAGGGTCCAAATCAAGTCGCGTTGAAGGGGCTTGGACTTGAGGTCCAAAAGCAGGCAGCACCGACAAACTTTCCTGTAACTTGGCCTCTCAGCTCCACACAAGTTTTAGCTGAGCTGCCGTGGCAAACTCAACGTGCCCAGCCAAGCAGCACTTTTCTGGCCTTGGGCTTCTAGCGACTGCTTAGTGCACAGCACACCGGATCCAACAACAGACATTTCCTCGCACAGTTCGCCAACCCATCGTGTAGAACGCATAGCCGCGCAGGCGGAGCCGTTGGGCTGTTGTGCCTTCTTCGGACCTCGCTCACTACTCTGGACTTCTGAGGGTAGTTTCATGGGCCCTTTATATGGTTTGTATACGGTATATACGGCGTATATAAGGGGTCCCCTTTAAAGGGCCCATACTGAGGGGCCATGTAACTACCCTAAGAGGACTGTGACTGTAACTATTGCGTCGTAGTTGCCTTCGGCTGGTCGGTTGATGAGAAGGCCGTGCTCATGAGAAGATGTTTCCCTTGCGAGAATGGCGATGCGATGATGGGCGTACATTCATTGTTCACTGCGCTTGGTGCGAGGTGTACTCCTTCTGTTCCACTGCGCACTCCTTCAGCGATCTTCCAATGAGTATGAGTATTCTCTTACATCTGCAGTAAAACGCCGCTGAAGAGAAAGCTGGTCAGCAATAAGTAGATTCGAAAATCAGGACCACCCGTGATGAACCCCGCAATACGGTCTTTTCACCACAGACCCGGGTCACATTGCGTGAAACATGGCAGGCCCACTTTGGTGCCCGGCCACGTAACAGGTCTTAGCACACTTTGGCACGCGTGAAACAACAAGTTCATTAACACTGCAAGTCTAGCACCTTCCGACGCTGTGTGAGTTCGATGTACCGCCCTTCCCTCTGATGCGTCTGAAGGTGCCAGGCCTACCTCATGTGAACTAGGGTTTTTATTGCTGGTATCCCGGATCGCTAACATAGAATACACATACAGAAACATAACAAACACATGCGCAAACACGCACATGTCACATTTACATGCATGCACTCACGGATATTCATAAGGAACCCTATATATACACCCACCAATAAAGATCATCGTAAACACTATCTCAATCCCTTCGGGCGTTTAGGGTTTCGGGTTTAGGGTGTAGACGGTTTAGATACACGTAAAGGGACCGAAGTGAGAACAAGCCCACGCATACATCCAGTGATCAGCCAGGGTCACTCTACCTCCACACGTGGCTTCACCGCAGCGGCCCGTTCGAACCTTTGCGAATGCTCATGGCCCAAAACCCTAACCCCAAAACCCTCAACCCTAAACCCCAAACCCTAAACCCCAAAACCCTAAACCCTAAACCCTAACCCATAACCCTAAACCCTACACCCTAAAGCCTAAACCCTCAACCCGAAACGCCAGAGCTCAGTTGACGACTGCTTTTAGGGGCGGCGAGATCCACGCTGACTCTCTTGTCTCCTCCTGTTTCCGAGTGATCACAAGGAAGCAGTGGTGGTGTAAGGGAGGGTGTAAGGGGCCCATATCAGGTCTCTACATGATGAAACGCCCCGAACCAAAAAACTCTAAACCCTAAACCCCTACACCCCTACACCCCTAATCCCGAAACCCTAAACCCTAAACCCTGAGGGGCATCCACATGGTCTTGCGCCCCTGAACCCTAAACTCCAAGGCTTGTAACTCAAAACAACCCCACTTCATAAGGAACCATTCGAGCTGAAGGCCTTATTTGGGGAAGCCCAAAAGATAGTTCAGGGTTTAGGGTTTTAGGGTTTTAGGGTTTTAGGGTTTTAGGGTCTTAGGGTTTTAGGGTTTTAGGGTTTTAGGGTTTTAGGGTTTTAGGGTTTTAGGGTTTTAGGGTTTTAGGGTTTTAGGGCTGTTAGGGCTTGGGGTTTTAGGGTGATCGGGGCCCAAAATCGAGAACAACCTTCAGCCCTGAGTCACTAAGTGCTCTGGGCGCCCCGGCGTGGGAAGGGATCAAAGGCGGTAAACTCCTTTGCCTGCCCAGGCTACTTCGTGGTAAACTAAAAATTGAAGGAACCTTAAAGCCCTTGAAGCACGTAAAAACCCTTAGTTCATGGGTTCCCGTACTACCCCCCGCTATACTACCCCCATCTATACTACCCCCCCTAAGGTTCCGCCCAGAATTAAGACTACTTAGGGATAGTTAAGCCCAATTAAGATTATTTGGGGGGGGGCCGTGTGCAGCTTAAATAGGGTTTATTTGGAAGCTGGCACTCGTGTTCACAAGAGGAAAAAAGGCCCCAAAACGTATACTTATTTACAAGAGCCAACTTCCAAATAGACCCTATTTTAGGTCCTAGGGGGGGTTCCAGGCCTGAATTAAATATGAAGGCCCCGATTTAAATATGAATATTTAATTCTGGAGCTTCATATTTAAATTATTTAATTCGGGCCCGGGAATTAAATAATTTAAATAATTTAAATAATTTAAATAATTTAAATCCTGGAGGGGGGGGGGGCCGGGCCTCCTCCCGCAGGAGGAATTAAATAATTTAAATATGAAGGCCCCGAATTAAATATTAATATCTAATTCGGAGCCTTCATATTTAAATTATTTAATTCTTCCTGCGGGAGGAGGCCCGCCCCCCCCCTCCAGGATTTAAAATATTTAAATTATTTAAATTATTTAAATTATTTAAATTATTTAATTCCCGGGCCCGATTTAAATAATTTAAATATGAAGGCCACGATTTAAATATGAATATTTAATTCGGGAGCTTCATATTTAAATTATTTAATTCGGGCCCGGGAATTAAATAATTTAAATAATTTAAATCCTGGAGGGGGGGGGGGGCGGGCCTCCTCCCGCAGGAAGAATTAAATAATTTAAATATGAAGGCCCCGAATTAAATATTAATATTTAATTCGGGGCCTTCATATTTAAATTATTTAATTCCTCCTGCGGGAGGAGGCCCGGCCCCCCCCCCTCCAGGATTTAAAATATTTAAATTTTTTAAATTATTGAAATTATTTAAATTATTTAAATTATTTAATTCCCGGGCCCGATTTAAATAATTTAAATATGAAGCTCCCGAATTAAATATTCATATTTAAATCGTGGCCTTCATATTTAAATTGTTTAAATCGGGCCCGGGAATTAAATAATTTAAATAATTTAAATATTTTAAATCCTGGAGGGGGGGGGGCCGGGCCTCCTCCCGCAGGAGGAATTAAATAATTTAGATATGAAGGCCCCGAATTAAATATTAATATTTAATTCGGGGCCTTCATATTTAAATTATTTAATTCCTCCTGCGGGAGGAGGCCCGGCCCCCCCCCCTCCAGGATTTAAATTATTTAAATTATTTAAATTATTTAATTTATTTAAATTATTTAATTCCCGGGCCCGATTTAAATAATTTAAATATGAAGCTCCCGAATTAAATATTCATATTTAAATCGTGGCCTTCATATTTAAATTATTTAAATCGGGCCCGGGAATTAACTAATTTAATAATTTAAATAATTTAAATGGGCCCGGGAATTAAATAATTTAAATAATTTAAATAATTTAAATAATTTAAATCCGGGAGGGGGGGGGGGGCCGGGCCTCCTTTTGCAGGAGGAATTAAATAATTTAAATATGAAGGCCCCGAATTAAATATTCATATTTAAATCGAGGCCTTCATATTTAAATTATTTAATTCCTCCTGGGGGAGGAGGCCCGCCCCCCCCCCTCCAGGATTTAAATTATTTAAATTATTTAAACTATTCAATTCCCGGGCCCGATTTAAATAATTTAAATATGAAGGCCACGATTTAAGTATGAATATTTGATTCGGGAGCTTCATATTCAAATTATTTAAATCGGGCCCGGCCCACCGGGCCCCCTCCCTCTCCCAGAATTAAATAATTTAAATAATTTAAATCCTGAACACCCCTTTCGGATTGAAATTATTTAAATTATTTAATTCCGGGGGGGGGCCTGGTCGGGCCTGGCCCCCCCCCGATTTAGTATCGGGGAATTGAAAGATTGATTTCATGTCAATGTCCAGGGGCCCGATTTGGCCAAATTTTGCCGGGCAGCCTCCGGTCAAAATTTGGCCAAATCGAGCCGCGCCTTTCTGAAGGCCCGAGATTATTTTAAACTATCGCGGCTCGATTTGGCCAAATTTTGCCGGGCAGCCTCCGGGCAAAATTTGGCCAAATCGGGCTGCCCTTCGCATGCCATGAGAAATGCGCGGCTCGATTTGGCCAAATTTTGCCCGGAGGCTGCCCGGCAAAATTTGGCCAAATCGGGCCCCTACACATTGAAATGAAATCAATTTTTCAATTCCCCGAGACGAAATCACGAGCCCGGGCCTCCCCCTCAACACTAAATTACGAGCCCGGGCCTCCCCCCAATACTGAATTACGAGCACGGGCCTCCCCCCAATACTAAAGTACGAGCCGGGGAATTAAATAATTTATATAATTTAAATGCCCGGACGCCCCCCCTGGGGTATTTAAATTTTTTAAATTATTTAATTCCTGACCCCCCAACCCCGACCCGCAAATGTTGTTCCTACCCTTTTCCGTTGTGTGTGGTATTTGCAGGACTTTTGCAGGGTGCCAAGGGGATCCCGGCAAATTTTGACCCGCAAATGTTGTTCCTACCCTTTTTCGTTTTGCGTGGTATTTGCAGGACTTTTGCAGGGTGCCAAGGGAATCCCGGCAAATTTTGACCCGCAAATGTTGTTCCTACACTATTCCGATTTGTGTGGCATTTGCAGGGCTTTCGCAGGGTGCCAAGGGGATCCCGGCAAATTTTGACCCGCAAATGTTGTTCCTACCCTTTTCCGTTTTGTGTGGCATTTGCAGGACTTTTGCAGGGTGCCGAGGGGATCCCGGCGAATTTTGACCCGCAAATGTTGTTCCTACCCTTTTTCGTTTTGTGTGGTATTTGCAGGACTTTTGCAGGGTGCCAAGGGAATCCCGGCAAATTTTGACCCGCAAATGTTGTTCCTACCCTTTTCCGATTTGTGTGGCATTTGCAGGACTTTTGCAGGGTGCCAAGGGGATCCCGGCAAATTTTGACCCGCAAATGTTGTTCCTACCCTTTCCGTTTTGTGTGGTATTTGCAGGACTTTTGCAGGGTGCCAAGGGGATCCCGGCAAATTTTGACCCGCAAATGTTGTTCCTACCCTTTTCCGTTTTGTGTGGTATTTGCAGGACGTTTGCAGGGTGCCAAGGGGATCCCGGCAAATTTTGACCCGCAAATGTTGTTCCTACCCTTTTCCGTTTTGTGTGGCATTTGCAGGACTTTTGCAGGGTGCCAAGGGGATCCCGGCAAATTTTGACCCGCAAATGTTGTTCCTACCTTTTTCCGTTTTGTGTGGTATTTGCAGGACTTTTGCAGGGTGCCAAGGGGATCCCGGCAAATTTTGACCCGCAAATGTTGTTCCTACCCTTTTCCGTTTTGTGTGGTATTTGCAGGACTTTTGCAGGGTGCCAAGGGGATCCCGGCAAATTTTGACCCGCAAATGTTGTTCCTACCCTTTTCCGTTTTGTGTGGTATTTGCAGGACTTTTGCAGGGTGCCAAGGGGATCCCGGCAAATTTTGACCCGCAAATGTTGTTCCTACCCTTTTCCGTTTTGTGTGGTATTTGCAGGACTTTTGCAGGGTGCCAAGGGGATCCCGGCAAATTTTGACCCGCAAATGTTGTTCCTACCCTTTTCCGTTTTGTGTGGTATTTGCAGGACTTTTGCAGGGTGCCAAGGGGATCCCGGTCTCCTGTCTTCATTTCTCCTCCATGATTTTCATTGCTTTTCCCATGAAAATTGCTTCCTTTTGATCTCTCCTCTCTCCTTTCTCTCTCCCTTCTCTTCTCTTGTTCTCTTTTGAATCTCAAAATCACACCAAAGGAAGCTTCTTTTCCTTATTGAATGAAAAAGAAAAACAAGAAAAGAGATAGGTAAAGACACTGAAGAGCTCCACTGCCTATTGTTTCATTCCCTTTCCTCTCTTTCTATGTGTTGTTTCCTTGTCGTTTCAGAAAGCTAGCAAAATAAGGGCAAGGGGGCTTCCTGAAGAGGAGAGAGGGCACCTATTTTTTAATTGTAGAGGGGAAAGCGAGAGACAAGGAAGGGAGAGATGATAGATAAAGAAGAGTGCTATCCGTCTCCTTGTTTCTTGTGTCTTCTCTTCTTTTCAGTTCATCATATTCCTCTTTTCGGCCTGTCTCTTCTGCTCTTTTCCTTACCCTTCTCCTTTTCAAGTTCTTCCTTTTTAGTTTTTCTGTTTCGAAAAGAAAGAGGGAAGGGAGAGAGAAGGGCGAGAGGATAGATAAAGAAGAGTGCCATCTTCTTTGCGCCTTGTTTTGTCTCTCCATCTTCTTTGTTCATCTCTCTTCTATTCTTTTCTTGGCTCTTCCCATTAGAATTGTGTTCCTTTTATCTCTGCTCTCTCCTTCTCTTTCCCTTGTCTTCTCCTGTTCCCCTTTAAATGACAAAAACACAAGAAAGGAAGAAGAGGGGAATGGAGGCCCTTTTCCTGTATTCTCCTGTTGCAATGAATAAGGAAAAGAGCATAGGAGATAAGGAAGGGAATTGAAAAGAAAATGGGCGATCGGGTGTCCTTTTTGCTAGTTTTCTGCATCTTCAAGGAAGAAAAAAGGACACCCGCCCAAGAAGGAAAAGTAACTTAAGAGATAGGGAGGAAATTGAAGAGCTCCTCTCTTTACCTAGTCATTCCCTGTCCTCTCTTCTTATCTGTTGTTTGTCTTATTCGCTTCAAAAAGCAAAATAAGGGAAAGGCGATTTCCTGAAGAGGAAGAAGGGCGCCTACCTGTGAATAGCAAGATTGATTTTTTCTAATTAGGGAGAGACTTGCCCCGCCTGAGCCTCCCTGGCCTGCTTGTTGTGGCCACATACAGTTGCGCTTCCAGCAAAATGGCATCCTTGTTATCTCGTCTCACTTCTCTTTCCCTTCTCTCCTTCTGTTTCCTTTTGACTGATAAACCACAAGAAAGGAACTTGTGTGATAAGGCAGTGGAAGGGTAAGCAGAGGGTGACTCCTGGCGCGTGGACCGGTCCATACTTCATCATACCCCTCCTCTCGGCCTATCTCTTCTGTTCCTTTCCTTACCCTTCTCCTTCTCATAGTTCTTCCTTTTTGTTTTCTTATTTCGAAAAGAAAGAGGGAAGGGAGAGAGAAGGGAGAGAGGATAGATAAAGAAGAGTGCCATCTTCTCTGCGCCTTGTTTTGTCTCTCCCACTTCTCTATTCATCTCTCTTCTATTCTTTTCTTTGCTCTTCCCATTAACAATGCAATCCTTTTGTCTCTCCTCTCTCCTTCTCTCTCCCTTCTCTTCTCCTGTTCCCCTTTAAATGACAAAAGCGCAAGAAAGGAAGAACAAGAGGGGAATGGAGGCCATGTTCCTTTCTTTTCCAATGGATGGGGAAAGCGAGCGGGGTTGGCTCCTTGTCCGTAGACCCTCCCCATGCTGCAGCAAATCCCTCCTCTCGCCCTATCGCCTCTGTTCTTTTCCTTGTTCCCAAACGGAAAAAGAAAACGGGTTCCTTTACATGTTCATTGTTCTTCCTTTTGTTTTTATTTGAAAGGGAAAGATAAGAAAGAGAGGAAAGAAGAAAACGAGCACCATCTTCTCTTTGCCTGATTTTGCACCTCCCTCTCCTGTCTTCATTTCTCTTCCATGATTTTCATTGCTCTTCCCATGAAAATTGCTTCCTTTTGATCTCTCCTCTCTCCTTTCTCTCTCCCTTCTCTTCTCTTGTTCTCTTTTGAATCTCAAAATCACACCAAAGGAAGCTTCTTTTCCTTATTGAATGAAGAAGAAAAAGAAGAAAAGAGATAGGTAAAGACACTGAAGAGCTCCACTGCCTATTGTTTCATTCCCTTTCCTCTCTTTCTATGTGTTGTCTTCCTTGTCGTTTCAGAAAGCTAGCAAAATAAGGGCAAGGGGGCTTCCTGAAGAGGAGAGGGCACCTATTTGTTTTAATTATAGAGGGAAAAGCGAGAGACAAGGAAGGGAGAGATGATAGATAAAGAAGAGTGCTATCCGTCTCCTTGTTTCTTGTGTCTTCTCTTCTTTTCAGTACCCCTCCAGAAAATTCAAATGGCCTCCTTGTTGTCTCTCCTCTCTCACTTCCCTTGCCCTTCTCTCCTTCTGTTACATTTTAACTAATAAAACACAAGAAAGGAACTTGTATGATAAAGCAGTGGAAGGGTAAGCAGAGGGTGACTCCTTGCGCGTGGACCTTGCCCATATCTCTTTCCCTTCTCTTCTCCTGTTCCCCTTTAAATGACAAAAACACAAGAAAGGAAGAACAAGAGGGGAATGGAGGCCCTTTTCCTGTATTCTCCTGTAAAGAAAAGAGGATAGGAGATAAGGAAGGGAATTGAGGAGCTCCTTTCGCTACTTTCTTATGCCCTTTCCTTTGTATCTACCACACAAAAACACGACTCTCAGCTTCCAAATAAACCCTATTTAAGCCACCCACGGGGGGGGGGGGGGGGGGGGGGCGACTTAGTTATATAGGGACTACATAGTGTGTATGTATATATATGTATATGGGTTAGATAATGTATGATATATATATATATATGTATAAGTTTAAGGGTCCCTTCTAGGGGTCCCTCCTTATACCCCTTCTTTAAACGCACCCATAACCTTTACAAACGCCTAAGGTCGTGGCTCAACTCTTCCCAGCGCAGTGCCACCGGCCTGGAGTTTCTTGGTGGTTCTTGCTCAACTGATGCTGCGCCACCATGAATTCTGAACTCGCATGTCCCTGTCCTCCACATCGAAAAAAACGTGCGGATTGCCAGCGGCGTGGGCCACGTGCCCGAGTGCTACCACGGGGCCCAGGGGCAACGCTTTCGTCCTGCATCAGGAAACCCTTTGAGGAGTGCAAGCATGTGCAAACAGTCTGCCTTACAGCCATGCTCCTGCAATTCCTCTTCGCCTCTCTCTTCTTCTGCTGCGCTTGCAGGTCAGGCTGACACCCTTCCCTTGAGGCCGTCCGACTGAAAGCAACGCGTACCGGCAAGCCCTTGGAGCGCCCTCCCCCAGCCTCCAAAGAACACCGGAACCCAACTTTACGGACCCAAAACTTCCCGTGTTCTTGACTTCACACACCCCACAGCTCTTTGCTGGTTACACTAGTGGCTGAGCTTGAGCTCTTCATGTAGTGTTCCTTCTTTCCTTTCTTCCCTCCCTCCCTCCCTTCCTTCAGCACTCAATGGCCCCGCCAGGCGAAGACCGCCCGAGAGCGGGTGTCCACCGAATTAGTGGGCGAGACTCCTCCCCGCCCCCTCGGATTCCTAGGATTGTCGGGAAGCCAAACCAGACTAACCAGACCCTTACATCGGTCAACCAGACCCAGGTAGTTCTCCTGTGGCCCTCTCTGTGCGCGAGGGTGAAGCTCAATGGCTGGGGAGTTGATATCACGATAAACAGCTCTATTCACAATACGCAGTGAACAAGAACCTTTCTCACAGGCTCCGAGAGTGCACGAGCTTATGGGGCGGTTCATTTCAGTCCCCGCTCGTTTCGGCTCGCGGTCGAAGTCCGGGCTGCGGAAAGGGTGGGACCAAGGTTGCTAGCAGTGATGTCGGCTGCCGTCGCCTGCTTTCCCACTTGTTTCGTCATCTTTGCTTCTCTTTCTCTTTTCTTTCTTTCTCTCTCTCTGTCTCTCTCTCCCCTCTCTCTGTATCTCTTTTTCTTTACATCACGACTGAAGATGTTGCCAAATTGTTCGGTGTTCCAGACCCCAACTCTGTCTGGCTTGGAATGCTGGTAACTTGCAACCTTCATAAACAGTTCTGATATCACGGTTTCTGGTTTGCCCGCAAACCGGCAGCGGTTGTGATACCGCGTGCGTCGTCCTGCCCCAGGTTTGGCATCGGCCCGGCTGACTCCCAGCTCGATGTGCTGACTGATGGGTGGACTTGAGCTCGGGGAAGCTTCGCCGGTGATGGGAGGGCTGACGTCTGCCGCGCCTACATTGGAGTTCCTGCTCTTCCATGCGCCCTTTCAGGTCATGTAAAAGTATGGCAGCGTCCCACGGCTTCGGAGGAACGATCGGCGCAGTTGCGGGTTGGTTTGTGTTTGCTGGATCAGCTCTCCCTCATACTCCGCTTACGTGGGCAGGTAAACATGCGTGGACAGGCGGAAACAGCGTGCCAGTCAGCTGGCTAAGCTGCTAAAGGCACCAAGCTACCCCTCTCGCAATCGCAATCTCAACCCTAAACCCTAAGCCCTAAACCCTAAACCCTAAACCCTAAACCCTAATCCCGTTCAGCATGTACCCTGAACCATCTCCCTGTGCGTCCCTGTCAGCCACACGGCCAGAAAGCCCAGAAGGCCAACCGCCAGCAGCACCCCCAACGCCATCATGCCGCCGAAGTTCCCACCTCGGAAAGGCAAGCCACCAACATCTCCACGACCGCAACAACACCACCAGCACAACCACCACAACCACAACCAACCACAACCACAACATCAAGCACAAACAAGCACAACAACCACCACAACCACAACAACAACGACAACGAGATGGCATGATAAAGAAGGTGGTCGTGCTCGTGAAGCCCCGCGACTTGCACCACTCTGGAGATATTGAGTGCGGGACTACTTTCTGCATTGACCTGCCCATTCTGGCAGAGGCTGCGGTCGGCAAAGCTAACTGGGCGACTACATACAGGGGATCCTGAGTTGCAATGCTTCGGCCACACCCTGTGAAAAAGCCGCACTGCTCAGGGACTCAGCGTACTTATGCAGGGCGGGTACAGGGCACTCAGAGGGTCGGCCCATGCCTCCAGTAGCTCCAGCTCGAAAACCAGAACGGCACCTGGAGGAATTGGCCCAGCACCTCCGCAAGCCGAGTCAAGTGGAGTCTCTCATATAACAACTATATCCGTGTATTAGTATATTCTTACATTATAGTTTACATGTATATATTGTTGTCAAGTATGTCTTTATATGATTGTTATGAACTTCTTAATATATTATTCAAAAAACATTTTCCTATTTACTATATCATTTATCATTATTCTGTTCCCATTTAGGCTGACCCTGACCAGCGATCTCCCCAAGGCCGCAACAAGGCCGCAACCCAGGATACACACAAGCTTCTCAAGGAGCGCTTTTGGGCCGACCTCGATCACCGTAGGCGAGGTGGCTGGGCAAGATGATCTCCCACCTAGCACGAGGAGAAGAAAGAAGACGGAGGATGAGAAATGTACTGAGCTAGACTTGTCTCTCCATCAGCCTTCGGCCCCAGAGGCAAAACAAGGCAGCCATGCCACATAAGCTGTAAACGCATCACAACACTTGAAACGAGGCTGCGTCACAGCACTTGGAGCAAGACCCTGCGGGCTTTGCAGCAGCAGAGCATTTGGGCTTCTTGTAGCTGATAGAGCTCGTTTTTGAGCATGATGAGTCTGCCGAGGCACTTCTCACCGGCACGCATCAACTGCAGGGCTTCCGCCCAGCCCGGGACCACTTGAGACGGCCTTTGCGTTGCACACCCTGCATGAAGTCATGAAACACAGCTCTCGCATGGTGATGTTGCGAAAGCCACCGCGTTGTTCATGGCCACTGGCGTCAGCTTGGAGTTCGCTGATCTTATGTATCTCACCACAGTCACAGGCGCTTCGGGCCTGAAGATGATAGGATCTCCTCGGCGGTACCTAGAAGAATTCACTGCATGCACACTCTGCTTGGTTTTGGCACGCTTTCTCCCTCAAGCCCAAGGCAGCTGGGTCCTACAGCGCTCACGAGGAGTCGAATTCCGTTCCATCGACGAGGGTGCCCTTGTAGTGACACCTACAAGCAGGAAGAATGGGGGGGGAGACCGTTGCAAGGGGGCAACCTGGAAAACCAAAAACATCACTGCCTACAAAGCATCACTGGATCTTTGTCAAACCATGAAAGCTTCGGATGCCGAGACGTATCTGCACCCCAAACCTAAACCCTAAACCCTGAATCCCTAAACCCTAAACCCTAAACCCTAAACCCTAAATCCAGCAAAAACACCAAGTCTTGGACAACGGTCTCAACGGGAGCCGCCTCCTTACAATCTAGTAAACAGCCACAGCCAAGCCTATTAATAAAAAAAATATGTTTAATATCCTCTTGGGTTTAATTTAAACAAAAAAATGTTTCCCAAGGGGGATATAGCAATGGCGCAAGACCTTCAATCACTCAGCCCTCAGCCCTAGAAGCCCCTTGGACACAAGTGGTGGTCTACGAAATTACGGGGACCCCGAATAGAGTCCCCCCAAATAGCAGGATTCCCTTACTCTAAGGGACCCCGATGAGGAACCCCCCTGATTTCGGAAACCACCCAATTTTCCCAAACACCCATCCGGGGGCCTGCAAGGGCTGTTGGGCCCGGGCCTGGCCCAATGGTTTTAAGGTTTAGGGTTTGGGGTTTAGGGTTTGTGTGGACCTAGAAACTAGGGGCTCGGGGCTTCTGGGCTTGAGGTTTGGGTCTTTTTTCAGATTCTTTCATGATTGGCTAATGATAGCGTCTGCTGCTCTGGAGTTTCACATACATGGCTTCACTGCGTGTTGCATCTTTGACGTGGGGCTGCTGCTAGTCCTTCCGAGCTGTGCTCAGGGTAGAATCACTTACAGGCAGCTCCACCGTGTGCGCGGACAGCCCCGGAACGCCCTACAAGTACAGTTGACCCTCACTCCCCATATCCTTGCAGCGCCTCTCCCCAGATGGATTGCTTTTGATCACCTGGCACACAAGCAGGCAGGCTGCAAGAGTCACCTGGAGCGCGGTTGTAGTGTGTCAAGGCTCCGTCCGTCCTTCTCGCGCAATTTCCCGAACAGGCTCTGCTTACGTTCAGAGGCACAGTAAGGCCTTGCTTCGGACTCTGATCACAGAGCCGTCGCCCGAGATTTAGGGCGCCAAGCTCGCATCTACTGCTGCTGCACCGTCGGCGATTCTCAAGCTCAAAGCCCTGACAAGACGAACCTCTGCACGATGATGATGATGATGATGATGATGATCATGATCATGATCATGATCATGATAATAATGATGATAATAAATGATGATGATGATGATGATGATGATGATGATGATGATGATGGTTGCGGTGCTGGATGGCTTTGGGCCTTCCTACTTCCAGGGTCTTGGGCGGCTTCGGACACATCAACGGCGCCAAACATGCGCTCCGGGCACACGATGCTGAGGGGGGTGTCGGAAACCAGGGGTACCTTACTGGGGTCCTGAAGAAGGAGATCCTACTGCTTGGGGGACTATATTGCAGGTCCCTTGTTTTCGCCAACCCCCATATACACGCACGGTCAGGTTTCACAGCAGGACATGTGATCTGTTTGCGCATCTGCATCTGCAAAGGTCCGTCCTTGTACCGCAGCCCGGACTCCCTTTCTTGGAAGCCATGCCTCGACATCCATCCGGAAGTCTGGGTTTAGGGTTTAGGGCTTAGTGTTCAGGGTTTCGAGTTTCGGGTGTTTCACCTGCCTACCATAATTCATACCATAATTCATACCATAATTCAGAGGTCGCAAAGGCGTGCCTCTTGACTGAGTCGTCCAGGAACTCCTCCGGCTTGCCCCGGAAGCGCAATGCCTTTGCGCTGGCACAAACCCCGAAGCCTGGAGCACCTTTCGAGGCCACACACACATACATGTAATAAAATATAAGTATCATATAATATAATATCATATAATCGAATATGATATCATTATGTATCATAGTAGAATACAATATAGTTTACTATAGAAGCATATAGTATAGTTCTATATACTAGAACTTATCTAGATCGAGCCCGGTAAACCAGTATCATGTTGAAAGTGTTCGGGTAGGAGCGTGCGAGTGAACGAGTGGACACGTACGAGTGCGAGTGCAACATACGAGTGGACCAGTGGAAATGTACGAGTGAATGAGTGGAAACGTGCGAGTGAACGAGTGGAAACGTACGAGCGGAGGAGGGGAAATCTGCCAGTGCACGAGTGGAAACGTACGAGTGGACGAGTGGATGATGTACGAGCACTCGTGCGCTTCCACTCGTCCACTCGTACGTTTCCACTCGTTCACTGGTACGCTTCCACTCGTCCACTCGTACGTTTCCACTCGTTCACTGGTACGTTTCCACTGGTACAGAAATAAGGCAGGATGGGAGCCCGTATAAGCCTTATTCGGGCTCCCATCCTGCCTTATTTCTGCGCGGGTGGAAAACGTACGAGCGATGAGCAAGAGCACGCCATGGCTGGATGAACAACCTTTGATTTGGTATAAGGGTCCGAGAACGACTTGTCGCCTTTCCTGAACCCGGGCGACTTGATAATTATTAGGGGTTCAGGGTTTAGGGTTTGGGTTTAGGGTTTAGGGTTTGGGGTTTAGGGTTTGGGGTTTAGGGTTTGGGGTTTAGGGTTTAGGGTTTAGGGTTTAGGGTTTAGGGTTTAGGGTTTAGGGTTTGGGGTTCTATCACACGAAATTTCCAAGTCCTAGAGGAGCAGGCCAGTGTGAGGCAGCGGCGCTTGCGCCCTCTTCCGTGGCCATGGCCAGGTCGGAGTCTGCTTCTTCCCGCGAGCAAGCGCAGAACAGTGTGTGGTAACTAGTGTTTCTGCAGTGTTTTTTCTCGTGCTTCAGGTCGTGATTTTGCAGTGTCCTTTGTATCGTTCCAACGGCCGAGGCCATGCCGCACTGCATGAGATGCAGCTGCACTTTGCAGCGCATGGTTGCCACGTGTTGCACTCTACAGCTTGACTTTGCAAGGAGCCTTGGCATGGTAGCATCAGGATATATGGGGGGTGTACGATACTCGGGGGAACCTCATTGGGATCCTTATAATATGGGGATCCTACAATTTGAGGACTATCGTAGGGGGTCCCTTATGTTGGTAACAGCCCATCAGTCTCTGAGCAGTTGGCCTGCAAGGCCCTGTGCACATGATCACATCAACTGGAAGCTTCCTGGCGGGTTCACTCACTTCAGCTATGGCTTCTTTTCTGTCCGGCGCGGACAGCGAGAAGGGAAACACAACAGAAACACAACAGGGCTAAGCTTGAACGCGCTGTCCCTGCATCCGTACACTGCTGGCGAGGCCAGGCCACACACTGTGCACTTTGCACTCTTTGCAAAGCAAAACTACCACTTCAGCTTTTCCAAGCCGTGTGAAGAGTAGGACCTGCACTGCTGGCCATGCAAGAGTGTGCAATTTCAAAGGCTGCATATCAATAAACGGAGTCCATACTAGCACCGGTTCATGGCTTTTCCCTGCTTGTTGATCCTAAACCCTAAACCCTACAGTAAACCCTACACCGGCTGCATCCGAAGCCCCAATGAAGCCCCGGGAGGGGGGTACCCAAATTTTGCACTTGGAGATTAGGAAAGTGGGCGGTCAGGGGGGTCCCCAAATTTTGCACTTTGAGATTGGGAAAGTGGGCGGACAAGGTGGTCAAAACCACACCGAAAACCCCCATGTACGCCCCCCATCCCCCCTATATACCCCCCCATCTTGCGCGCCGACTTCCCCCGGGCCATTTGAGAAATGTGTTTTTCTGTGTAGTTTTGACCACCTGCATCAGCTTTGCAAGGACTACACGTTTTCGCCTTTGAATCCTGTCTGAACCGAAACCCCAGAAAGCTTGACAGTCTTCTTTTATTCTCCTTGCACGACCTGTGATTTAGCCATTTAAGCCCTTTCGGCGCTCTCGAGTCCTGTGGACACTGCGACTCTAAGGTGCAATCTGCCTCTCTGAAGCTGGTTTGGGACTTTAGAAGGTTTATGGCCACAGGTTTGCATCTCTGAACCCTTAGTCCCAGCTCCCTGTCACCCCAAACCGCAGACCAATGCGAAAAAGGGAGTCCAAAAACCCTCGGATCTTCAGCTGCGCGCGCCTCCACACCACTCCACCAAGAATGCCACCCATGACAAGTGCCAGCACAAGCACCGCTTGAAGCCTCCAATTCCCAATAGCTTGCGGCTTACGCTTTTTTTGGGGCACCGGTGCAGGCTCAACGACAGCTGCAGTGGAGGATGCACCATGTCTGTGCGGGGCTTGACACAAGTAGATACCGGGATATTTTCATTCTGTTTGCTGGTGCTTGCTTGCCCTGAGCGCGGGGTGCAGCGTGTCGGCCTGCATTTCTGGAGGCATGCAACAAGCCAGCACAAAACACTGCCTTGCTCAAAGCCAATTTTTCCAGCAACACGCAACATGCAGCATGCTTGCTTGTAACTGCGCTTCCCCTGAAAATGGGGGTTTCCGAACTTAGGGGTACCTTATTGGGGTCCTTATTATTAGGGACTCCTACTATTTGGGGGTCTATTTTTTGGGTCCCCTATTTTCGTCAACCCCCAAACGTCCTTGGCTCCACACCTCAACTGCGACAGTGACAGTGCTTCGTCTTCCACCCGCTGGGCGGGCAAGACACCTCGGCGACATGGGGGTTCAAGATGTTAAGGTGAACCTTATTGGGGTGCTTGTGATTAAGGAATCCTACCATTTAGGGGTTCCCCATTTTCGTCAACCCCCTTTTCACAAACCCGCCTCTCATCGACCCTCGAACCCGTACTCTCGCATTGGAAACGGACGACTGTTCGAGGTTTGGAGATCGGAAACCCTAAGCCCTAAACCCTAAACCCTAAATTGCTAAACCCTAAACCCTAAACCCTAAACTCGTTTTGCAGCCCCGTGAGCATGGAAGGCCTGGAGCGATCTACGGGGTCTGGGAGCTGGAAATCGATGCACCCCAAACCCAAAACCCTAAACCCTAAACCCTAACCCCTAACCCCTTAACCCAAACCCCTAAACCCTAAACCCAAACCCTAAACCCATAGGGATGGAGCCATGGGGCTCAGAACGAAAGATCGGGAAAGAAGCGTCTTCTGGCAGAGCAGGCTCTGCGCATTGGAACCAAAGGCTCTGTTGGTCGTTCTACGGCTTTCGTGACAAGGAGAGATTGAAAACCCCGGGAGAAAAGCCGAAATATTTGGAACTGCTCTCCTGCAAACCCGCCTCTTACAATCCCTGGACCAAAGCTTGTGCCGCGACTTCGTCCGTGGCTGAGCTGACGGCATGCGATCAACGTCAGCAGCATCAGCAGCGGCCTCAAGAGATGCAGCGTAAAGCCATGTAACAGTGCTTAGTAGGGATGATAATGGGGGGAGTGTGTTATAACCCCTATTAAAGACTGATGGTATAAGGGGAGTTCCAAGATGACTGCGCACTTGCAGCTGGGTCCCCAGCCAGTATGCAAAGCAAACGACAGGAAACAGCATGCCCCCGACGCACTTGAAGTCTCTGGCTGCCTGTGCAGGACTGGGAGGAACACACACACACACACACACACACACAAAGGAACAATGCAGGGAATGCAAGGTCCCAGGGGTGATGTCAAGTGTGGGCGGCGAGTAGTGAATGTACCTTACCCTCACGCTTCCAAGAACCGCGCGTGCCCGGCCCAGCGCCTCGTAGAGAAGGAGCAGCATGTCACTGCGGAAAGCTTGGGCCAGATGCCCCTGCAGGGTTCCGCGCTTTCACATCGTTTGAAGGCTGAAAGCTTGACAAGGTGATAAGACACCTGTGAGACTCTAGAGACTGAAAGCTTGTAGGTTGTTCAAGGCTTTGGCTTGCAGAATTTTTTGGGCTGGGCACCCGACTCGTGATTCACCTGAGCCCTGTATTCATTTTCTCGCGGAGAGCCTGCTGCAGCCATTGCACCAGTTGTCGCGGCCTTGGTCTCAGGCTGCACTACCAGTACAGCACAGTACCAAAACCGACTGCAGCACGGACTTCCGAACGTTTCAAACTTCGTACTGCATCGTACTCCCATGTTGGCAGTTGATCATCTGTGGTACCCTCAGTGCGGCGCAGATACTTCTGAGCTTCTCGGGGCACTGCAGGTACGAGAGTCCTTGAACATTGAGGCATCTCAACTTAACTTCTTGCAACCAGCAAGACCGCAGCTCAAAGACAACAATCCCTAAACCCTGAACCTTAATCCCTAAACCTGAACCCTAAACCCTAAACCGTAAACCCTAAAGTTGCATGGCCATGCAAGGAGAGCCGTGGGCTCCAGTCAACATCATAAGCACGAAGATTCAATTTCAACAAACTGGCCGCCAGCACCTCTCGTAGAAGTGCAGCATGTTGTCCTAAGAGAACAACGTGTGCATGCTTAACGTCATTGAACGTCTCTCATCACATTATCGCATCTAGCCGTGTGTAGTCATTGGTTGGGGCTTTTGAGACACTTTCACATCATCAGAAAACCTGAGAATGTGGCCCCAGCCAGGCTTGGCACATCCCCAAGCGCAGCGGCACGCCTTCATCGCGCACATGGAAGTCGTGTGTTTCCAAAGCGCGCGAACATGAGTGTGGAAGACCCATTGTACGGCTGCGCACGGGACTGAGTGGGTGCAAGGATCCATCAGAACGGACCCCGGAACCAGCCAGCAAAGCCTTCGTGGGAAAAGGCAACAACCATCATTCAGGCAGTGGCAATCTGGGTGGCGCAGCCAGCAAGAATGCATTGCCTCGCCAGAGAATGGGAGATGGGTTGCAAGACTGAGCAATGTGAAACCAGATACCGTTGAAGTTGAGCACAGTCCGTATCGCATTTGTCATGGAGCATGCCCTATTACCGTAAGAGGCTGGCAAAGCATAACATATTAAGCTGGACACTACCTTCCTCAAGGCAAGACTGCCGCACGGCAATCTGGTTCAACGGATGAGCATCATGGGACCTTCCCAATCATCCATAAGAATATCCTCCTAAACCCCAAACCCTAAACCCTAAACCCTAAACCCCTAAACCCTAAACGAGTCATCCATAAGGCTGCCTGCCAGGAAGGCCAGGATAAGAATGGACCGAAGTGGTCTTCTTCGCAAGTTCACTGGCCTCGGAAGCGGCCACGATTTGTGGGCGAGCTTCAACTATTGTATGTACGGTTTAGGGTTTAGGGTTTAGGGTTTAGGGTTTAGGGTTTAGGGTTTAGGGTTTAGGGTTTAGGGTTTAGGGTTTAGGGTTTAGGGTTTTGTTTGTACGTGTGTATGTACGTATGTATGTATGTTATGCATGCACGCATGCATTTGGCTGCAATCAATGGCTTACGCTGATTCTCGCAGCTGGGTGCAGGCTCATTTGTTGATTCTAGTGGATTCTCCAAGTCCACTCGGGTACGGCCACTCCCCCGCGAAGTGATGGTGGCACTCCGATCTGTGCCGTGGGTCCGGAACTGCGGCATCCAAGCGCAGCATGGCAAGTGCAAAAGAGCAAATGCCCCAAAACTGCAGAATGATCCGAGAGGCAAGACGTGCCGACGCGAACGTAACAGTGCAGGTCCAAACGCCGGGGTGCCCCGCCGTACCAGCACCAGCGCTGGTACCTACTCGGGTTTGAGGTCAGCTGGGAACCATTTTGCAGTGGCCATGTTGCTGAAAGCCCGAGGAATTGAAGCAACTTCAAGTCAAACCAGTAAACAATTGTGAAGTTCCAATGCAAGCTTCGAATTAATTCGCGGCTGCCATTGCCATCAGAGGTTCCATAGCATGCTCCCCCCCCGTTTTCCCGCCTTTTCTAGTCAAGGGTCCAAGGTGCTGGGACTTGATTCCTAAGAACCCCACCGGACCCTCGAAAGAATTTCTCTCGGGACGCCCGACGACCCCCCAGAACCCCTATAACGATGTCCCAAAAAAAATACTGTTGGTCAAGACACAAGAAACTTCAAACGGACAAAAGCTCTCAACTCTCCAATTCCTAAATGAACCGAAATTTGGCCTGAAGGAGTTTGCCCTAGCCCCTAAACCCTAAACCCTAAACCCTAAACGCAACCGGGCGTTCCAGATTCTCGGGAGCCCGGGCGAGGCGGTCGACGCGCAGCGGTTTACCATGAAAAGCAACAAGGGCAGGAACGCACTCCACGCACAAAAACGGCATAAACAACTGGTGAGTTCTGTCAATTAGGAGTCCTGTTCACCCTAAACCCTAAACCCTAAACCCTAAACCCTAAACCCTAAACCCTAAACCCTAAACCCTAAACGCTAAACCCTAAACCCTGGATACTAAGAGCCGCTTGAGAATGGTAGGTTTCTCCCCAAAAAAAGGACCCTAACTTTAGAGAATCTAACAAACCGTGCCGGCCGCACACTGACAAGTATGTGACTAATAATAACAAGAATAAGAATAAGAATAAGAATAAGAATAAGAATAAGAGTAAGAGTAAGAATAAGAATAAGAATAAGAGTAAGAGTAAGAGTAAGAGTAAGAGTAAGAATAAGAATAAGAACAAGAACGGTCCGACAATTAGGATTCTAGCAGTAATTAGGATTGTTTCGGTATCCTACCAGACAACTGCAAACATGCCGGCCGCACGCAGACAATGGTCAGTGGCATGGCTAAGGCCCAGGAGTAGATGGTCACCGGGGCAAGGACAGCCAGGAGCCTGGCATGGTCAGCAGCCCCCCACCTCCCCCCCGCCATTTTTGGGGGGTTTCGGGTTTAGGGTTGAGGGTTTGGGGTTTGGGGTTTGGGGTTTGGGGTTTGGGGTTTGGGGTTTGGGGTTTGGGGTTTGGGGATTCCGAAATTTTAGGGGGTACCTTATTGGGGTTCTTGGATCCTACTATTTGGGGGTCTCTTCCTTCGGCACAAGCTCGCAAACCCAAACACACAGAAATGCAAAGTCGACCATGGAAAAGGTTAGCTAGCGACTGACTGAACCATCGGCATGCTCCCGGATTTTACTTTCCGATGAGCCAAATCGAATGCCCTAGACACGTTTGTTGATTTCACACAGTAGGTTGCAGATGTCAAGTTTTCCTCGCGGGAAAATTCTGAGCAACAATAAAAAAGCTCGCGGCTATCGGTGCAACACGACACAACGTGTCACACTTGTTGGCGGCATTGATGTGGTACATGCTCACGCACGGCTCATAGCACAGAGGTTGCTTGGAGCTGGGAGCTAGGTACATGCACGAACGGAAAACTTCAAGGGAATGAAAATAGATTTGTGGGGAAGGATGTGAGTTGAGATGAGTTGCATCAACAAGACCTGCTACAGTGCGGGTGCGTTTGCACAGAGCTTGGGGTGAAGGGGCATCGTTGTTGGCGAGGACCCCCAACATGGCCCGACCCCACCACACACTACATCACATGATCGCGTGCCAGTCGTCGCTGTACAGCGATTTCAGAGACACACAGGACAGTTGCCCCTGCAAAAAAGAGCAACGAGCTCAGAAAGCATGCGCATGTGGGTTCATAAGTCGCCGCAGTCCCAATTGGTCGGGGCGTGGTCAGCACAACCAATTTGGAATCTGCATCGAAAAACATCTCGCAGAACCGGTTGTTTGCTATCAAAGCTGTCACACATACACAGCGAGACGCAGACAGACAGAGAGACAGAGACAGCGACAGACAGAGGGACCGACAGAGACCCGGGCGATTGCACAACGAAAACACAGTGGGAGCCCACCTAACAAAAGACCGGGAATGTCGGTGCTGCGAACGATCTTCCGGAAAACCTGCATCACCTCCAAATCTCTGTACGGCAGTTTGCAAACCCTTCTGCAAAGCCCTAAACCCTAACCCTAAACCCCAAACCCTAAACCCTAAACCCTAAACCCTAAACCCTAAACCCTAAACCCTAAACCCTAAACCCTAAACCCTAAACCCTAAACCCTAAAAATGCAAAGCAAGCAGGGTTCACGCGAAGCCCGAGGCTGCTCGCACCTGGGCAGCGAGGGTGTTCCCCACTTGAGGCACATGTGGGGGTTTACGAAAATCAGGGACCCTTAATATAGGGTTTAGGGTTTAGGGTTTAGGGTTTAGGGTTTAGGGTTTAGGGTTTAGGGTTTAGGGTTTAGGGTTTAGGGACCCCCAAATAGTAGGGTTCCTGTCTAATCAGGACCCCAGGAAGGTACCCCCATTGTCGTAAAGTCCCCTTGCAACCCCTCAACCTTTTCAGGAAACCTTCCTCAGCAAATCCGCCAGGCCCCAAAACCCTAAACCCTAAACCCTAAACCCTAAACCCTAAACCCTAAACCCTAAACCCTAAACCCTAAACCGGAGCCCAGCGCCACCGACACAGCTACGGCCCCAGCCGACTCCCAGAGTGGGCAAGGAAGCCGAACACCCTGGGACTTCGGAGCTTCTCCTGGTGATCCGTGCAGTTTAAGGGTTTAGGGTTTAGGGTTTAGGGTTTAGGGGTTAGGGGTTAGGGGATTGTGGAGGCCAGACAAAACCCTGAGATGCAAGGGGGGTACGTATGGCAGTTGGCCTTACATAGGTAGCGTCTTCTCCCACCGGATGCTACTAACAACTCTACCAGCAAGTATCGCTGTTGGCATCAGGATGCGATCAGGTCCAAACCTCACCTTCATGAGCTCAAAGAATCCACTACCTCTAGTCGTTGAGTTCGAAGGACCGGAGAGGAGGGAGGAACAAGTCACAGCACAGGCAAGTTAGGGAAGGAAGGGAAAGCAGCTTGCAGTGGCAGGCAGACAGGGATGCGGGTAGCACTGGAAAAGAGGGGCTTGGTGCGGACTGAAAGGGCTTCTCAAACGTAGAGGGGTTGCGCAACAGCATGGGCAAGAGTGGGCATCTCCAGACGGCCGCAAGCCAAGCTGCCCGCAACTACAGGTGACCCTGTTAGAGGCTGGCAAGACCATTGTCCAGGTTACTGGGATGAGGCATTTTTGTTTTGGTCTGCAGTCGCTGAGCTGTCGATCCACAGCTACGGGATCGGGATCTACTACATCCGAAGCCTGAACCCTGGAATCCATCACGATGCATTGTTGATGCCTTCATCTGCCGAGAAGACGGTGAAGGCATACTGACGAAGTGCCAGGGCCGCGATTGCCGACACGGCAGCTCCTGCACATCAGACCCTGCCAGCATGACTCAAGGCATCCACGGGTATGTACTTGCCATGCAGATGCAGGAGAAACCGAAAACCAACGCAGGAGACTGCAAGGCCTGCCAGAACCCACATACCTGCTTGTTGCTGCCGCTGCAGCACCGCCTCGCCAGCTGCCAGTGAACTTTCAGAGGCAGCCCATCTACGAGGACGTCGACCCAAGAAATCATCCATGAGTTATTGCGTAAAGCTTCAGGCAACTCAGAAATGGGATACACTCCGCCATGGTCATGTTGATAGCCATCGTTGGAAGTTGCCTCCGGTGACAACGTGGGGCGAACGCAAGCCTGAGTTGTTCTTGGGCTTGCGGAAGCGGGATGATGAGAGGACGACTTTTAGGGCTTCGAGGTTAGGCTCTACAGCTCTGGCGATTACGGCCGCTGGGGGTTGATGAGGTCTTTCGGTTATTAAAGAAGCCAGAATATAGACAAGTCAGGCAGATGTGAGGATGTTTGACTGCGACCCAGAGGCAAGCTTCTCGGAGGATGACCAACTGGCGGCGTGCAAACGTCTCCAAGACACCATCGGCTAGGTTTTCCATGGTGCTGGTGGGATGTGGATTTGCAAGGTTTTCAGTAGCAAGACAACAAAAAAGTCGTAGCCACCACGTGCACAACCAGAATTTTCCCGGGAGATGGATGTATACACTAGCAGTTGAAGCTGTTGCCCATCAGTATCACGTAGGGACGACAAACAACATGCAACGACTTGACTCCAAGTATGCTGGCTCCCTGTCTCTCTCTGTCTCTCTCACGCAGACAGACACACACTTGTCGCCCTCTCTGCTCCCAGTGCAACAAGGGCCTCTGGGCAACGAGCTCATCGTTCATGGCCAGGGCAAACATCACGCTGCCAGATACCTGCAGGCAGGCCGGGTGAAGCACGCTGCTGCAGGCCAGGAGGGTCTGAACGCGATGTGGTGAAATATGACATTCATATGGGGGTTTACGAAAAGAAGGGGACCCCAATATAGAGCCCCCAATACTAGGATTCCCTTAAAATAAGGACCCGAATAAGGTCCCCCTAATGTCGGAAACCCTAAACCCTAAACCCTGAACCCTAAACCCTGAACCCTAAACCCTAAACCCTAAACCCTAATTAAACCCATAGGGACCCAAATATGAATGTCATGATTCTGAGGGGCACCCCGGCCACAGCGGCCACCACACCAAGGCCCACCAGCAACGACCGAATGTCACGGTACGCTGGCGTGGTCCTGCAGAGGGTTTAGGGTTTAGGGTATAGGGTTTAGGGTTTAGGGTTTAGGGGTTTAGAGGTTTAGGGGTTTAGGGGTTTAGGGGTTCAGCAGCTGGCCGGAGCCCACGTGCCACTCTCTCGATGCCGTCTGCCCACGGTCCCGAGAAAGCTGATGAGCAGCAGGTGCATCGCGAAGACCGGATAAAGGTAGAGCCTAAGCGCCGCGCAACATATTCTAACATCTTTCGGAGAGATTGCCTCATGGCCGCCCGAATCAAGAAGGGAATGAGGGAAATAGGGCCCGATTGTAATCTTTAAAGGGTATACCATAGGGCCCTCATTCCCTCATTCCCTGCTAAGAACCAGGGGGGAATGGCGGTCTGAGCCCACGTCCCGTTCGAGATATGACTGTGAGGCCCCGTGTAGAAGTAGAAGTTGAAGGAGTGGTGGAGCTGCTGGAGAGCATTGCTCATACACCTGGCAAAACTGATGAACCCTAAACCCTGAACCCTAAAGCCTAAACCCTAAACCCTAAACCCTAAACCCTAAACCCTAAACCCTAAACCCTAAACCCTAAACCCTAAACCCTAAACCCTATGATGGGCAACAAGGCTCACGCGAAGTTCATCATGAAGAGCTGTGATAAGGGTCCGAACGCGCAACTTTTTTGACAAGGCCTGACGAGGCTTTCGATGGACAGCGCCAGCGACTCCAATCTGCAGCCCAGCTCGAGACAAAAAGCAAGAACATGTGCTCCGGTCTCTCCTGCTATCTGTCATGAGGCACTTCTCTGCAAACCCTTTGTCGCGTTGGTGTGTTGATGTTTCATTTTAATCGCCCCGTTCGTGCGTTCTTGAAGATCTCAACCTTCACCGATCTTCCCATATGCTGGGTTCCATGTCGACTTCGAAGCTGGCCTTGATGGCTTCTCCTTTACTGGCTACTATACTACTATACTACTATACTACTATACTACTATACTACTATACTACTATACTACTATACTACGATACTACGATACTACTATACTACTATACTACTATACTACTATATACTACTATACTACTATACTACTAGTATAGTAGTATAGTAGTATATAGTAGTATAGTAGTATACTAGTATAGTAGTATAGTATACTCCTATACTACTATACTACTATACTACGATACTACTATACTACTATACTACTATACTACTATACTACTATACTACACCGTGCAGCATGATATAAGTGATGCAAAGCTCTCGCAAATTTACCTCTGAGGCAGACGCTTCACAGGCGCACTGCGATCTCCTTTCGCCGACCTCGCAGAAGTCACCCTCCGTCCCTCCGTATGTCTACGCCAGGTCTAGACACATCTGAAGCTGCGCCTCAGAACGCCTCAGCTCCGCACACACCTCTGATGGTGAAGGCAGGGACCTGAAGTTAAGGCAGCACGACAAACAATAAGAGATTCGCTCTTGCACAGATGATGGACATGAACTTGCATGAGATGGTATGCCGCCTGCAGTTCCAGGAAGGCAGCGTGGCCTGAGCCGGGAGCGTCCCGAACCAAAAATCAGAGGTGCATCATGCTCACCGCTCGAACCGCAGCCGCCGTGAGCCCACTCTGAGCTCCCGAAGCTCCCAAAGCCAGGTTTAGGGTTTAGGGTTTAGGATTTAGGGTCTAGGTTTTAGGGTTTAGGGTTTAGGGAGGTCAAGATATAAAATAGCAGAATTGCACCCTGTATACGCTCAGCACATTCTGGACCCATGCGCTATCATCCACGCCAAAAAAAGCACATCTCCGGGGCAACGGCTCGAGTGAACTCCACCATTCCTGCCCACAGCGCTGACATGCTACTGCAGCTTGCCAAATTCGAAGAGGGAACCCCTGCCTCGGAGGCGCGTTTGGGTGTAGGGTTTAGGATGGTTTAGGGTTTAGGGCTTAGGTATTTACAACCACGGGCTTGCTTGCCCAGGCGCTATGCTCACCATGCTGCTTATCTGGGGTCCATGCAGCTTCATCCCTGAAAACACCCTGCGACAAGCAAACAGACATCCTTCTTCAAACTCTGCCGACCGGCCCTAGTTGCCCGCCTCGCATGGTGCATCACCGAATCCCAGGCGTCCCTGTGCCGCACAACAAGGCCAGCAGCATGATCCTGACATTGCTCACAGCGATGACCGCCACCGGCAAGTCTCATGTCAATTCCTTCCGCTATCACTACCCTGGCCTACAGTCATTCTCACCATGGAACTATATGTGAGTGCTATTGCATGATTCAGTGACACGAGCTGATGCAGCATGAGGTTGACTGGCAAGTGCGGGAGCAGCACTCTGGCAGAGATGGCATAGGTGTTCACAAGGTCCTCACACAGAGACTCAACTCACAACTCCAGTGCTCCAGTGCTTCATCCTCGCTTGCTTTTCGGGATTCTTCGAGCGTGATGGAGTCTTCTGCAGCATGAGTCCATGTCTCTGTGCCTGAAAGATGATGTGGCGGCAGGCATGTGTGGGCTTGTCTTTGAAGCTGGCCTGGTTGGGAACCATGCCATTGATGCCCTCGACATCAAGGAGCAGAGACGTGGCCTCGTCACGTTCTCATGTCTCTGGAGAAGAATGTCCAGGACCCAAGTCTAAGAGGAGTCCAAGGACACAAAAAGACCTGACCGCCGCGACTTGAACTTTTCAAAAGATGTGCTTGCCAAGCAAGCTGGCAAGTTTGAATTGAAGCTGAGGACGGAACCCCGTTCTTGACCTGAAGGACCACTGCCTGTCGAAAGCTGGTCTCTGGTCTCTGGAGCCTTCAAAATTCCAAGAGAGCTCCGGGCTCTGATGCTCCCAGCTACTTAGTTAGCCTTTGTTCGCCTCGGCTTCAAGCCGAGAGGCGTCTAGGACCCCCTCCAACCTCCTGAGCCGTGCGTGGTGCTGCACCAAATGACATGGAACTTGGCTTTCCTTCGTCTGCGCACGCTATCTCCCGGTCAGGCCAGCCCGGCTGTCGAGGCGGCGCGCGCGCAAGCGTTTACAAATCTACAATGTTTTACACCGATGCCCGAACTTCATGTCCCAAGCGTCGCCACCAGGTGTTGACACTTAAAGTTTTTTTAAACCTGATGAAGGGGGTGTACAGGTGCTAGTCTTCAGGGAGGTGCACGATGTTCAGATCAGTTCTCATCTTTCTTTCCTATCTGAAAATCCTAGTGTTACACAAGCCTGTTGTGAATATGCAGTTGCTTCTGGCACCTTTCCGGTTCCCGTTTCAACGCGGTCTTTGGATTCTCGTTGATCTGGTGCTTGATGGCTTTCAAGAAGTGCACAAAGAAGTGAACAAGTGAGCAAACGAAGCCACGTGAAAACAGTCAAAGGCCGTGAAAATTGGAAGGCTGGCCACTTGGCTTGTCGTAGAAAGCTAAGTCGCGATGCTTCACAAATGTCGAATAATAGAACCGATCGAAGTTCGCAATGTGTCGTTGCTCTCTGCTCATTTAAAAACATGTTCCGTGATCTTAGGCACAGCTTCGGACAGGGTGGCTTACCCTCTCGCCCCTGGTGTTCCCTTCTCCCCCTGTCTCGTGCTGATATCCTCCATGGAGGCGACATTCCACCTGGAACGAAACCAAAGAACAAGCCACCAAAACTACGGGACCTTCCTGGGACCCTCTGAAACCCACCTGCCCCCCAACCTTCCCCCCCAACTATGAGATCGAAGCCTTAGACCCTAAAACCTGAACCCTAAACCCTAAACCCTAAACCCTAAACCCTAAACCCGAAACCCTGGCCCCTGCTGGGACTGCCTGGCGCAGGGCGCCGCGCCGCAGCTCGGTGTGGCCCTCGATGTAGGCCCGCAGCCAGGCCTTAGGGGGGGGGGCTAAGCCCTAAACCCTAAACCCTAAACCCTAACCCCTAAACCCTAAACCCTACACCCTAAACCCTAAACCGTGAGAGCACAGAGAGTGTAGGCTGGAGGTTCTTTGATGATGTCAAGAGTCAAGGGCCCAGCTTTGTTTGTTTTCTTTTTTTCTTGGCAGGGCATAGAGATGTGTAGGCTGGAGGTTCTTCGGGGGATGTCCAGGGCTCATCTTTGTTTGTTTTCTTTTTTCTTGGCGTGGGGGAGGGGGGGTGGAGGGGGGGGCTTATGCGTTTGGACCGTGGCGCGAGGTTTGTGCACGACTGACGTTTAGGGTATCCAGGCATTGGCAGTTTGATTGGTTCAGAGGGTTGGCCTTTTTGGTTGCCACATTGGAAGCATGCGAGGGACAAGCCTTCAGAAATCTGAAGGGCTTTCGGTTCCCGGTGCTGACGGGCATCGTTTTGGGAAGGTCGCCGAAAGATTGCAGGGTCCCCGGCGCGTGCGCCGGCGCCGTAGGCCAGGTCGCTATCCACGAAAACCACCAGCACGTCGCGCGAGAGCCAGTGCACAGTCCTGCCACGCTTCATGCTTCGGCTTTCGGGTTGTCGGCGGTCGTTTCTAGGGCTTAGAGTTTAGGGTTTAGGGATTAGGGTTCAGGGTTTAGGGTTTAGGGCTTAGGGTGCAGGATCCCTTCCTTCACAGCAACTTGTGCGGCGTGACACAATTTGTGCACCTGCTGCCAATGAGTCCTTGCGGCAAACAGCGGCTACAGTCGCAAAGCGAGCCAAGCATGGTCATGCATGCGTCGGTGCCTCAAGTAGCGGGCCAGCGTGACACCAATGCCTATGCCCCAAGAAGACTTGGCCTGAGCACAGCTCGTCAGCAAGTGACGGATTTAAATTAAACATGAAGATGAACTGATGGCTTCGAGACTGAAGAAGTTGCATGGCCGTGGTCCATATCACCGACCCAAGCCTACACGGACCTGACTGGAGCTGCCGAGGCAACGACGGTGCTTCTTTTCATGGTCCAGTTCGAGGCGACCATCTCAGCATGGTTGGCCAGGGATCGTGAAGCCCAGTCTTCAAGTTAACATACTCATCGACCCAAAACCTACGACAAAATCCACAGCCTGTGGCTGAGCCAGGGTCACAGTCCGAGGTCAGTTTTGGCCGAAGCCCATCTCTCAGCATGCGACCAGCACAAGTGCTTCTCGCGAGTCGCCACGCCGCGACTCAGCCACCGTGTACCTGCCACTCGGGCATCATGCCAAGGTGCAGCAGTTCTGAGGTTTAAATACATTGGGAATTTGATCAGCATCCTACGAGCCATGCCCAAGCAATGCTACATGATGCCAAATGTCCGAAGCTTGATAGACGCATCTAATATCCAGATGCTAGATGCTGAGTTGATACGTGCGGTTTTATCTCAAGTTGCAAGGAGCATGGCGGGCGCGGGGGCACAAGAGCGAGCTGCTGCGGCCGTCCGGCAGAGAGAAGTTCATGTGGTAGGGCTGCAACCCCGCCTGCCCGGATGTTTCTTAGGGTTTAATGTTAACCTAGTATTACTAAAACCCCTAATATTAAAGTACGCCAGGTGTCCCGGCCGCAATAATAAAGCCCTGGAAATAAAGTACGCCAGTCGGGGCATGGTTCCTGGAAATTCCTGCCTGAAAAAAATCTTCAAATGATCGCTTCATGGTTTCATTAGGTTTAGGGTTCATGCCTTAGGTTTACTTGGGTTTTGTGGAGTCTTGTTGAATTAGGGTTAAGGGTTTAGGGTTTAGGGTTTAGGGTTTAGGGTTTAGGGTTTAGGGTTTAGGGTTTAGGGTTAGGGTTAGGGTTTAGGGATAAGGGTATGGCCTGGTCTCTAAATCCGGGGGCCCCTGCAATTAAAGTCTTAGGGTTTAGGGTTTTGGGTCTGGGGTTTAATTAGGGTTAAGGGTTTAGGGTTTAGGATTTAATTAGGAAAACATGAAGCGATCAGATTTCGAAGGGAAACCTGAAAACCAAACTCCTCAGAAACTTGCTGATTTTTATTTGAGAGCCTTACTAAAGGATTGAAAAAATCTTTCTGGCAAAGGGGGTAGCTTTGGAGGCCGGTGCCCTGGAAATAATCCTGAAAGATTTGCCCCTCCGAATAAAGTTCCTGGAAATTCTTGCCTGAAAAAAATCTTCAAATGATCGCTTCATGGTTTCATTAGGTTTAGGGTTCATGCCTTACGTTTACTTGGGTTTTGTGGAGTCTTGTTGAATTAGGGTTAAGGGTTTAGGGTTTAGGGTTAGGGTTAGGGTTTAGGGATAAGGGTATGGCCTGGTCTCTAAATCCGGGGGCCCCTGCAATTAAAGTCTTAGGGTTTAGGGTTTTGGGTCTGGGGTTTAATTAGGGTTAAGGGTTTAGGGTTTAGGATTTAATTAGGAAAACATGAAGCGATCAGATTTCGAAGAGAAACCTGAAAACCAAACTCCTCAGAAACTTGCTGATTTTATTTGAGAGCCTTACTAAAGGATTGAAAAAATCTTTCTGGCAAAGGGGGTAGCTTTGGAGGCCGGTGCCCTGGAAATAATCCTGAAAGATTTGCCCCTCCGAATAAAGTTCCTGGAAATTCCTGCCTGAAAAAAATCTTCAAATGATCGCTTCATGGTTTCATTAGGTTTAGGGTTCATGCCTTAGGTTTACTTGGGTTTTGTGGAGTCTTATTGAATTAGGGTTAAGGGTTTAGGGTTTAGGGTTTAGGGTTTAGGGTTTAGGGTTTAGGGTTTCGGGTTTAGGGTTTAGGGTTTAGGGTTAGGGTTAGGGTTTAGGGATCTGATCCTCTCTAATTCTCTCTAAGGAAAGGAATCCTGAGTGATTCTCTCTGATCCTCTCTAATTCTCTCTAAGGAAAGGAATCCTTATTCAAAGGGGCCCCCCCACTCTATTTGGGGGGGTTTGATTGAAGGGGGGGGGGTTTATTATTACTAGGTCAACATTAGGGTTTAGGGTTTAGGGTTTAGGGTTTAGGGTTGAGGGTTGAGGGTTTAGGGTTAGGGTCTAGGGTTTAGGGTTTAGGGGTTAGGGGTTGGGGTTGAGGGTTTTGAAAATCAACTGGGTGCGCAAGGCAGACAGCGATTCATCGCATTGCCCATGGTTGGATCACTTGTGCTACTTGTCGCATGGCCACTAGGTGCCCCGAAGGTGGCACGAGCACTGTCTTCCAAATGTCGCGATTCCTCACATTACCTGCCTTTGTCAACGACACCTCGATGGCGCTGCGAACATCAGTCTCTGCCTGCATGGCACATACAGGAAGCAGAAGTCGCGGCAAAACGCAAATCAAGTCGCCAAGCCTTCCAGCTGAGGATCAGTGATTCAGAGAAGTCTGCTAGGTGGCTATCAAGTCAAAACGGCTTTGTGAAGTGATCCCTGACACAAGGACAGCGGGGCCTCGATCTGCGCGATGCACTCGCGCAGTCGACCCTGCTCATGCATGGTGTCGCAGGCATGCTACTCAAAACCGCCGCAAACTCTCGAAGCATAAGGCAGAACACCAGTACCCTAAACGACATGACCGAACTCCCAAATCCTGTGATGCTGAGAAGAAGTCTAAAGGGTTTCCAAAGGCTTCCGCCGGCATCAAGCCAAAACCCCCAAAGCCTGCCATCTCTGATCCAGGCCGTTGGTCGCATAGCCCGGTATGAGACCGTGCTCCTGGTTTAGGGTTTAGGGTTAGGGTTTAGGGTTTAGGGTTTAGGGTTTAGGGTTTAGGGTTTAGGGTTTAGGGTTTAGGGTTTAGGGTTTAGGGTTTAGGGTTTAGGGTTTAGGGTTTAGGGTTTAGGGTTTAGGGTTTAGGGTTTAGGGTTTAGTGTTTAGTGTTTATGGTTTAGGGTTTAGGGTTTAGGGTTTAGGGTTTAGGGTTTAGGGTTTAGGGTTTAGGGTTTAGGGTTTAGGGTTTAGGGTTTAGGGTTTAGGGTTTAGGGTTTAGGGTTTAGGGTTTGGCATAGGCTTTCTGCACACTGTGAAAACTCTATTGTCATGGTGGACAAACAGAGATCTGGCTTTCAGGCTCTAGGGATCTAGGGATCCGGGCTGTCAGTACGCAAAGAACGAGGAATGCCTTGCAAATCGACCATGCCCCGACATGCACCTCTGCAACTACTGAGCACAAGACCATGTTAAGATAACAAGAGGCTTTGCTACAATCGCGGCATCGTTCGTGGCATTGTCTGCCCATGCCAGGCAAAAGACATGAGCTGGTTGGAAAGACTCATCACAACAGCAATCGCCACCGAAGCTCGCCTTCCTTCATCAATCATGACACAACCAGGCCAAACTATGCCAAACCACGCCAAACCTATTCCTCTGCAGGGTCCTCGACTTCGGTCCTGACAAATTTGACAGCCGCAGTTCTGATTCGAGGCTTGCAATCTGTCGTTTCTGCTGTTTGTTGCTTACTGTTTGGTGTCTGATTGCGGTTGTAGTTGTTGTTCCTGTTGTCTCTCTTGTTGTCGTTGTGGTTGTTGCTGGTGGTGGTGGTGGTGTTGCTGCTGCTGTTTCTCTTGTGCATCGAGGACCTAGGCTTCATCGGAGCAGATACCGACAGAAAGCACAGAATGGGTGGAGAATTTTTTTGCTACGTTTTTTCCTTTTTTTGTATTTTTTCTTCGTGGTCCCCTGGTCTCCTGGTGCCCCGGTCTACTGGTCTTCCTTGGAAAATGCTACACTCCCTTTTCAATACACATAGGATCTGGTCGACTTTCGTGTTTTTCCTAAAAAAAAACTCCATTCTCATTCCCTCCATATCTTCATAGGATTCGTACTGCTTTTCGTAGGAATTCTTGCATGCATTAAAAAGCGGTGAGTTTGGCGGGGGGGGGGGGGAGGGCAGCCCTGCTTGCATGACAGGTGTCAAAAAGACGCATATGCTTTGAATGAAAAGCTTTCATGGCTTATAAAACGAGGGAGTTGGGGCGAAGGTGGGGCGCAACCCCCCCCCCTTTGCAAACGCAATGCTTGCATCATGGGTTGAATCCTTCACATACTTTGAAGGAGAAAAAAAAAGGCATGATTGGTTTCAATCTGTCATATGCATTGAAGAAAGCCTGCGCAGCTTAAAGAAGCGGGGGGGGCTGGGGGGGGGGGGGGGGGGGGGGGGGGGGGGGGGGGGCAACCCCCCCCCCCATTTGCAAACACACTGCTCGGTGCACCCAAGCAAACACAAGCAGACAGACACGAGAAGACACACACACACACACACATACACACGCCAAGGCCCTCACGTCGAGCCCATCATAGATGGGCGACGGCGGCTCCTCAAGCAGACTCCAGCAGAACAAAACAAGAACTGCAACCCCCCCGCCCCCACCGAGAAGAAGAACAAATACATCCAACAACAGCAAGTTCCCCAACTCCTCGGGGTCGGAATACTGCGCGCCATCCTAAAGGAAAAAAAACCAAGAACACAGACACGCGCACACACAGGTGCACCCAAGCAAACACAAGCAGACAGACACGAGAAGATACACACTCACACACACATACACACACCAAGGCCCTCACGACGAGCCCATCATAAATGGGCGATGGCGGTTCCTCAAGCAGATTCCAGCAGAACAAAGCAAGAACTGCACCCCCCCCCCCCACCGAGAAGAAGAACAAATACATCCAACAACAGCAAGTTCCCCAACTCCTCGTCCTCGGGGTCGGAGTACTGCGCGCCATCCTAAAGGAGAAAAAAAAACAAGAACACAGACACGTGCACACACAGATGCACCCAAGCAAACACAAGCAGACAGACACGAGAAGACACGCACTCACACACACACACACAGACACACACACGCACACACACACACACACACACGTACACGTAGACCAAGGCCCTCACGTCGAGCCCGTCACAAAAGGGGGATTCCTCAAGCAGATTTGAGCAGAGCAAGACAAGAATCGCAATTCCCAACCCCCCCCCCTCCCCCCCGCCCCCAACCAATTTCAGCCAGGTTTACACCTCAGCTTAGAAAAAAAAACAAGGGCCCAGGCAGGCATGCACACCGGTGCCGGATTGTCCTTAAACAGGTCGGAACAGCAGCAACAAGCATGGAACGCTACGCCACCAACTAAAACAAAAATGAGAATTCCAACATAAAACTATTCAACTAAACTAATCGAGACGGGCCACCGGTCCATAGGACACCGGGAAGGCACCCGGCGCCAGGGGCGCAGGCTCCTCATTTATAACGGAAGTAGCAACGCCAACCAGCAAACATATACACCGCAAACTAACAAAACCCCCACGTTAAACCAAGCAAAGTTGCCAAGGACGGGCCGTCAAGGACGACCTCAGATGGATTCCAAACTCGCACTCACCCCAAAACCATGCATTTCATGCAGTTCAGACACCTTTTCCTCCTCCGACCGCATCGCCGCTGCCTCAGTTGCGAGAAAAACATATGGTCCCCCGAATCCGAAGTACCACAACACACCAAATACAGACCCGAAGAAAGACATACCCTTTATGAAACATCCAAGAGACGTTCGGAAGCAGCAGCAGGACCTGGGAGCAGACTAACCAACTCAGAACCCATTTCGCCGCAGGGCTTTAGTGTTTCTAACTCATCCTCCACTTTTGGTTTCAAACGCCACCTCGACTTCTTGGGGATTAATTTACATCACCACATCCCAGCAACGATCTCGCGAAGTCGCCCCAAAATATTGATGTTCTTTGCCCCGAAGGCACGAAGAGACTGTGCAACATCGATGAGCTGGAAATCCCAAAAGGAATATGCAACGCAATGGAGCTTCATAAGCCTAGGCGCTACTTGGTTTAGTTCTCAGGTGTGGGTTGATAAGCGGTCATCTGAGGCATGCGGATTGGCACAAGCGCTACGAGGTGGCCAAAGCTTTAGTCACCGAGGACCTGACTTGGAAGTTTCATGGCTTTTGTTTTTTTGATTTCGGTCTTTTTCCGCACGAGCACTAACGAAGCAAGTCCGAAGGACAGAGCAGACAAGATCCACGAGTTGGTGGTCGAGCTTGAGACGCCTCTCAGACGCAGATTCGGTTTAGGTTTTTTTGGGTTTACGGTTTAGGGTTCAGAAAGGTTGGCCCCGGAGATCTGAAGACCTCAGCGCCAGGAGGACGGGAGAAGGTTTGTCAAGGGAGGTTTGAGACTTAAGATGGTGGTTGTGGGGGACCGCGCGTGTAGTTTTGGGTGCTTTCATTCGTGCACGCGCACATGTTGCCACAGGCAGGAGGAACGAACCCAACAGCAAGATTTTTTGTTGACCAGGGGGTTTCACATTCCCGAAAAGATCACAGCTCTAGCTCATAGACCCCACTTATTCCCTTTGGTACATGGCCCAAGGAAACAGCCTTTGAAACTGCTGGGCGCGACTGCGATCGAGGATCCGTGGGCCTTCTGTAAGGCTTTAAGGGCCCCAGTGGAGAAGTGTGGGTTTGAGGCTCGGGAGTTTCAAGGTTTCGGTGGACGCCTAAAACCTGAACTCCCAAACCAAACCACACAACCTGTCTGCCCGTACCTTCTCCAAGCATCCGTACGTAAGCATTCAGGCAAAATCGCGAAACCCCTCACAAACCGAGACCAATACGATGAAGGCCATGAGCTTCGCCATACCTGTCACCCGGTAACAAAGAACTCACAAAAACCCAACACAAAAAAAGGCAACAACAAGCCGAGGGCGCCTCAAAGAATGGCAGGGGGAGGCAGCGAGGGCAAGACAGGATCGCAAAGTTGCTCGAGCTAAAAAAGGTCGCGAAGGACCAGGAAATGAGAAAGAGAATGGGAGACTACGCCAGAAAAAGAAAAAAATCCTAAAACCCTCATGAAGCCCTAGAACCCAAAACCTTAAGTCATAAAACCTTCAAACCCGAAACCCATCATGGGCTTCAATCGTTCACATGCTTTGAAAAATTAGCATGATGGGTTTCAATCTGCAATATGCTTTGAAAAAAGCTTGCATGGCTTAAAGAAGCGGGGGGGTTGGGGGGGGCGCAGCCCCCCCCCATTTGCAAACACAATGCTCGCATCATGGGTTTCAATCGTTGATATGCCTTGAAAAAAATGGCCTGACAGGCTTTTGTCGTTCATCTGATTTGAAGAAGGCTTGCACGGCTTAAAGAAGCGGGGGGGGTTGGGGGGGCGCAGCCCCCCCCCATTTGCAAACACAATGCTCGCATCATGGGTTTCAATCGTTGATATGCCTTGAAAAAAATGGCCTGACAGGCTTTTGTTGTTCATCTGATTTGAAGAAGGCTTGCACGGCTTAAAGAAGCGGGGGGGTTGGGGGGGGGCGCAGCCCCCCCCCCCATTTGCAAACACAAGCTTCAGTCGTTCACATACTTTGAAAAAAGGCATGATGGGTTTCAATCTGTCATATGCTTTGAAAGAAGCTTGCACGGCTTAAAGAAGCTGTGGGGCTGGGGGGGGGTGAACACAATGCTCGCATGATGGCTTTCAATCGTTCATATGCTTTGAAAAACGTGGCCTGATGGGTTTTCATCGTTTCATCGTTCATCTGCTTTGAAAAACTTGCACGGCTTCAAAAAACGGGGGAACCAGGCGACCAGCAGACCGGGAGACCAGCAGACCAGGGGACCAGGGGACCAGGAGACCAGGGGCCCAGAGGACCACGAAAAAAAATAAAATAAAAACAAAAAACCAAAAAAAAAGTAGCAAAAAAATAGGCCCTCCGCACAGAATCGTTCAACAATCCATGCGCTGTTTGCACTTGGCTCAGCCTCGGGATGCTACGGCATACTCCCATCATGGAAAGAACACAACAGGTGCTCTCGGCAGTCCTGCGATCAAAGCTGGGAAAGATGGCCACCACGATGAGGGCAGCCACGAATAAAGCACTGGTAAGAATCTGGTGGTGATTTGCAATCCTGGCGCGCAAGCAGACTGCCAGGAAATGACGAAGGACACTCATGACATCTGCTCAAGCCTCGCGCCCATAGGCGTCTGGGTAGCATAAAGCAGGTTCCCCACCTCTGAGCGCCTCCCCACCGCCCCGTGCATTTGTTTGGCACTTTCTTGCTTGGAATGGGCAACCACCCCCTAGCCGACAGATGTCCGGAGCGGACGGTGCATCAGGACCACGGAGGGCATGTGGGCCCGACCATTGGCCAGCCAAAGGGGAGGCTTAGGCGGCAAACTCAAACACACGACTACCATGGCTGCCACTTTTGCTAAAGCTGCTACAAGTACAGAATCTGGTAGGCAACATGACGAAAGGAAAGTGCACAGTGTGCGGCCTTTGGCCAATCACAACCGCCAGCGACATGCTTGCTTCTCCAATGGCACGTCATTCAAAGGATGCCAGCACTAGTGTCAATGGTAGTGCAACCGAGAAAAGCGTCATTCTATAAATGTCCAGAACTTGTTGAAACAGAGGTCCGGCGGAATACTGTTCAGGTCACTGTCGAGACGATGATCAGCCATGCGCATTGTCCACTTCACTTGTCACTTGCAGGTCGAGCTGCTGCATAGCGAGCCATAACCGCGCTGCACGTACTGGGATGGCCGGAGCGACTGCCCCGCGCGCAAAAAGGAGTGTAGATAGGATCGGGTCGAGTCAAGGTACTGCAGCCTAACTTGCCCCAAAATGCCTGGCGGACTGCGGTATCGCTGCATGCATCCACCTTTTCTCCAGGCTTGCGCCCCTCTGTCCGGAAACCGGCCTTGGCATGCTCGCGTGCAGTATTTGCACTTCGCCGAGGCCCAAAGCCATGGCCACTTAACAAAGGGTTTAGGGAATAGGGTTTGGGGTTCAGGGTTCAGGGTTCAGGGTTTCGGGTTTAGGGTACTTGTGCACTTGTGCATGGCACATTCACCAGAATTCCAAGCAAGTGACCAGGCTAATGGGAAAACGGGCTTGAAACGAGCTTGCAGAACTAGCGAGCACCAAACGGTGCAGTTTGTGACACCAAAGCCGAAGCCAATCAGGAATCGGCAGGCGGCGGCGGCGGGGGCGGGGGTGGTGGGACATCGGCCATCTGCCTCGAAGAAGCTGCAAGCGAAACAGAGAAGCATGGCAAAAAACGCAATGCAAATGAATCGCCCTGTCGCAATTGAACGATGAAGAAGCTGACACTGATGACACTGATGGCAACAGCCTGATGATACCAAGGACGATGAAAATTATGCCGGGCTGAAGAGGACCGGATGAAAGAGCGAAGCCAATCCTACATCAAAGACTTGCTTCTGTTCTTTCGACGTGCGACACGCAGATGCGAGATGGCATTCTGAAAAGCTCTCGCTTCGGTTCTGATAGGAGCCGATGTCATCTGTAGTCTCGACGTTGCTCGACGTAAAAGCTGTTGACTCCTATCGGTTCGTGGAGATGTGGCCTGCGTGTGCTCCAAGCGGTTATGGTAGCAAGCAACTTCATAAAGACCTGTAGAGGCCTCTATTGAAGTAGGGACCTTCAACGTGCAATTTGGAACTGTTCAATGGACTTGCAAGTGTGCTGAAGCCTACGACACAAGGAACTGGTGTTCACATAATCCGGCAAGAAGATTCCGACAGCCAAAACTAGATAGACAACTCTGAGGAAACTCGGCGCCCCGCTGCGAGGAATCCTGCACCAGATACGGCAGCTTCGAATGAGAATGATTACAGGAATAGTAGTAGTGGTAGTGTGGTAGTGTGGCATAGTGTGGCATAGTGTGGCATAGTGTGGCATAGTGTGGCAGTATTGTGGCAGTATAGTGTGGTTTCGTGTGGTTTCGTGTGGTTTCGTGTGGCTTCGTGTGGTTTCGTGTGGCTGCGTGTGGTTTCGTGTGGTTTCGTGTGGTTTCGTGTGGTTTCGTGTGGTTTCGTGTGGAATAGCGTGGTATAGTGTGGTATAGCGTGGTATAGTGTGGTATAGTGTGGGAAAGTGTGGAAAAGTGTGGAAAAGTGTGGTATAGTGTGGTTTAGCGTGGCATAGTGTGGTATAATGTGGTATAGTGTGGTATAGTGTGGTATAGTGTGGTAGTGTGGTGGCAGCAGTAGCAGCAGTAGCAGCAGTAGCAGTAGTAGCAATAGCAGTAGTAGCAGTAGCAGTAGCAGTACATGCAGCAGCAGCAGCAGCAGCAGCAGCAGCAGCAGCAGCAGCAGCACCAGCAGCAGCAGCAGCAGCAGGAGGAGGAGCAGGAGCATGAGCATGAGCATGAGCAGGAGCAGGAGCCAGCAGGAGCAGGAGCAGGAGCAGGAGCAGGAGCAGGAGCAGGAGCAGGAGCAGGAGCAGGAGCAGGAGCAGGAGGAGGAGTAGTAGTAGTAGTAGTAGTAGGAGCAGCAGCAGCAGCAGCAGAAGCAGAAGCAGCAGCAGCAGCAGCAGCTGTGGCGCTGCTGCCACTACTGCTACTACTGCTGGGACGATGTATGGGCTGTTTTGAAGGGGCTCACACTGTTAGCTCCACCATCATCCCTGTCGTCTTCAATGATCACATTCTCACCACCGCAAAAACCTTGGGTTTTCCCTAAAGCAAACACTGCTGTGCAGGGCCTGGCGGCCCGTCCGGTGGGCCTGGTCCAGAGCAAAGGGCTGGGAATCTAGAAGGCATATCATGGTGTGTGTTGGTGTGTGTGCGTGTGTTTTGTTTTTGGTCCCATTATTACTTTTTTGTGGCGGGGGCGGCTTTGCAGGGTTCGTTACCCAGTAGGTTGTTTGAGGCGTCCAGGGAGGCATGTTCGAGAATTCGGTCATTCGGCAGATCATCACCATCATCACCATCACCTTTGCGCTCGCCATGACACATTCATTGCCGCTGAATTGGTGCAGGTCTAATCCCTTCATACGATGATTAAACCGCCCCCTGATATAAGAAATTGTTGCCCCCCCGCCCTTCCCTCCGGTTTCCGGGCCCCTTCAAGAATTGAAGTGCATCAGGGGGCGGAGCAGTTCCAGACCTCAATTCGGGTTCGGGGTTTCGGGTTTCAAGGCAAGGGTTTCGGCTACAGGGCTTAAGGCTCGGGTGTAGGTTTTAGGGCTCTCGGCTTTAAGGTATATGGCTTAGGGTTCTTTAGGGTTTCGGGCTCAGCCCTCGAACTGAAACCCTCAACTCGTCCCTCCCTCCCTCCAGAAGATTGCACGGCCTGGAAGGCCTCTTTGTCAACTAGAGCCTGCAAGGGGGCAAGGGCTGAGAGTGCATGTTTGCGGGCTTCGATGTTGCCATCTTGCAGCGCACGAGTCCGTCCTCCACGACGCACCCATCCGAGTTCGAAACGCAGACAGAAGCCCCTAAACCCTAAACCCTAAACCCTAAACCCCAAACCCTAAACCCTAAACCCTAAACCTAAACCTAAACCTAAACCCTAAACCCTACAGTTTGAGACCTGCCTTCAGGCCCTCGGAGTCCAGAACCTCCGGAGTTTTGGACCTCGAGGCTCAGGGCTTCCCGAAGACCTACCCAGTTTAGGGTTTAGGGTTTAGGGTTTAGGGTTTAGGGTTTAGGGTTTAGGGTTTAGGGTTTAGGGTTTAGGGTTCAGGGTTTAGGGTTTAGGGTTTAGGGTTCAGGGTTAGGGTTTTGGAACCAGTCACAACCAGCCCAATTGCCGATATCGATGCCTGGCTGCGTCTCCTGCAGTCACCCGATCCAACTTCCTACCTCGCTGCTTAGAGTGCCTGCAACCCCACAGACTGCGACATTAAACATGCAGCTGCTACTTGCATGACGCGTCATATGCATATAAAGTATGACGATACACACTTGTGCACACAAAGGCATGGCACAATGCTGGCCACTCTGGCGAGTGAAGTTCACAAACCTTGTTCCGGCCTTCCAGAACTAACCCTGCAACCCCTGCCTATTCTTCAGGTGGTCTAAAGACCGAGGATGAAACACAACTTCCCCCCACCTTTCAGAAAAACGCAGGCGAAATATCCCTGAACCCTAAACCCTAAACCCCAAACCCCAAACCCCAAACCCTAAACCCCAAACCCTAAACCCTAAACCCTAAACCAGCCAAGCTGCGGGGGCCCGTGGTTCTGGCGCCACCTTCTGCACACCTCGGAGGCCCTGGCATCCCAGTGGTCCTGGCTCGAGTTGACATGTTGAAATGCTGATTTCCGGGGGGCGGTTTAGGGTTTAGGGTTTAGGGCTTAGGCCTTAGGGTTTAGGGTTTAGGGTTTAGGGTTTAGGGTTTAGGGTTTAGGGTTTAGGGTTTAGGGTAAGCGTCCGCGGCGTGTTGGATGGGTTTGAGGAGGTGAAAACCTCCCTCTTTGGTAGGGGGTCGGTGCACAATTTTTTCGTGGAGGACCACCCGCACAGCGTAAACAGGCGGTTCAGCACAGGGGGGCAGGGGCGCCCTCAGCAAAATCAGCGTTTCGCCCCCCCCCCCCACCCCCCCCCCCCCCCACCCACCCCGCCCCCCACCCACCCGCCCCCCCGCCCCCCCCCCCCCCCCCCCCACCCCCTCCCCACCCCCCCCCCACCCCCCCCCACCCCCCACCCCCCCCACCCCTCTGCCCCCCCCACCCCCCCACCCACCTGTCTTTTTGGCTTGCCTACCCCCCCCCCCAAACGTTTCACAGAACTCTGCCGAGCAGGCTGGGATGATCTTCGAACCATGCGAGCGGGTTTAGACTGCTCCAGCGGGGTCGGCGGCTTGAGCCGGAGGCTCTTAAATTTAGGCTGGGATTTCCAGAAAGGCGGGGGGGTTTAAAATATTCTGAAACCCTTCCAAAAGCCCAATATAGAGAAGCATTTGGGAACAGGTTCCGGAACTTTTGCAGGTTTTGTGTTCGAGTTCATCCGATTCAGGATGTGTGCTGTTGCCGGAATATGAGTCCGTGGCTCTCGCCTACGGTGGGCGTGGCGCCCATATGGTGAAAGAAATCACGCGGGCCTATGCCGTTGCTGCTTTGCTGTTGTTCGGTACGTATTCGCTCTGATTTTTCCTTTATTTTCGGCTACTCCTTCCTGTATGTATTCCATTCTTGTGCTTCGTTTCCTGTCTAACACCCACGAGCAACCTGAAACAAGAAGCCAGAGCAAAAAGCATCCTCTCACCTTGAAACCTCGCCTTCAAGGCTTAACTTTGGCAATCCCGGAAGCCCTGAGATGCCAGGTGAAGTCCTGGTCAACCAGGTCCCCGTCGTCATTCAGCACTGGGTAGCCCCAGGCACGGAGAAGCTGCAGAACCAGCACAACATGCTCGCCCTGCGCTGCTCATGCACACAGTGTCGATTTCTGGCAAGGATGAGAGAGACGGTGCGCCAGAAACAAGACACCTGATGCATCTTCGGCCCTTCTAGCTTCCGAGCCCGGCCGTCCCTCTGTGGGTTTAGGATCTGCCATGGTGCTTATTTGGGGCGGAGAGAGGGAGATGCTTTCGTCCGGAACCTGGGGGCCGGAAAAATCCCCAAAAACCGGACACGCAAAGGCCTTGAGGTCCATTGGAGCTGCCAGGGCTGAGCCCTGGCAGAGGATCTCACCATCTCTTGAGGGTTGCTTGCGTTCAGATGAGATGCGTCAGCCTGCCTGGACTACCCCTACAGTGTAAGGTCCTACAGTGTTGTGTGCGAGCCATGCAAGCCCTGCTGTAGACGCGGAACCTGCTTTCACAAGGACGATGGGATCGAAGCACTCCCCATCAATCTCATAACGTCTTGAAGAGATGTGAAAAGCAAGCAACTCCCAAGCCTTGCTCATGATTGTGAGAAGCGCACTGTTGATGTAGACATCTGCACAGATCGTCTCGAACCGATCCTACGAGGAATTTGCTGCAGGAAGCAGCTCGCACGCCGCAGCCAGATCCAACCATGAATAAACCATGAACCCTAAACCCCAAACCCCAAACCCTAAACCCTAAACCCTAAACCCTAAACCCAGAATAGAAGGAACCCTGTCAATGCACCAAGATCCTGCAGCAGCTGCCGTTGGCGCAGCTCCTCCTCCACTGACCTGGTGGTCTCTCATGACATTGAAACACCCGTTGCGAACCCTAAACCCTAAACCCTAAACCCTAAACCCTAAACCCTAAACCCTAAACCCTAAACCCTATACTGGGCCAGGGACGCTTGGCGCTGTTGCTGCTCGTACTTGGCCAGCTGTGCCTAGTACGGCTCAGACACGAATCGATCCCACAACTTCATGCACACATTGACTGTGGTCATGCTTGCCACAAGACCTTTACGTCTTCTGAGCCATGGAAGTTTCACTCAAAGCCAGCTTTGTTCAATGCATTTTTGTGGGCTCCTTCCTAGGCTTGCGTGGATGACTTGTTTCTTCCTTGTTTCCGTCCTTCTTCATGGCCACGCACACTTGCGCTTGCATGCTTCCATGCATACACGAATCGACACACGCTTGCGAACTTGCTGAAACACTCGCTACTGGTGTGCATTAACCTCTGTTTTGACTTTTTGATTCGGCTGAGTGCAAGTTTAGGGTTTAGAGTTTAGGGCGGTCCAGGCCTCGTTTTCAGCTCGAAGCTGGCGTCGATCTGCATCCTGGAAAACCTCATGCGAGAAAAACTAGACTCCCCTTAGAACCTTAATACAAATAATGTGTTTAATATCCTCTTGGGTTTTATATAAACAAAAATATAAAACAATTCCCAAGGGGGATACAGAAAAGCCCTTCGAATTTGACATCCCAAAGCGACTACCAAATTCACCAGGCCTCCGACATTGCTGAATGGTGGGGCAAAACATTGAGTGACATGTCCCTTCACGCGCTGGATCATGCTGGCTGGGACCCGTGCCGACATCCGGAGCAAGTCGCTCTCTTTGACTAGAGCCTGACAGGATCTGCACATCAAGGGCGCCAGTCCCGCCAAAACCTTGGAAGCTTAGAAACTTAGTGTATGCCATGCTTCCTGCTGACGCACTGTCATTCAACGGACTCATCCGAACTCGTGTGAAGTGATGCTGTGTGTGAGTGCCACCAATCAAAACGCTATCAGTGGCTCTTCCTACGTGGAAAAAAGCCTAGGTGAAAGCCAAATCACGTTCACTTGCTTTCCGAAATGGTCATCAGTGCTGACATGTGTCGCTTGATCTCAGCTGTGTGCAAGGAGCAACTGTGTCAATGCTGAGTTGTGTCCTTGCCGTAGTTGGTTCGAAACCTCACTCGTGGGTGATCTCTATCGCGTGCCCTTCGTAAAAAGCATCTGATGTCCCCTCCACCTCCGCCAACGCCAAGAAGGTGCAGAGTTTCCAAGGCGGGCCTCGAAGCTCTGCCAAAACTCCGAGAATTTGACCTGCCCGCACAAGTGACAAAACCTGTCTATGAAGGAGTTAGCCACGGCTCGTCTGGACAACTTGGGGGTTTCCGAAAGAAGGGGTACCTTATTGGGGTCCTGATTCTAAGGAAACCTACTATATTAGGTAGGGTCCCTTATTTTCCTGAAGCCCCACTTCATGACAAGCAGGGGGAGCCCTGACATGAAACTTTGTTGGATCACCGAGAGTGGTTGCGCGGCGGATGGATACCCTGGTCCTCTGCCAGCGAAAGAGCTTCACACAGGTAGCTCACAATAGTTTTGAGCAATGGCATTGCGAAGATCGCATCATGAAATTTCGACATCAACCCCCGGCAGCAGTGAAACAGACTCTGCCCCCTTTCCGGAAGCCAGGGTCCCATGTCATAGTGCTTCTGCCCGAAGCGAGCCTTCTCCGGGTCTGCAGCCTGGATGTCGGGTAGCTTGGCGCACCTTCACGCCATGACGTACGTCGTGCGTCATGGTGGAGTGGGCTCGGGGAAGTTGCACCACCCCAACTCAGCAGACTGACTCCTGACATGCCCCCCCTCGCCTTGCAAACTCGCCCTCCAGCTTCCAGGTGGCATCGAGTTTCTGCACCAAGAAGTTGCATCGATTCGAAAGCCTAACTACAGTAAGCATCAAACCTGGGGCTTGGTGGCCAAACAAGTCTGGCAACAGAAAATGCGTCAAGCACAGCCCGGATGCCGTGAGATGTACCTTGCACCAACCTAAGCAGACTATACAGCCTGGACACTTGCTAACCTGGCCTTCATACATACTTCAGGAGCGGGCTACGGCGATGCCTCGATCACCCGCGGGGTCTGCGCCAGGGGCATGTGCTCGTGGTCCTTGGCGGGTCTCAGCCGGTTCGATTCAGGCTCGCAAGGGTTCCATGGAACACAACCATGGCCTCTTGCCAATACTTGCATTCTGAGCGAAAGCTCTTAAAATGTTTTGCTCCGCTTTTGCTGTTGGCCCCTTGCTTCAGTGTGCAGGTTCCGCTGCTGCTTTCAAGGGCCCATAACAAACAGCATAAGATTCTGCGGTTCGAATGTGACCGAAATCAGGAAACCTCAAGGCCAACCAGGCCATGTCTGCAGAAGATCTGGTTGCAGCGGTTGCGGTTTCTGAGCCACCGCCTGGCTCAAGGTTTTCGACGGCCATTACCACAAGCCACCTTGCAGCGGTTGAGCTTCGTCGCCTGTGAACATTTGCCTGGCTCCTTCCGCAGCCTCCCTCATAGGGACTCATAGGGACGCCACGCCCCTTCAAAGGGGCGTGGAGGTTCCACCACCCCCCCCCCCCGACCGACCCTGCCCCCCCCCCCCCCCCCCGCCGCCGTGGCTACTGGGGGGGCACTTCAGCCATTTCAGCTGAGCGGCCTCCGCGAGGAGAAACCAGGCGTTTTCAAACTCCTCCTGTTTTCGGAGGAGGTTCCGGCGCCCGCGCTCCACCTTCGACAGACGTTGACGCGTTCCTTTTTTGTGGGGGGGGGGCCCTCTCTAACCCAACAGTGCCTCGTCAATCCTGATGGAATCCTTCCTACACCCTTCCTTCCAAAAGCCCATACCATGTACAAGTAATGGACTCGGTCTTGTTATAAGTGAAAAGAGGTTGCTTAAGGTGTCGCTCATGCACACCCCGCCGTCCAACGCCAAGAGACCTCGGGCCCTCGCAGCGCGTAAGATTCCGTAAGCCGCGCCCAGACTTGTTGTGTCAAGCGCTACCACTCCTGACCAAGGTCCAACCCTCCATGAACCTCCAAAGACATCTGGGGGTGTAGGAAATAGGGGACCCCAAGATAGCCCCCCAAAATGGTAGAATCCCCTGATAATCACGACCCCAAATGAGGTACCCCCCCGAATACGTAAACCCCCCAACTGCCTCAGCGAGCTCCCGGATCTTCTCGTACCTGGCGAGCAAGCACTAACTGGAGTACAGCAGCACAGCATTGGCCGCCGTCCGGAACGAGAAGGGCAGAGTTCTTATGGCTAGGGACTCCAACTCCAACGCGTGCCGGCCCCGTGGGACTCGAGACCCCTGGGTACTCCAAAAAGAAAAGGTGTAGGGAGCCCCCTAGTTACGCCAGCTCGGACCTTCTTGGGACCCTTCACAGCCCCCTGACACTCGGCCCAATGAAAGCCCCTAAACGTTCGAATGCAACCTCGAACTCCCTGCAGGGCCAAGCCGACCCACCACTTCGGCAACTGTAGACTTGCGGGGGGCACGTCCCTGTGCGATGGTCGTGGATGTGGCCGGGATGGTTCCGCAAGAGGTACTGAGCCAGCCTCAAGCCGAATTTGTTGGATGATTTTGGGGGGACTTGAATCATCTCTGGCATCTCGAGAAGTTTGGAGATCGAGTCCTGGACCATATCAAGGGATTGAACTTCTGCTTGCTGCTGCCCATGGTCGTGCCGGTGGCGACTTTGTCCACGTGCCTTAGTCTCACGCTGCACCTCGCAGGCTCCGGGGACCTTCGGACCTTCGCTCCGAGAGGGCGACTTGCTGAGAGCGTCCAGCCCTTGCAGCAGCAAAGGCATCACCTGCGCTTAGGGTTTAGGGTTTAGGGTTTGGGGTTTGGGGTTGAGGGTTTAGGGTTTGGGGTTTAGGTAGGGTTGTGCAGACCCCCCCCCCCAGCGCGCGCTGAGCTCCGGACGCCCTTCTCCATCAAGTAGACATCGAAGTCGCCCTCTGCCTGCGCCGGCCATCGACCGCATGATTTTGAGGAAGCATTGTACATGTGGTCACCTCTCTCAAATACGGTCCTTATTAGAAGGCGGCCCCTCTAATTTAGGGTACCCGGAAGGCACCATGTAACAGCGTACCTCTGCCATGGGCAGCAGCATCTGCAAGAGGAAGCCCTCGTCTATCTTCAAGTCCCGAAACACCTGCTGCACGTGGACAGTGAGGGGTGAGACGTGTTTGACTCGGCAACTCTGATAGCACTTGCCAGACAATCTTCTCAGGTATATCGGTGTATCTTCGCGAGGTTGCGCCAAGCTGTCTACCGATCAAGCCCCGCATGCGCACGGCCAGAGCCAGTCACAATCAATCCTAACCTTCAAAGCAACCTCACAGCTGGGTTGGGATATGTCAGAGCCTGCTGTTGGGTGCGAGACACAGTGTGCGACATCAGGGCGGCACCTTTTCCGTTTCAGAAACAAGGGCGGAGACTTAGGCAAGATAAAAGAGAAGCTGATAAACTTGAGGATTCCTCCGATCCGGCACAGAGTTGCGACTGACTGCGCTCATGGTACTCCCCTAGCTGTAATTAGAAGAGCAGAAAGCAGTTGTGCTCAGATTCCTTAAGAGCCCACGAAACCCTAAACCCTAAACCCTAAACCCTCAACCCTAAACCCTAAACCCTAAACCCTGAACCCTAAACCCTAAACCCTAAACCCCCTCCACCACCTCGAAGTCACTGAGCCCAAGGCTTCGGCTGAGCGCTGTGAAGGCCCGCGGGAAGCTGAAAGGTGAAAATGCCCAAAGAGGGCCCTGAAATAGCCCAACTAAGTACCCTGAGACCTCAGACCCGTTTTTGAGACCTGGAACCCCTTCTGCCCAGCTTCAACACACATTGAGGCCGGCCCTTGCTCACTTTTGAAACCCTGGCTGGGGAGCATCTCTTCATTCTCGCAGGCACGTGGGCTGAACGCAATGCAGTGCTGTGAGCTGTGACCACTACGGGGGTCAAAATACAATGATGTTCCCTGAATGCCTGATTTCTGCGAGAAACTGTTGAATCTCACCATAGCGAACATGTCTGAGCCTTCATGGCACAAGGCGGCGCGGCATGTGCAGACTTGGACGAAGCACGCCGACCTGCCTCGAAACCGCGCAGTCCACGTCCTACGCGTGCCAAGCATGAACTGCGATCAGCACGTACATTTTTCTCTCATCCTGCACGTCCGAACTACGTCACTTTGTGGAATAAGCCGCGCTCAGCTTTACGGACTCCACACGTGCGCCCTGCCCCCACAAAAATGACGATTTCCACAAAGGCAATATGAGATAATATGAGTATGTGTACGTGGGACAGGTCTCGCGGGTACGCACCAGCCACATGGTGGCACGCACGGTGAATTCTCTCCGGGGTGAGACTCCTGACAGGTCTATGCGACCTGCTGCAGCTTGAGCTTTGCCGAGCGCTTTGCGCTCTTCGACTCAAACAGCAGAGATAGGTGAAACGCACGGACAAGTCTACGTACTGCATCTGGCGGCATGTGAATGGGTTTTAATCTGCCTTCTAGCAACCTGAATGATTTTTTGTAACAGCTCCGGACGAAGTCAATCACAGGAATACAGCTTGCTTTTGTTTTCGGAGGTAAGGGCCATGAAGTCAGGGGCTCATATGGTTTACCTGATGGCTTTGAGTGCGGCCTGAGTGTTTCAGGCTCGATTGGCTGTGACCTTGCGCAGGCGAAGCACGATTCCAATCTACAAGTTGTCTGCAGCGCATGCGATGTTGAATGATGTCATCGATGGATCCTTCGCCAATATAACCCCTATTACTCTATGCTATCGTGAGCATGTGGGTGTGTGGGTGTGGGGTTGCGGGGGTGCGGGGGTGCGGGGGTGTGGGGGTGCGGGGGTGGGGGTGTAGGGGGGGGGTGTGGGGGTGGGGGGGTGGGGGGTGTAGGGGTGTGGGGTGTGGGGGTGTGGGGGGGTGGGGGTGTGGGGGTGTGGGGGTGTGGGGGTGTGGGGGTGTGGGGGTTGTGGGGGTGTGGGGGTGTGGGGTGTGGGGTGGGGGTGTGGGGGTTGTGGGGGGTGTGGGGGTGTGGGGGTGTGGGGTGTGTGGGGGGTGTGGTGTGGGGGTGTGGGGGGTGTGGGGGTGTGGGGGTGTGGGGGTGTGGGGGTGTGGGGGTGTGGGGGGGTGGGGGTGTGGGGTGTGGGGGTGTGGGGGGGTGTGGGGGTGTGGGGGTGTGGGGGGTTGTGGGGGTGTGGGGGTGTGGGGGTGTGGGGGTGTGGGGGTGTGGGGGGTGTGGGGGTGTGGGGGTGTGGGGGTGTGGGGGTGTGGGGGGTGGGGGTGTGGGGGTGTGGGGTGTGGGGTGTGTGTGGGGTGTGGGGGTGTGGGGTGTGGGGGTGTGGGGGGTGTGGGGGGTGGGGGGTGTGGGGGGTGTGGGGGGTGGGGGTGTGGGGGGTGTGGGGGGTGGGGTGTGGGGGTGTGTGGGGGTGTGGGGGTGTGGGGGGTGGGGGTGGGGGTGTGGGGGGTGGGGGGTGGGGGTGTGGGGGTGTGGGGTGGGGGGTGTGGGGGGTGTGGGGGTGTGGGGGTGTGGGGGTGTGGGGGTGTGGGGGTGTGGGGGTGTGGGGGGTGGGGGTGGTGTGGGTGGGTGTTGGGGGTGTGGGGGTGTGGGGTGTGGGGGTGTGGGGGTGGGGGGGGTGTGGGGGTGTGGGGGTGTGGGGGTGTGGGGGTGTGGGGGTGTTGTGGGGGTGTGGGGGTGTGGGGTGTGGGGGTGTGGGGGTGTGGGGGTGTGGGGGTGTGGGGGGTGGGGGGGTTGTGGGGGTGGGTTTGCGGGTACAGGGTGTGGGGTGTCTCGTGTCGTGTGTCGCGCTGTGCGGGTGTGTGCGCGGCGTGTGCGATGGGCTGGGTGTGGGCGGTGGGTGTGCGTGGGCGTGGGCGTGGGCGTGGGCGTGGGCGTGGGCGTGGGCGTGGGCGTGGGCGTGGGCGTGGGCGTGGGCGTGGGCGTGGGCGTGGGCGTGGGCGTGGGCGTGGGCGTGGGCGTGGGCGTGGGCGTGGGCGTGGGCGTGGGCGTGGGCGTGTCCGTGTCCGTGTCCGTGTCCGTGTCCGTGTCCGTGTCCGTGTCCGTGTCTGTGTCTGTGTCTGTGTGTTCTCCTACACGGAAGACAAGAGAAGACAAGAGCCCTGACTCCAAAGCTGCACATGTGTTGAACACCATCACCCTCTGTGCACCGCATGGCGGATCTTGCACTTCCAGGGCCACGGCGGTGGTGTAAATGTGCCCTCCCTTTTTGCGGAAGAGGTTGATCTCTGCCTTCAGCCAAGCATCGTGTGGCAGAGAACACACTTCCGCTGTCTGTGGCATGCGCTCGAGACATTCAGGTCTTGAATTGCAAACCACCCTGAACACCAAACCCAAAACCCTAAACCCTAAACCCCTAAACCCCTAAAACCCTAAACCCTAAACCCCTAAAACCCTAAAACCCTAAAACCCTAAACCCTAAAACCCTAAACCCTAAACCCCTAAACCCTAAACCCTAAACCCCTGCCAAAGACACATGCACTGTTGCTTTGATCACAGTCAATGAGTCAATGCTCGTTCGCATGGCTGTGAACTTATCGGGTACGTGAGCAATGTAGGCATAAGTCCACCTTCCTGCAACAGACCCTAAACCCTAAACCCTAAACCCTAAACCCTAAACCCTAAACCCTAAACCCTAAACCCTAAACCCTAAACCCTAAACCCTAAACCCTAAACCCTAAACCCTAACCCTAAACCCTCATGAATTTCCGGCCTGCAAGGTGGCAATCTCTTTGGTTTGAAGCGCGAGAAGATCTTTGCATCTCTCGCGCTCCTGGGCACTGCACTTTCCCATGGAAACCAGCAGAAGTCTGAGTGCTGAGGGAGGTCGTCGAAATGACACAAATCTCAGTAGAACCACCTCCAGTGACTCCTGCGACCCCCTTCAACATATGCCGGGAAAAGAGACGGATCAGCTGACTCCAACCATGGATGGCAGAGTGACAACGAATGCAAATACATACACCGTCTAACTAGTATTTCACGAATATAAGCCGGTGGACTGCATGAAAGTGTGCAGGCAGACACAAATTCGGTGACGGGTTCGGTGACAACCCTTTCCTTGATGGAAGATCTTCTTCGTCGACGTATCATTCGACGACACTGAACTAGCTGATCTACGACTTGCTTCTTAAGAACCCCAAAAAAAGGACAATAATCCCTGATAACGAAGAACATGTTTTGAGAGGGTAAGCAAAAAAGTTGGGAGTTTAGGTGGTAGTGTGAAGGCGTTTAATTTGTGCTGCCGAGTGGCGTATTTTGGTCGCAACAATGTCTTGTCGAAGTGGTGTGTGTTTGTGCTATCAGTTGCTAGCGAAGGCATCTGCATGGTTTTTCTTGTTGCCAGGATGGTCTAAATTCTCCGAGTCTTCCACAGTCCTGTCTCGTGAGACTAGTAGGTGGTTCGCTTACCGGGTGAAGTCCTGCACCTTGGTCCTTCACATGTGGCCTGAAAGCTTACTTGTTTCTGCCAAAAAACACTGTTCAGCATCTCATATACCAGCTGATTTGTGGATGGTGGGGCAAAGTGGGCAATTGAAATTTTGGCAATTCGTCGACGCCCTTGCATTTGGAATGCGTGAATCCTGGATAGAGCTGGCGCAGTCAACAGCGCGATCTAATCCGAGGATCTGCTTAATAAAACCTTTGTTTTTAAAGAATTTTGTTTGGCCCGAACCCTCCGGGAAGACTACTTTCCATTGCGGGAGCCAAAAAGCCAAAATGCACAAAGAAACCCCCGGGACTCAAAGAAAAAGATTTTGGGGCCCAAAAATTTGGAATTGCTGAAGGCTACAGGAATAATGGAAAGACCGCCGGCCTGCGAGGACGAGAAGCACAGAGATTTTGAATTGCTTAAGTAATGATACGACGTGCTCTCGGATTTTTTGGAATTGGAGACTGCAGCAGAAAACTGCGATTCCTTACTACATTTCACCTAGGATCATTGCCCAAATCATTCGCTCCTGACCTACCCCTTATGGTGTCGGAATTCAGGCGAGAATTTGCGATTAATAAAACCCCCTAAAATAATGGAAAGCCCGGCGGGCCCACCATGATGATAAGCACAGAGAGTTTGACTTGCTTAAGGCTTAAGTAAGCAATTGCCCACGTCCTCTCCTTTTTTTTGGAGTTGGAGGCTGCAGCAGCCAACTGCGATTCTTTACTACTTTTCACCTAGGATCAGTGCCCAAATCATTCGCTCCTGACCTACCCCTTACGGGGCCGGAATTCAGGCGAGAATTTGCGATTCATAAACTCCCTCAAATAATGGAAAGCCCGGCGGGCACACCATGACGAGGCAAGAACATAAGCCTTCCAAGAAGAGGAGCGGAAAAGGACACAAGAGGACAGCCCCTTTCCGCGCACCTCCCCCACCCCCCCCCCCCCTCCCAGCCCAGGAAATAATAGACCCCTTTCCATTATTCCTGGGGGGGGAGGGGCCCTATTAATCAGAAGCACGGATTCGCACACAATCGGGCCCACATGCGGGGCGTAGGAGGCGATAGGGTCACGGGAGGGGCACGCAAGTGCACGCGTCTTGGCTCAGCAGAAACCCTATTGCGCAGCACTTCGACACACTTCAGCGCAGCTTCATCGGCTCTGGAACTACTTCTCCAGCACAATACCAGTTGGGCGGAACCAGGTGGGAAAGGGGAGGAGCGTTAGAGGTCGGGGGGGGGGGGTGGGAAGATGCACCGATCTTCCCCCCCAACAAGAAACCCTTCGGCTCGGGGATGACACTGGATTTCGATTACAATTTCAATCAACGTCAATTTCAATACCCTCCTCCGGGCGGGGGCCCCTGTCGGCCAAGGGTCTCAATTTAAATCGATTTTCATACCTAACAGGGTGTCCTAGCCAGGCACGACGGGGTATTAACATCGATTCTAGTTGATTTTGACCGCGTCTCCGACCTTGGGGCATTAAAATCGATTTAAATACCTTTCGCTTGAGGGGCCGGTTCCGGAGGGGGCTTAGGGAGCTTAGGGGGCTTAGGGGGCTTGGGGGACTTGGGGGTATGGGGGGCTTAGGGGCTTAGGGGGCCTGGGGGGCTTAGAGGGCTCAAAGGGGCTTTGGGAGGCTTGGGGGAAATTCTCCGCCCCTCCCGCATCTTCCATCCCGCACCCTCCTTCCCCTCCCCCCCACTACCCCCCCACCTATGGCCTACCCCCCCCCCCCCCAATACCAGAAAAAATAGTACTTTTGGAGGGGTCCGGAGAGCAAAAGGAATTAAAATCGCTTTTGAGTGCTTTCATGATCGGAGGCAATTAAAATCGAGTTTAATACTCTCTGGAGGGGTCCAGAGAGCCAAATGAATTAGATTCGATTTTGAATGCTTTCACAATCGGAAGCACTTAAAATCGATTTTACTACTTCTGGAGGGGTCCAGAGAGCAAAATGAATGAAAATCGATGTCAAGTGTCTCTGAAGCGTTAAAGTCTGGGCCAGGGTATTAAAATCAATTTCCAAGGCAAAACTCAAGATGGCATTAAATTCGATTTCAACTGATTTGCAAACCGAATCAAGAAAACCTGGAAGCAGGTATTAAAATCGATTCTAATGCGGAATTGAAGTCGAAATCCAGACTCAACCTTGGCTCGGTGGCCCTGCAGGTTCTTCTGATAAAGCAGGAGTTGAGGGGGCCCTCCGGTAAGACCGTCAATCCTGAAATGTCAGGATCTGAGGTCCCTAAATCTTGTTTTGTAACCAAGAAGAAAGAGGTAGTAAACAAGAGCTCACGCAAGCTCCCGGGGGCTAGCTGTTGCGACGCTTTCTTTAATCTTGAAGCTACACTCTTCGATTGCATCGTGTCGTGCTTCATACTGCTCCAGAAACGTATGTAACATCAGCTGATCTCTTTTGAACCCCTCCATGATTATCCGCTTCCGTCTGTCAATAAGACCAGCGTGCCAAGATAGGTTGCAAAGTGTTTGCGTGGAACGAGTAGGAGGGCCGTCTTTGCTTTTAATTCTGGACTGCTGCTGGCTTACAGCCAATTTAGTGCCTAGGCACAAACATTGCAGACATCTTCAAGAGGCGACGCCACCGAAAAGCAAAACTTAAGACCGTAGCCTCACTGCAAGTGTTTAAGGTTCATCGCCACTTACGACCCCTGGCGCAAGTCTTATGGAGTCTTGCATGTTAATCGAAGATGCTACAGTTCGTAAGGCATATGTATCATTTCCAGTTCACAATGTCAAGGTTGGCCAGTATCGCCATACTTGTTCGCCCTCATGTTGCCATGTTCCAGGACATCCAAGTAGGTCCAAAACATCGGGAGTCCATACCAGGTTTGAGATTTGCAGAAGTCATCCAGGCTGACGACTTGCTGTACTCACACCCATCCTGCTAACAAACCCTTCCAGGAAATGAAAGCAGAGCCAGCAAGGACTATCTGATTGAAACCTCGAGTAGACAGAGACTGTTGGCTTTATTGAGCCACGTATCTGGTTAAGCCCTGCATCATTCTTGTTCTTTTGCGTACTACTGGCTTTTCTAGAAACTGAGAGGCTTGAGGATTCAAGATTCATCTTCAACAAGAAAGTTAGCCATTTTGTTGTGATCCAGAAACCTTCAATGTGCTCTCATGGTTAAGTTTTCAAGCTCTTGCAAAAGTGCGTGTTCATTTCCTTTGCTGGTTCCGCTTTAAGGAATTAGCTGTTCACTGAAGCTTGCTGCTCTCCTCAAGTAACTGCCAAAAGGCTTCTTCATTTTAGGTGGGATCTACGTTGGGCATTTCATCGTCAGCATCCAAATCGTCCCATATGCTTGTGGATGTCGTTGTTGGTTGTAGTTTCTTTGTTGTTGAACTTGTAGAAACAGACATTCTTGGGCCACCATGTGCATGCTGCACGCACCGCGTAACCGCCTGCCCCTATCGAACGCTGCAACAAGAGGACACTTGCGTTTGCGAGGGCATGCGAGGACGCAGTGGGAGCGGCATAGGACAGGTGCTAACCTGAGCCGTGCACCATCCGTCGAAGCTCATTCAAGGGCTCATTGTCATTCACTGTGACCTCGCACGTGATCGTGTGGCCAAAGATCGCTAAACACCAAGCAGAGCGCACTCGATTTGGGGGCAACGTTCAACACTACCCAGAGGCGCCCACAGTTTGGAGGCCTACCCCATCTCTCAGCAGACATTGCCACCGCAAGGCCGTGCGAACATCAAGACGACCACTCGAGGCAGCACAAGGGCACAGACCGGGCGATGTTTTCAACGCTGGGGCTCCTGCATTAGCTATTCTCGCATTCAGGGCTGCGTCCAGCTGCATCTGCGAGTAGCCTTTGGACGGAAAGGTGTTAAACACGAAGCACCTTTCCCGGCTAACAGGGAAACGACTTTGATCGACTTCTTGTCGCGCTCAGGGCATCCTGTAAGGCACTGGCCCATGCTGACAATCTGTTCCATGAGCGACGTGTTGTCGCACGTGATTTTGGTCAGCTCCTTCTTCTGCTTTTCCATCCTGACGAAGTAAGCGGCTCCTAAAAAAAAAAGAGTCACTAAGCTGCTGTAAGGGCAGCTGATGATGCCCTGACTGTTCCTCTCACAGCAAGCTACTTGTAGTCCTGGCTCTTCTTTTTGGGGCCCCGTGGACTTTGAGGGCCACCCGCAACAACCTCCCCCTAAACCCTCAACCCTCAACCCTAAACCCTAAACCCTAAACCCTGAACCCTAAACCCTAAACCCTAAACCCTTCGGATCCGCAAGTTGGCGCCTCTTCTCCCAGTCGGCGATGCGGCGCCGGTGCTCCGCCTCGGCCTGGAGCACCTTCTCCTGCAGCTCCTCCAGTCCATTGGTTTAGGGTTTAAGGTTTAGGGTTTAGGGTTTAGGGTTTAGGGCATTGCGCTTGTGTTCTTTGTTTCGTTTTGTTTCGTTTTGGTTTGCTTTGTTTTGTTTCGTTTTGTTTGTTTTGTTTCGCTTTGTTGTTTTGGTTTGATTGGATTCGTTTTGTTTTGCTTCGTTGTGTTTTGCTTTGTTTCGTTGTGTGCGTTGCTAAGTTTTGTTCTGCTTTGTTTCGTTTTGTGTTGCTTCGTTTTGGTTTGCTTCGTTTTGTTTTGCCGATATGTTTGAGTGCGTGCTTTTTGCTGCTGTTCTTAGATGTCTGAAAGAATGGCTTCGAGATTACATGTGATTGAGACTGCTGTTGGCTGTTGCCGTTGCACGCAGCTTCTGGCACGTCTGAGGGTCTTGCATGCCTACCTTGCCCTGGTATGCCTCCACCTGATTCCCGATGCTTCTACAGATCAACAAACACTCAACAGACTGATTGGGGAAAAATCGTGGCAGGGACCTTGATAAGATTGCTGGATGCCAGGCTTTGAGGAACGTACATGGAAGTGATATCCAGAATGCATTCTACGAAGGAGATGACGATCACAGCACTAGTTGTAAGTTCGGCTAGCACCGCTGCATTCCCGGCCTGAACGTATTTGTTCGGAGCACTTCGCTCGATGAGATCCAAGTCGACAATCTGCCCGAACTTGAGCATCTGGATGTCCTCACTGTTCTACAGCGCCTTCCTGCATGACCTCGCACTCCCCGAAGAATAACTGGGAAATTACTTGCTCCGGTGAGGTCCTGGAACTTCGCATGGAGATCCTGAAAACTTGGGCGACGACGCAGGCAAAACACACACACACACACAAGCACAAGCACAAGCACAAATGCGAGAAGGGCGTGGCACTTCTCTGTCTCTCCACTGGCACTGCAAACTTTGACATCCTGCACCTGTATGAACAACATGGACGGTCCTCGATGTGCTGCAAAGCAACGCTCTTGTCCTTCTTGCGCACACGGAAGTCACGCTGAAGCCTGAAGGCGATCAGCAGCTGTTGCAAAGTGCCCTGTGGGAGTGATAGAGAGAGGGAGAGAGCGAGTTGGACAGCACATATATATATATATATATATGTATATATATATATATATATAGATATGTATATATATATAGATATGTATATATATATATATGTATTGTCGAGGCTCTCTACTCGTATCCTGTGACGCATCTATCAGGTCCCTGCTGCATCTTCTGGCTGCGGGCAGGTTCAAGGCTCCAGCTGTTTGTGCCTTGCCTTGACCTGGCCGAGTCTGCTCAAATGCATGCACATGCATGTTCCGCCATGTAGAATCGAGGATGAAGGCAAGGCATATCCAGCTTAGATAAACAGATAAACATCCTGTTAGCCGCCGCTGCCGATCGCAGGCTCCATGCTAGCAATGCCAGCACACTGAAAAAAATGATGCAACTTGGAAGTGTCCAAAAGCTTGTGGGAACGCCCAAGGTTTCGTTTAGACATTCGCAATACCATCTCGGAGATCACATGCTGCCTCCTTGATCTCCTGGTGTAGCTCCGTAATGCGAGTCATGAGACGGTCCAGGCCCTGGGCGCGGCAGGAATGTGGAGAACGCGTATGCCGCTGCATCGGTGCAGTTTCGGGGTTTAGGGTTAAGGGTTAAGGGTTTAGGCTTCAGGGTTTAGGGTTCCGGGCCTCGTTGGTGAAGACCACCTGCTGACCCAGCTCAGGCGGAAGGCGCTCCTGCCTGCTCGATGGCTCTGCTGTGTTTCTGGCAGCTTGGAAAAAGACCACTGAACAGCCCAAGAACATGCCATCTAACCACAAGAACAGCAGCAGCAACCAACGAAACAAAACAAGACAAGACAAGACCAGACAAAACAACAAAAACGACAACGACCCAGACCATGACCACGGCAACAACAACAAAAATGTACGTGTGATTGTGGGCATGAGCAGTCCAACTCCGAGCTCCGATTTCTCTTTGGAACACGTTGGCATGTCGCAGCTGCAGCTGGGGTGTAGACGCATCGCTTTGGTCCGCAGATGACAAGCACTGAACCTGACATTCAGACTGCGCTGCCAGAGCTGTGCACATACAGTCTGGCTGTGCAAGCAACATACAAGTGACGGCAAAGGCTGCTGAAATAGATGTCCAACGGCTTTCTGAAGGCACCATCGTGTGACAAACAAGCCCTCAGACTGCTATGGTCGGGTCATTAGCATTGCTTCGCTCGTGGCTGTGTTTCATTGTTTCATGCTCCCGCAGCATGCACAGTTTCGAAGTGACGGGTCTAGGGGAGAGCCAGCATGCAATTCAAACATCAGCACTGCCTGCGACAATCGCAACGAAAAGACGATGGGCACCTGACACCACACATGCGAGGCATGGGCGCACTGTACTTGTGCTACTTCTGTACTACTGCAGGTGCACTCACCTATCAATGCCAGTAGTAGACGGTCTGCGATAGTCCTGTGATACCCCCCCCCCCCCCCCCCCCGCTGCAGGATGATTGCCACAACTTGAAGGGACAACCAACAACTGTCAAGCTGAGACAGCCCGTCAAAGAGAGGCTGAAAAGCTATGAAGCATGGACCAAAAATCCTCCTCATCCGTCCTCAACCATGCTTCACCTTTTTTGAGGATCTCTGCCATGCGCCTGGTTCAGCTTGCGCTGCTTATCCGTCTGGAACTGCTGAATCTCCGCATCGGTCCGTCTCTGCTCCTGGCACAGGAAATGACCCCAAAGTCACTTGTGGGAGTTCCGCGAATTTGGAGGCTGACCGTGCTTGGGGTCTCAAAACATAGGCATGTTGCATCACATGGATCTGTACAGGCAGCCTATCGGGTGGTCACAAATAGGCCGAAGGCCACCTCCATTAGCAGAAAAAGCAATGACCGAGTGTCATCTCTTGGCCAACTGCCCGACAAATCCAGGACCCTGTGGCATTCCAGACACTGCCCCTGCTTGCAAAATGCAAAGAATCACAACTCCTGATGCCTTATGCACGGCAACACTAGGCTGCAAGAAGTGAACCCACCGCAATCCCCCACATCCCCGCGAACCCTGCATCACGCATCCACTGCATCCTACGCTCGTCCCGCTAGATCGTCCCGCCCGCTTCCTCGGGCTCAGGCAACCTATCCGGTCTCTGAACCCCCGAATCCGGGAGACACGTGCGGCCTTGTCAATGCGCTGCTCGTCTTCCCCAAGGCGCTTGTGCGTGTTCTTGAGGCCCTGGGACAAATCTTGGCTTGACCCAGGGGTTTGGGCCAGGGGAAGGTTTGGCTGTGAGCCTAAGGTTCCTTGACAGAGGACCACTGCAATGCTACGTCACCTTCAAGAAACAGCTGCAAGGATGTTGGGTCTAGCAAGTCGCCTCCTGAACCGCTTGAGCTGGCGGACTCATCAACGGGCCTCCACTGCTTTCTGAATCTCCTGGAGGGCGTCTTCCATCTCCAGGCCTATTAGAGTCAGTGGTTGATAAGGGGCTTTACGAAATAGGGGACCCCTAAAATAGACCTCCCAAATAGTAGGATCCCCTCATAATAAGGACAACTCCCATATGGTGAGAGAGAAGAGGGGGCGTGGATGCTTCTAAGCCCCCGCAAGGAGTCAACGGACAACACGTCCTTAAGAGCCGGGCGCTTGTCACGCAGATCGATGACGCTCTCATAGATCTGGTGGTCGCATCCCTAGGGTTGGTTCGAAGTGAAAGAGTCACTGGCATCTGCAAAAAAATGAGTCTGCGACAGAAACCCGGTCTGCTCAGAATGGCGGCGGCGGGTCACTACATGTGGGGACATCGATCTCCATGCCTGCGGCGGACCGACATCATCGTCATCCATGTCTTCATCCTCGTCGCTTTCAATGTCGCTTCCCTGCAAGGCTTGGACTTCAAACTACGGAGGAGCCGGCCACATCCACCCTAGACCCTGAACCCTAAACCCTAAACCACAACCCTTCAGCCCCCGAAGCCTTGAAGACCTGCCACAACATGCAATCCCCGCTGCCTCGTCATCCTCGTCCTCTTCGTCCTCATCCATCTCCTCTTCCTCCCCCCCTTTCTTCCGCTTGGACCTCTTCACCTGCCAAGAGGCAAAAAAGGCAAGGGGGGCATATACGCGGCCACATGCAGCCATGCAACACCCCCAATCACGAAATGCCTACAATATTCAAGAATCCCCCCTAAGAAGCGCCTGTTTGCAGAAAGAAAACACAACATCAGAAATGCTCTAACATGCTCTAACACAAATATCCAGAATCTCGTCATTCAGTCGCCTCAAAAAACATCTGACCCACCAGCCTTCTTCTTGTAAACCTTCAGGAGGGCACTCAGGAAGGGCGAGTTCTCGCCCACCAGATCCGTAAATTCGGCCTGCAAACGATGCATGTCGGATTGTGTCGGGGCGTACTGGGGGCGATTTTGGGAACAGGCCACCAGACATGACTCACCGCGCTGACGCTTTAACATGGACTGGCCTGAAGGTTCTGCTCCTGGGTGTGCCATTCTTCGATTTCGGCCTGCAAGGCAGTGCAGGCTGCTACCAATTCGAGCGTCGCAATCAGTTCTGCAACGACGGGTCGCTTTGCCGACCCCAAGCTACACAAAGGGAAAATGCATCTCAAATCTCATGGCGCTTCCCGATGTCTGGCACTAGCTATGACCCAACAGAGGAACACACAGCACAACACAACGTTGGACCTTCGACATGCACTGGTGGGCAGGGAATGTGTCGATTACAAAAGGCCCATCGACAGGATGGTAGGACATGACCAGACAAAACCTCATCTAGAAACGAATTGGCTGGAGCAACCTGGGACAAATTGAACAAGTGCCAAGCAGCAAAAACATGGCGAACGATGCCTTTTTCTCGCTCAGCTGGTCTTGGCACTCTTTGATCTGGTGCATGATGCTGGTCTTGTCTTGGCGGCACCTCTCATTGACTGTACGTGAAGAGACTATTCCAAGCTGATTCAATGATGTTTTCGACAAGGTCTGATACTCTCATGCAACTTGCAATACGAAGAAGCAGTACATGCCGTGCAGGACACTACAGTAGGACAGGGCATTGCTTCTGAGATGGCGGCTTCGTCGCTTTCTTAAGCAACGCCTGAGAGCACATGCCCTCAAAGCCGACCCAATACACCATCTTCAAAGATCGAATCACCAGTCGCACCAACAAACTCTCAAAATCAAATTGCAGCGGGCACTAAGCTTACGTGGTCGGCGTGTATTGCGATTGGGCGCCGGGACGAGCACGAACTTACTAAATGACTCAGGAGCTGTTCGTACATTCGCAATAGCAGGTGCGTTTCCTGGAAAGTCCAACGAACTCCGGAACACTAACATGTCTTCGGATGTTTTGGGCATGTCAAGATTGCAATACCAATATGAATAAGAAAAATAATGCTACTTTTACGAGTAAAAACCGGAAAGGTAATTGTAACAATAACGATGATTGTGATAATAGTAGCAGCAGCGAAAACAAGTATACGAATCATTCGAATAGAATCAATAATCCAAAGCGAAATTGTAAGAAGAACTGGAATGGCCAACAAGACTTCGTAGCAAGTGTCTTTAAACCCTAAACCCTAAACCCTAAACCCTAAACCCTAAACCTTCACTCTCATTCTTGTCTCGCTCCGGGCTCCGTATGACTGTCTCAGTGGCTGCACAAGTGGAACATGCCGAATTGCTAAGAGCAGATGCCTCGTCTTTCTCTTCCAAGTCGTTCAGCGTTAATAGCTCCTGACACACGGCTTCCAGCATTTGTGAAGCTGTGCAGTTCTTGCCAAACGGTCCATGTTGCCGCCATGGAGCTGAGAAACAACAGGCCCCTCGAGAATAAACAACTGTTTCGAAACTGCGCGGGAGCGCGGACATCCACAGAACCCCGCAAAGTATCCGTTGGGTGCCACCAACATAGAACTCCGCGACAGTGTCCCTGGAGCGCCCCTAGAGAACAAATGCAAGAGTGACCGCCACCAATATCCCACAGCTTATCCAAAAGAGCCGAATCTCCCTGGAGCGCCACAAAGCTTTTGAGTGGGGATAGTCGTAGAGATGTCTGAGTTCATTTAACTGATGGATTTCCTGCTAGGCCTGCAGTCTCATGGAGCCCTTAGAGCAAGGGACTCTTTTAAACACACTCTTGAGGCAGGGTTTAGGGTTTAGAGTTCAGGGTTCAGGGTTCAGGGTTCAGGGTTCAGGGTTTAGGGTTCAGGGTTCAGGGTTCAGGGTTTAGGGTTCAGGGTTTAGGGTTCAGGGTTCAGGGTGTAGGGTTTAGGGTTCAGGGTTCAGGGTTTAGGGTTTAGGGTTTCGTGTTTAGGGTTTAGGGTTTCGTGCTTAGGGTTTAGGGCTTAGGGCTTAGGGTAGAGGGTTTAGGGTTTAGGGGTCCTCATACAGCACCAGGAGCTTCATGTCGGCGTTCTTGAGATCACTTTCCAGCTTGGCCTTCTCCTTCTCAATGGAGGCGACGGCCATGTTGAAAGTGTCGATGACCTGACAGGTGATGGCCGTCAACTGGGGCCCTGGAAGTGTGGCCTGTGTGGCTTTGGAGCTTTGGTTTAGGGTCTAGGGTCTAGGGTTTAGGGTTTAGGGTTTAGGGTTTAGGGTTTAGGGTTTAGGGTTTAGGGTTTAGGGTTTAGGGTTTAGGGTTTAGGGTTTAGGGTTTAGGACGACCCAAAGGAGCCTGCCGCACGTGCTCCTCGAGCTGGCCCTTGTCGTGCCGGAGACGGGCCTGGGATTCGGTGGCGACGGCCTCCCAGCAAAGTCAGATGGGCCAAGAGACCCCAAAACCCTAGCCCTACACCCTACACCCTTAGCTTTTGGGATTCTAGACCCTGGTAGGGGCTTCTTTTTGCTTTTTTCGGCTTGCAGGGGAGCGCGTGGCAGAAGAAACCTCTGCATCCATCTTCAGGGATAGTTGCAGGGCAAACAGCGAGAAGAGCTTGCCTCAGACAAAACGTCCCGCTTGCCGGACTTATCCTGTCATCAAGGAAAAGCAGACTAGGCCTCTAGGTGATTTTCTTACTGGTGGTTAGCAGGGAATGAGGGAATTCGGGCCCTATATACACCCTTTGAGGATTATATAGCTTGCCTCATTCCCCCATTCCCTGCTAGCCAACAGTAAGTTTTGTCATGGCGTTGTGGGTTGGCTGTGCTCATGAGGACTCATGGGCGACCATTGGCAGGATCATTCCGAAATCCTACAGCAACCTCGCCATACCTCGCCTACACTTGGCTAGTCCTATCCATACATACCAGGCGATCATGCAGCCTTGCAAACCTTGCAAACACTGTTGACGCCCCTAGCCGGCCCCTAGCCTCTGGCACAGGCCGGGCAAGAACACTCCATGCCCATTCCGCTACTCCGCGGTTCCTCTAGCATCCCTGAGTTCCTGTTAGCCTCCCAGGTGGCTCTCTTCCCGATGTAGAAAGTTGTTTTGACAGGAGCTTTCACGAGGATCCTTGGGCCACAGGGTTTGTGAGACCCCAACGCTCTAAGACGGCAGCCTGCCTCCAGAAGCGTGGCGCGCCTCAGCAAGAGAAAGCACAAACACGCGCACGCCGTGGCTTTGTGAAGAGGATTTCTGGACTGCGTCCTGTTAATTCGGCATACTTCATCCTATTCACTTTATTCTGAGCCTGGGTCTTCTCAGCACGGGTCTCGCGTCACAGCACCCCCGGGAGAACCCCCCTTTGTGGCTGCGGCAGAGTGAGGCGACCAACGCGCCGGGCTGCGAGCCTGGAGGCAGGACAATTGCTGTCATTTGGGATGTCCCCCCTTTATACTAACAGTCCCTCATAGGGATTCTGGTACCCCCTAGAACTTCCCAACTGTCATCGTATTCAGCAAGAACGCAGAACAAGCTGGCGACAGGGCTCATGGGCTCACTGGCTCATGAGGGCCATCAGCAGCCAGACGTTGTCAACCCTTTCTCTACCTCGCAGCCTTGTCCCCCTGGTCCTGAGTAGGGGAACGAGGGAATGAGGGCCCTCAATATACCCTTCTGAGGGATTCTGTAGGTACCCCTCATTCCCCCTCCTTCCCTACTAAGCCTTGAGAACCAGCCAGCTGTGTCAACCGAAGTTCCTCGGATCCTGGGCCACCCGACGCAGCACGGCCAGAAAGGGGAGCACCCGGCCGGACCCCTACGGCCTGCAAGGCAGCAGGAAGTTGTCAAAGCTCAAAGTTTGGTGGGGGGGGCTTACTTACAGGGCCTTCTTGCGATGATGGGGGGGGGCATCGCGGAGGTTCAGAGGTTCAGACTCCCTGCTCACCCCTGCTGGCTCGGCCTTGCTCTTCTTGGCGCCGCTGGCCTTCCGGCCTGGCACCAAACTGCTCATACCCAGCCTGTGGTTCAACGGCGCGCTTGCGTGCGCACATTCCTCCAGCGCGCTAAGCAGGAGACTCTCAACATGGAAAGGCTGAGCCAAAAACACCTTCTCCAACACTCTGCTGAAACACCCCGGCCTCACTAAGTCCGGAGTCCTTCATCAACTCCAGTCAGTTCACCGAAATAGTAGATACTTATTAATGCTACCCCCCCCCCAGCGACCTACCCTTTTTAGGCCTTTTTAGGCCTTTTTAACAAAAAACAACAAAGAAGGCCCAAAAGTCGCGTAGTTAATCACCGGGTAACGAAGGACAGTTACTGGGACACCCACCTCACAGACCCCGATAAGCCAGCATTGGAAGAATCTACATTTTGAATCTGAAGCGGACAATGCTGTTTTTAGATGTTTAGATCAGTGCTTTTCTATGCAAATTGTGCGTTTCAAGGGCAATTCATGTTTTGTTGAGCAACTAATTTATTTATACAGTTGTGTTTGTACGAGGCAAAGTATTAATCAAATAGTGAAACATTTTTCTTGGTTCTATGCGAATTTAGCTACTAGAGTAATGATGAAGCAAAGAGCCCAATTTGACTCAAGTGAATACTATTTAAAGGAGCATACTCAACCAAGATACGAAATGAACACCATTCTCAACCAAAAAATGGCAAAGTGTGCGTTTAAAGTGCAAATACTGTATTTATACAATTGTGTTTGTACTAGGCAAAGTATGCTCTCTGAAAAGTCCACTGAAATACCTTATGTTTACATATTCATGAATCGTTTCTATTTTTGAAATAATCATTTTATGCGAATTTAGCTACTAGAGTAATTATTAAGCAAATAGCCCAATTTGACTCAAGTGAATACCATTTAAAGGACCATACTCAACCAAAATACGAAAGAAGCACCATATTCAACCAACATATGGCAAAGTGTGGTTTAAAGGGCAAATAGTGCTTTGTTGAGCAACTAATGCATTGAAACAGTTGTGTTTATACCAGGCAAAGTATTATTGAAGTACCATCTGCAAAGTCAAATGAAACACCATTATGTTTACATATTCATGAAAAAAATTTTTGAAGTATTCATTCTATGCGAATTTAACTACTAGAGGAATTCTTAAGCAAATAGCCCAATTTGACTCAAGTGAATACTATTTAAAGGACCATACTTAACCAAATACGAAATAAACACTTGCGGAAATGGAAACGGTTCTACCTACATAACAATGAGACAAAGATTGCTGAAGTATTCACTAAAGACCACTTATATACTATGTCTGAAAAGCACAATTTGCATGAGCAAGCTTAAAAATGCACAATCATGGAAATAGAAGCGGTTCTACTTACATAACGATGAAACAAAGATGTCTGAAGTATTCAATAAAGACCACATATATACTATGCCTGAAAAACGCAACTTGCACAATCAGGCTTAAAACATGCACAAGAATCCTAGAAAAGTACTTACGAAGGCCATACACAAGCAAATTCACAAATACATAAAAACATCCAAAAGCGCAAGCTTTTCAGGAGAATCTCTGGTAAAGTTTGGATTATAGGGTTTTGGGGTATTCCTGGACGAGTAGGAGTCACTTTTTAAGCAAACAATTCTAAGCAATAAATGCTTGTTCTCAAGACAAGTATTGCAGATGCTGCTTCTAGATAATTAATCGCATTTACAAGGCAAATCTTATCCATGCGAATTGAGCTACCAGAGCACCAAGTAATGGCTATAAGGTCTACTACACTTGAGTACAACCAAAAGATGCACTAAACACTAGCGGCTCTACTTACATAATAACGAAACAAATAGTTCTGAAGCACTAGAAAGACCACTTGTATACTATTTCTGAAAAGCACAATTAGCATAAGCACACTTAGAAATGCGTAGTTGTTGCCTCGTGACCGTGAAGGCGAACCAAAAAGCCAAAATACCAAAACCAAAAAACCAAAAATACCAAAACCAAAAAAACCAAAAATACCAAAAAAAACAATTTTCCGGGACTCTTGGAGAAGCCTCATAGGGATTTCCTGAGAGTCCCGGAAAATTGTTTTTTTTGGTTTTGGTTTTTTTTTGGTTTTTTTGGGTTTTGGTATTTTTGGTTTTCTTGGTTTTGGTGTTTTGGTTTTTTTGGTTTTGGTATTTTTGGTTCTTCTACTGTCCTGTGTATGCGATTTTAGTTGTATCTTAGTCTACGCCCTAGGAAATACACTATATTGCACACCGAGTTTGCTTGCAGTGCAGCTGGGTGACTTGAGAAAAGGCGAAAAAGGGTAGGTCACTGGGGGGGGGGGTACCTTATTAATGTATAAGATACGATAGCATAAACATTCCAAGCCACAATGCCCTGCTGTTCAAGTGCGACGGTTTGAATACGATCAAGCCTAGGTCATCAAACTGGGACCCAATGTGGGGGGGGTTTCCGAAATTAGGGGTACCATTGGGGTACCTTACTACATGAGGACCCTAAACCCTAAACCCTAAACGCTAAACCCTAAACCCTAAACCCGAAACCCTAAACCCTGAACCCCAAACCCTAAACCCCAAACCCCAAACCCCAAACCCTAAACCCCAAACCCTAAACCCTAAACCCCAAACCCTAAACCCCCTAAACCCTAAACCCTAAACCCTAAACCCTAAACCCTAAACCCTAAACCCTAAACCCTAAACCCTAAACCCTAAACCCTAAACCCTAAACCCTCCCTCATGTCCGTGCTGCCTTCCGCCTCGACCTCTTCGGTGGCCCCACCCTCCTCGTCCTCGCCTTCGGGCTTCCGAGGCGGAGGGACTTGGGAAGAAGGGTTTAGGGTTTAGGGTTTAGGGTTTAGGGTTTAGGGTTTAGGGTTTAGGGTTTAGGGTTTAGGGTTTAGGGTTTAGGGTTTAGGGTTTCACATAGTGGATCATTTCGAGGTGACGGGCGTAAAACGGCCTGGTTGCTGAGCGTGCCGCGTCTGCTTCTTTTTGTAAGGCTTGGGGAAGGTGTGCTGGGGGGCGGGTCTCTAATGTCATGTAACGTCCACGGCCTATTTCATCATGCTGAACGCGTGCACACACACACACACTCACTCTCTGAGGTGACATGTATTCCCAACGTGTCCGCTTTATGTGAGGCTGGTCAAAGAAGAAACCGCGTTGCACAATCCGATTGCCAGCGCGTCTTGGTCACATCGCAGGCCGACACTCGAGCTCGCAGGGCAGATGTAGAGAACATTGGGCTGAGGGCGCAGAGCTGGAGGCTGAGGCCAAGAACTGCCACGCACAGCGTGCCTATACCAGAAATATTTCGCTTCAACACCCAACTGCTGTGCTGCTTTTTGTTCACGGGAAGGTAGGAACCCAATCTGAAACATGGTCTTACAGTCACAGAGAAGAGCCGCCGTACAATGACGCACGTTTGACACAGGCAGCTAGATTGGCTTCCACTTGAGGCAGGGCCCAGAGTTGAAGTATAGGGTGGAGCGTTTGAGGGGGTGAAGGGCTTCGGGGCGTTTGGGCGCTGAGTAAGACTGTTGGGAATGGAAAGTAGCTGCTCTGGCAAAGAGCACGCAAGCCTTTGGCTTGGCCTCGTGGGCGTCAAAAGCGTACCTATGACAAACCCTGAGAAAAATGCCAAAAGCACTGCGAAAGGCGGTCGACACGTGTGAAGTGTGCACCGACGATATGTTGGAGCCTGTTCCCCATGTTGCTGAAAACGTGACGAGCACCGCGGCTCCGAGCAAAGCGATGTCGTAAGGGGGGTTTACGAAAATAGGGGACCAACAAAATGGACCCCCCCAAATAGGCGGATTCCCTTGCATTGAGGACACCAATAAGGTACCCGACCCTAATTTCGGAAACCCACCATAGCTTCTTCCAAACAGGAATCATCCCACTCATGAGCCCCCCCGGTTTGTTGTTTGGGCTGGGTTTGGGTTGCATTCGCGAACTTTATGGGCTCCTGAACCCTGCCTTCGTCCTCCTCGATCTCTGCATAGAGTTCCTCCTCTGCCTCCGGCAGTATGGACCAGGAACGAGGCTCGAATTCCTTGAGCCCGAAGTACCACAAGCTCAGCATTGGGAGGGGCGGGGGGGGAGGGGGGTGTGAGAACTGAGATTCGTAGTTCCTGTAGCCCGCAAAACCCACCAAAGCATCACTGAACCGAGCATGAATCTGCATACCCACCCAGCCCCCCATAAACAGCTCCAAACCCTACGATCATTCACCCTACCTCCTCAACGGCCCCCAGCCTCCTCCTCTTCCTGGAAGTCTTCGTGGTCCTCGGCGGCTGGCGGGTTGGCCTCCTGCAGCGCTCCACCAGTGGGGGTTGGCGGTGTCAGGGGCAGCATGCCGGTAGACCCTAAGCCTTGAAGTCGAAGCCAAAAGGTGGAGAACCCCTCAGGCCACTTACCCAGAACCCGAAACCCAGCCAGACCGGACTGCCCCCGGACCTTCGTGCCCTGGACCGTGAACCCTAATCCTGAACCCATAACCTTGGACCCTTAACCCCAAAACCGAACCCTGAAACCCGAACCCTAAAACCAAGGCTAGCAGGCTGAGCCTAAACCGGCCCCAGACTCAATTGCAGAAGTGTGAAGCTGACATCTTCCTGCCTTAGTGCGGTAGCACTGCCCGAAAAGCTTCAGTCTTATGTTCACCTTTTTCACTGGAGAAGAAGCCCAGGGCTGCCAAATGGCCCCCTGAAGGTCTCTGAACTTGCACCGAGCTCCTCGAGCTTCTCGCCTTTCAGGTGGCTGGCGAACGCCTGGCAGGGTTGAGGTGCTTGGGTGTGTTTCGGACTGAGAAGGCCACGGGGGTCCATGGACTGTGGTTTTGGCCAAGCTGAGTATGCAGATGGGCCGATGTGGGCCGATACGGGCCGGCGTCTTCGGGTCCTGGATGTCGGCGTCGTTGAACTCAAAACGCTTCTCCGGGAACTCCGGCGGCGCACCTCTCAAGAAGCCAACACTTAAGACGTGCAACAATGTGAATTACTGACTGTCTAAGTCCACTGACTGGCAATCCCACATGCATCATGCAAATTACTGTCTAAGTCCATTGGACCAGGGAAGATGAAAAACCCTCCATCTTAAACCCTCAATCCCTTTGATGCTGATGAGTTGCCAAGCGGGCTATCCACAATGCCCACGACCCAGTCCGTCTTCGTGCCTCTCACGCAGCATTTGGGGGTGCATCGGTTTAGGGTTTAGGGTTTAGGGTTTAGGGTTTCGGGTTTAGGGTTTAGGGGTTAGGGTTTAGGGCACATGGTGGAACGGCAGGGCTCCAGGAGGGTTCGAGAGGCGGTCCGCGTTTACGAAGACGGCCCCCCCCCCCCTCCCCAACCCCGTGAAATGTACCTGTTTGTTGTCCACGCATGGGCCGTTGAGCAGCTTGGGGGACTCGGTTCGTTCATCTCACTTCTCTTTTGTTGCATGATTCCTGGCTTCTGGTGCAAAAAGGACCGCGCGAATACCGCCAAGCGCCACCATTCCTGGTGTCTGGCGTCTGTTGGCACCAAATGTTCTTCACACCCGAATGGTGCTAACAGTTGGGGCCATTTCGATTTCAGTGATGCCACATGCATGTCTGGTCGAAGTTCGATGTGCGCGCGTGCGCAGGTGCGCGCGTGCGCGCGTGCACGTGCGAGTGAGTGAGCGAGCGAGTGAGCGAGCGAATGAGCGAGCGAGTGAATTCGCGAAAGCCCTGATTCTATACAAAGCGTTTCTGTAGCATGCGGCTTCGTGACATGTAGGAGAAACCAGCACCCATGATCACAAGTCCCCCGCTGAGTGTGACTCATCTCAGCAGGGGCGGGGATATCGGTGGACGACCTGGTTCGTCATTACCGTGCAAGCCGAGCCAGATCCCAATAATGGAAAGCGTATTGTCTGACACACTTCTCCGTATGAGTGAGTGAGCGGGTGGGTGGGTGGGTGAATGAGCGAGTGGGTCAGCGAGCGTGTGAGCGTGTGGGTGTGACATGGGAGATGAAGTGTGATGTTCTGGGCCTCAGAATCGGGGGGCGGAGTTGATTAGATGTCATCGTACAGCAACCAGCAACCATCAGAAATCCAGTCGGTCGCCCTCATTCAGATACTTGCTCGCTCATCACACGAAATCGAGACTAGCAGTGCCAGCTTGCCAGATGAACATTTCTTCATGCCCGCGCTCCCAAGATTCGAGACACGACCCACTTGCCCTCGCGCTCATGTTTGGTGGTTGTGGATTCTGAAAGATTTCAAGAGGCGTTGAGTTTCTGACGAAGTAAAGTCAAGCGAACAATATCGCGTTGAAGCCGGTCACTTGGAGCTCTGGGTCTGCCTGCTCCTCGACTTGACTTGTACATGTCACACGCATGCTGTACCCGGAAATGCAGCTATTTACACAGCTTGGTCCACGACTGGATGAGACACGTTCCACTGTTCTGAAGGGACCAGCACATGAAGTTGCGCGCAAGAAGTGAATGACGACGCGACACCGCAGCAAAAGTTGGGCTTAATGCATCCTGCCATGAGCAAGGTTACTTCCGCAGGTACGAGTTCTGGAAAGCACGTGTCACCAAAGGCCACTCCCGCGGCTTCAGTTGTGCACGCTTGCGTTTCAGAACATCGGCTTGCGAATCATGCGCTGCAATCGCTTGCTGGCAGCTGCCACCCACCAGGCGCACGAAGTCGGAATGGCAAAACCAACAGCCGCAGTCATCGTACTGGAAATACTGCGAAGCTAACTTTAAACATCTATCGCCTGCAACCGCATTACCGCATCTACTGGGAACAGGCCTAGCTGCTCGTCGATCTCTGCGAGTGCCATCAAATCCCTCTCCACCTGTTGCGCAGAGGCGGACACTTCAAGCTTGAGCACCTCGCGACTCGCCAAACCCTAAACCCTAAACCCTAAACCCTAAACCCTAAACCCTAAACCCTAAACCCTAAACCCTAAACCCTAAACCCTAAACCCTAAACCCTAAGCCTAAGTGCGACCAGTCTTGATACACCCGCCTCGGCACGGACCTGCTGGCGGAAATCGCGCAGGGCCAGTACCTTCCCAAAGCTTTGTAGCCACCCTTTCCAGCTGTCACTTTTTTGAATCAGGATGCGACTTGCGAGAAAACATGCAGCGGAGAGCGCCCGCTGGTTGAACTCGGTCTTGATGGCATGGATGGACTCCTGCAGGCTGCAGCAGGAGCTAGACCCACTTTTCGCATGCAACCGCCACGCCCTGAAGCCTGAGTTCCTTGACTACTCCGTCCTGCCCATGGTGCAACTGCAAGACTGCGAGACTACGAGGCAAGGGTGCTCAAGCCCGCAATGGCCAGAGCAACCCGTGAGGACCTTCAGCTGGTGATGTCGAAGGCACAGTAGGGCAAGAGCCCCTGAATGCCCCTACTCACATCCCCTTGGGGGCTACCCTGAAATCTTCCTCTCCTCCAGCAAGAACATCTGGCGCCGCTTCTTCTCGGCGTTCATGCGCTGGTTCTCGGGCACCTGCCGGGCATCGGGGCTGGGGCATGTTGGGGCTCACAGGTCTTCCAGAATGTCGACGTGGCGTTTAGACTAGACAGTGTCTTCGGGATTCCGGATGGGTTTTGAAAGGCGGACTGAGGTCGTCATTCGGGACGTTCCCCCCAAAATGCGAACAGCCCTTAGAAGGGACTATAGTACCCCCTACAGTATTCTAATCCCATAACGGACTAACCCCCAACCCTAAGCCCTAAACCCTAAACCCTAAACCTATGAATATAAGGGGGGGAACATATCATGGTGGCCGTGACGATGGAGCTTCGGCTGCCAGCCTGATAGTCCTCGCTGGTCTTGAGCATGTAGTTCCCGAGCGTTGCCTGAGGAGGTCACAGGTTAGGGTCTGGGGTTTAGGGTTGAGGGTTTCGGGTTTAGGGTTTAGGGCTTAGGGTTTAGGGTAGGGGGTTTAGGATTTCGCGTCACCAACATGAAGCCGCCACGAAGCGCAAAAAGGAAAGGACAAACACCCCTAAGGTCCGCCTCTGCATTGGCGATGGCTTCCACATCCTCGGGAGCCTGCACTGCACAACTAGCAGAGGATGCTGCTTATACTTCTGAAACTCTTGAGAACAAACCTGGCTGCAGCTGCGTGCGGACCTATCATTTCCGCACATCCAGCTTGGCGGGGAGAAGCGCAATCTGAGTTGGAGCCCGTGCCTCGTACTGCTCATTCGGCTTGGCACGTTCAAGCTCCTGAGAAATGGATAGCTACATGTCTAGCGCGAATCCGGTTCGGCAAGGCTTCGAAGTGTTCGTTCCCCATTAGTAACAGAAGCTACAGTGCTAAGGTCGAGAAGGGAGCCATCTCAGAATACTTACACTTAAAGGAAGGCCTCGAGCACCCTCTTCAAATCCAAGCACGGGGCAGAGCGCTCAACCCTCAACCCTCAACCCTCAACCCTCAACCCTCAACCCTCAACCCTCAACCCTCAACCCTACACCCTACACCCTACACCCTACACCCTAAACCCTAACCCTAAACCCTAAACCCTAAACCCTTGTTGCAGGCCCGCTCCTGGATCTGGGCCTTGCGCTGCAACCTTCACAACTGACAGTTGCGGCTCACTATGTGGGGGTTTACGAAAATAGGGTTTCGGGTTTAGGGTTTAGGGTTTAGGGTTTAGGGCTTAGGGTTTAGGGTTTAGGGTTTAGGGTTCAGGGTTCAGGGTTCAGGGTTTAGGGTTTAGGGTTTAGGGTTTAGGGTTTAGGGTTTAGGGTTTAGGCCCAAGTAGTAGGATCCCCCTATAATGGACCCAAACAAGGTACCCCCAATATCGGAAGCCCCCGTATGAGGAAGTTGCTAGGTCAGGCTCGACACCACAAGTGCCAGTGACGCACACCCCTGCTCTGGATTCCACTGTGGCAGCCCTTGTCTGCAAGTATCGCTTGAAGCCCTAGGGTTTAGGTTTAGGATGGGTTTAGGGTTTAGGGTTTAGGGTTTAGGGTTTAGGGTTTAGGGTTTAGGGTTTAGGGTTTAGGGTTTAGGGTTTAGGGTTTAGGGTTAGGGTTTAGGGTTTAGGGTTTAGGGTTTAGGGTTTAGGTATTAGGGTTTAGGGTTTAGGGTTTAGGGTTTAGGGTTTAGGGTTTAGGGTTTAGGGTTTAGGGTTTAGGGTTTAGGGTTTAGGGTTTAGGGTTTAGGGTTTAGGGTTTAGGGTTTAGGGTTTAGGGTTTAGGGTTTAGGGTTTAGGGTTTAGGGTTTAGGGTTTAGGGTTTAGGGTTTAGGGTTTAGGGTTTAGGGTTTAGGGTTTAGGGTTTAGGGTTTAGGGTTTAGGGTTTAGGGTTTAGGGTTTAGGTGTTGTTGCTTCCCATTCACATTTATATTCGCACCTCTGTTGGCGTCGGAGCTCTCGCATTTCGGCACCTGCCACGACACATCATTGTTGTAGAACAATGTGCAAAGTTACAGAGGCTTGTTCAGGTGAAAAATACGACAACACCGATGACGTGTCAAAAAGCCTTGAGAAATTCAGAAAGATGTCAGAAGCATTCCCGAAACTTGCCAACGCATAAGTTTTTGGAAATTCTAGAACAAAACATGTCCCCGATTATCAAACAACCATGACGTAGCACTGCCTGTAGTGCTGGGATAAATCAGCAAGCCGTGTGAGTCTGGAGGTTATTCGGCGCTTGCTCCAAGAGATGTACCCCACAGGCAGTGTAGCTCTGGCCTGACAGAGTGCGCTCGGCATTCTGCGAACCTGCATGCGATGGACCAGGGAAAGCTTGCGGGGGCGCGGATCCTGCCTCCACATACCTTGTAAGTGTTGTAAACCCAAAGACCGCAAGGCCTGACATGTCGGTGACGTCGAAGCCAAATTCGGTCTTGGCACCTGCGGGAGTCGGAGAATTTGGTTTGGTTTGCGGGGTATGCAATATTCATGCATCAGGCACATCATCAAAGGTTAGGGTGGTATCTCTCGGCTCACCTTCGTAGCCCATGCCCTCATTCTCATCGTCTTCTTCCTGGCCACAGCTTCGAGAGGCTTTGGGAACTCTGAACTCTCGAAGTTGCTTCACCTGCGGAATATGAGTGCGAGGGATACGAGGGCTTGCCTTGCAAACAGTGCTGCTTTTCAAACGCCTCCGAACCCACGAGTCGTGAGGCAGAAGACACATCACCAAGAACGGCATCCGAAGCAGCGCCGGTGAAGCGGGCGCAGGGGCGCAGGGACTTGACGCTACTGGGAGCATCTCTCAAACCTAAACTCGCCAGCCAACGTACTGCCACATCCTGCAACCCTTCACCGTCAGAGGCTCTCCTCGAGGTCCGCATCGCCCTCCGCTGCGAAAATCAGCTCGTGAAGCCTCGCAGCACATGGAGCACTTAGCCTCTGAATCCGTGTCTGGCGTCAGCCCCCCGAAGAATAGAGATACAACCAGAAGCAGCTCCTCAATTGACAGGAGCTACACGTCCCAAATCACACTACCGAGCAGAATGACTTTGGCCTTGCTCTGCCAGAACCGGGCCGCAAACTCGCTGTTCTGCACTCAAGTTTTTCGTAAGCCCCTAAACCCTAAACCCTAAACCCTGAACCTGCCCGAACCCAGCCTGGCGAGGTTGGCCTGGAGCTCGTCGGACATGGTCGCGCAGCGGAAGGTGGACACACGGTGGGGCGACTGGAAGCCCAGGACCTGCGCAACAGGTCATGGCCAGGGCCCCCAAGGAGGATGGCCCTAAACCCTAAACCCTAAACCCCAAGGAGGTACTAGGATGGCCCTTAGAACCCTCTGGAAAAAAACATTCCTGAGTAGGATCCTCTAAAACCCAAGAAGGGAAGATGTGACATGGTCCCAAGGGCCTACCGAGGGTAGTTTGGGTCCAGTTCGGCTCTTGCTTCACTTGATCACCTGCTTCAGACTTCTTCATCTTTCCTTCACGCGGACCATGATCCTCCAAGAAGCTGCCTCCACCCGCTCAAAGTCCACCCTCTTCAGGTAGTAGTCCTTGAGCTTCTGCAGCCCTCGCTCCTTTGCGTGCGTTTGCAGCGCAGCTTTCTTCTGACTGAAGGTCAGGGCTGCCAATGCTCATGCATGCAAAAATGCAACGGTCGCTCGCATGCCGTAGGTATCTTGAAGAGGCTCTTGCAAGGGAACAGCATCCTAAACTTGTCCTAAACCTTCAACACCAACATGCACAGCAACTGCGATGGATGTAAACACTCGCCGAGGCCGGGACATGGAACTCAACGGACCAGGCGAGCTCGAAACGCACCTGGAAAGAATTAAGACTCTTAGCCGGGCCCTTGGTGAAGCATGCTGACACGGTGACGCAAGGAAACTCGGCCTGCTCGATTTGATTCTCCATGTCCTCCTTGAGATGGTTGATGTACCTCAGCCGGCCCCCGGGCTTCAACAACCAGGGTCTCGGGTTTAGGGTTTAGGATTTAGGGCTTAGGGCTTCGGGTTTAGGGTTTAGGGTTTAGGGTTTAGGGTTTAGGGTTCTGCCCTGAATTGCGGCCGAGCCGAGGCACTCCTGGTCAACCACCATGTCGCCGCCAACCAGCTGGGCTTCTACGAGCTGGCTGTTCTTCACCTGCACATGCCGGGGCACCCCTTGTTTAGGGTTTAGGGTTTAGGGTTAAGGGTCAAGGGTCAAGGGTCAAGGGTCAAGGGTCAAGGGTCAAGGGTCAAGGGTCAAGGGTCAAGGGTCAAGGGTCAAGGGTCAAGGGTCAAGGGTCAAGGGTCAAGGGTCAAGGGTCAAGGGTTAAGGGTTTAGGGTTTAGGGTTTAGGGTTTAGGGTTTAGGGTTTAGGGTTTAGGGTTTCCTCAAAGAGCTTCACTAAGCAAGCCCATCCTGAAGCTCGACAAGCTCCTCGCGGATCTCGCTCACGCGTTCTCTGACGCCTGAGTGAACTGAGGAATACAAACATGTCGATCTGTCGATCCTCAATGACACCCAAGACATACGAGCAGGAGGAATCCATTCGGGGGTTTCCAAATGTAGGGGGGGGGGGGTACCCTTTTGTGGGGGGTCCCTTTTACGGGACTCCATTCCATTGGGGTACAAAAGGGGTACCCCTATTTGGGGAAATACCCAGCCACATCCAGGCTCCCGGCGCAGCTTCTTGAGCTCGGCAGCGGCCTTGGCGCTGTCCTCCTCGGCTTTGAGCTTGGCATCCTGGCGGGGACTCAGATGCCGCGGGTTTAGGGTTTAGGGTTTAGGGTTCAGGGTTCAGGGTTCAGGGTTCAGGGTTCAGGGCTTAGGACTCATATGCGAGAGCAAGGGTCGGAAGTCCTAGGAGTATTTCCCCTTGTATACCCCAGATAGAATAGAGTCCTCCTTCACAAAGGGTTCCCCCCCTATTTTCGGAAACCCCCCATATGAAGTCAAGGCTGGGTTCCGGCCAGCTGCAGGTGCACACAAGGCCTCTCCTGGATCGAGTACTGCTGTGGATCCGTGATGTCAGGGTTGATCGCCACCACCCCTGGTCCATGCACTGATGGAACCCGAAACCCTAAACCCGAAACTCTAAACCCTGAACCCTCACAAGCTGCACATGCCCTGGCGGCAACCAGAGCCTCTTGAATCGCCCAGGCAATGATGGCTCACACTTCGCAGCTGCAACATGGCTGAGCTGACTGTGATGATTTGAGGGGAATTCCCTCTACAAATAGACTACCGGATTCTGAGAAAAGGGTGGAAGGAGAGCACGATCTCCGCATAGGACCTCCTGAACTCTCAGCCTCTCCCCCTCACGCTCTCGCTCGCTGTCTCTCTTCGCTCCGAAACGGCGGGCACCTGGTGCCTCCTTCGGCGGTAGGCCCCAACCTTCATTCATACGGCTTCTTCGTTTTAACGGTCAGAGAGTTGAGAGGTGTGTTGAGAGAGGCTCCTAGTTGAAAGCCCGATTGAAAGTCAAAACCCAAACTCTCCGAAACGGTTTAGGGTTTAGGGTTTAGGGTTTAGGGTTTAGGGTTTAGGGTTTAGGGTTTAGGGTTTAGGGCATAGGGCATAGGGTTTAGGGTTTAGTGTTTAGGGTTTAGGGTTTAGGGTTTTCCCGTCTGAACGCCCCGTCCGAACACCCCAAGCGTGCGCCCCCCGAGGTGGCCTTCCATCGTCGTCTCCGGTAGCTCTGGAATGGAGCCCTGGAGCTGCTCCCCAACTTCCTCCATGTTGACCTGGCGAGGTAGGGCTTATATTTCTGGTACCCTCAAAAGGACACCCAATAAATACACTCACCAATGTAAAAAAAAGGAACCTCAAAAAACACACTCACCAATAGCAGTCACATAAAACCCTGCTTCATCCAGGACCTTGTGGAGGAAACCGGGCACTCTCTGCTCTACTCCACGCCCTTCTACTCCGCCCGTCACAAGGCTCATGGTCCCCCTGGGTTCCCACCTCGACGCCCTCTGCCTTGTCATGCGCCACTGCGAGCAGCCCCTCGCTGATCAGCAGCCTTGGCTACGTTGGCAGCAGCTGGCAACACTTCTTATCGGCATAGTAAACTATAAGGTTCTTATATAACCCCCCCTTGAAGCCCCCCTCCCTTAAGAGCCGCTTTTAACCAAATCACGACAGTGACGATCTTGACAGCTTCTCTTCGGCACACTGTCGCTCAATCACAGGTGTATTGCAATGGCGGCGGGCGTATTCTGGCCAGGAACCCGCTCGGGATCCACTAGGAATTTTGTAAATCTGTCAGGCTTTGGCAAAGCTGCTTGAAACACTTGCAGGAATGTCGGGACGATGAACAGAATCGTTTTGGGCTTTGTCAAACTTGAGAACGGAGATTGCGCCCCCTGGGACCTTTGGCTAGCTAGCCCCAAGCCTCTCGACAACCCTCACAACCTCCACAAAATTGTTTGGGGACTCCCAGGACACTCACTTTGTTACCTTCTGGTCCCTAGCATTCTACTTGGATTTCAGGGCTTAAGTGTTTTGGACTCTGTTGGGCTTTGGGGTTTCAGGGTCTTGGGCGTTTTTCCGGGGACGTTGAGGCGTTGAGGGCAGTACAGTCCCGAAAGTCGCCAGAGGCACGATTGCAGCTCTCTCTCTCTCTCTCTCTCTCTCACTCTCTCTTGGAGCCTCTCAGACTCTCAGCTGAGAAGGGCCACCACTACCACTAAACTCCGCTCCAAGGGCCCTAACAGCCCAAACCCTAACTCGAGAGCCCGTAGAGGATCCCAGATGCCATCCTCAGACTCAACCATCGCAACAGAAATCTGAACCCTCCTCAAATCCCGAAATCGAAGGGAGGGGAGGGATTCGCAAACTCGTCTGAGCTGGGCAGAGGGGCATCACGAGGGATCCATCCCCGGCTGCCACAACCATCCTGGGGGGGGGGGGGTTTAGGGGGGGTTAGGAGGGGTTAGGGGGGGCGGGGTTTGTGGGGGGGAGGGGGGTTGGGGGGGTTTGGGTGCTTTTGTCTGCATTACCAGGAAAGTGAAAGGAAGGCACAAACTCCAACAGTTTCAGGACTTCGACAAGGTCTGGATTCAAAGGATCCAGGACCTTCCGAGCGAATTCGGTAAAAGCCCTCCGAATTCTCCGAGGCGCATGGACTCGTCGTCCATCATTTGGACCGAGTTCACCTGGCAGAGCCGGGCCCCTAGTGGGCGATGCAACTGTGTCTTAGGCAAATTCTAAACCCCAAACCCCAAACCCTAAACCCTAAACCCTAAACCCTAAACCCTAAACCCCAAACCCCAAACCCCAAACCCCAAACCCCAAACCCTAAACCCGTACCCTAAACCCCAAACCCCAAACCCTAAACCCTAAAGAATCGTCTCCCCTCAGGGCAGCCGCAGCTTCTCCGAGCCCCGGCTTCTGCTTGCAAGGCAGCTGCCAGCTCGGATTGGCTGCATCTCCACATCTCCCTACAGCAAATCCCAAAACGTTGGAAACCTTTTTAAGGATAAATAGTGCTGGGATTCCCTATACTTTACTTTCAGGGATTGAGGCTATTGAGTTTCCAACTTTTTGGCTTCTACTATAAGGTATCCTGAGACTGCTGCGACTGGGAAAGACGTCTGCGCAAGGCTTGGGTAAGATGCTTTGGGATGTGCCCCCTTATACGAAAAGTCGTGAATAAGGAGCATGGTACCCCCCTAGTATCATCCCTGTTAAGGACTGTTAATATAAGGGGAACATCCCAAACTATGCTGGAGGATCGGGAGTAACATTCTTCCCAGTACTCGCCAGCAGCGCCGCACCACTGCTGCCGTCCGAGATGTTGGCGCAGAGGAAGCAGCCTCCAGCGATTCGAGGGATCAACCAGATGCGCCTCAGAAGCTGCTGGCTGTCTTAGGGTTTAGGGCTTAGGGCTTAGGGCTTAGGGCTCAGGGTTCAGGGTTTAGGGTTTAGGGTTTAGGATTTAGGGTTTAGGGTTTAGGGTTTAGGGTTTAGGGTTTAGGGTTTAGGGTTTAGGGTTTAGGGTTTGGGGTTTAAGGCTTAGGGTTTTGGTTTCGGGTTTTGGGTTTTGGGGTTCAGGGTTTCTGGTGGGACTGTTGATTCTGGTTCTTGAGGTTGATTCGCAATTGCGCAGATGGGTAGTCGGGTTTTGGTGCTTGGCTAATGAGGAAGTGACGGAGGCAGTGATACACCATGCCGGCAGGCTCGACATAAGACATCCGCGCAACAGTCATAAGTGCATGCTGGATGTATCTGGCCGTTACAGTACCATGTCGAACGTCTCTTTGCTTCTCACCAAGCACTCACTAAGGTGGAGCCTCTGCATTTGCTGAGGGCATCCCACACATGTGACTGAGGCCTGCACCCATCAGCAAAGCCAAGAATGATCCAGTTGCCGCCCGGAGAGAGGGATAAGTGAGTCACCTAAGTCAATTACAACCATGCACATGGGCTACTGCGTGCTGCTCTCACATAGTCCGCGCTCAGATGGTCTTCAGCCGAGTTTAGACCCACGCAAAACCCACGCAACCCACAGCACCAGCAAGCAATCCAAACTGTCTTCGCCAAACTGCGTTCCAATCAATCTGGTCCACTTTGATCAGGCACTGTTTGCTACCATTACTTCCAGACATGGTGCGTTGACGTTCTTGGGCAGCTTTGCTCGGAGCATGCAGGACAGCTGCGTGGAGATGCGCTCGGACAACGGCACCTGCTCAGGCGATCGTTCAAGGGACACACAGTGCCCACATACAATACTGCCGAGACGTGCTGCAAGGATGGGAACTCCGCCCCGGAGGTTCGAATTGGCTCGAATCCAGACATCGAAGCTGACAACGCAGAGACGCTCAAGTTGACAGCCTCGGAAGCGATGGTCTCCTGCACAAAGCGAGCATTCTAAGCACTTACAACAAGAGAGTCCAGAGACTGGTCAGATGAAGCGCATGTGCACCGTGCTGACATGGCACATTGCAACCACGACTGTAAGCCAAAGACGTAGAGGACGCAGACCCTCGCCTTAATATTATTAGTCCCGAAGCCTGAGCTCGAGGGGCCCTTCAGTAAGTAACATGGCCTATGCTATGGGAAGCTCGATGGCTCAAGCAGAAGCAGCAAGCAGCACGTAGAAACAAAACCCATGCAGCTGAAATAGCTTTGAGACAAGAGCTCTGGACAAGCCCAGTGTAAGTGTGCATTCGGGGCTACTGCTACTCACGGAAATCCACACAGCATTCCTCAACCCGCCCGCTCCTGGATGCCGAAGAGGGAACATTCCCAAAGACCACCGGTATACTTTCCCGTACCGGTGAAGATGATCCGGCGCTCAGACTCGTCGCCTTAGACTCTCAGACCCTTGCACCACTCGTGACAGGCCCAGGCTCCGGGATTTTTTTGGGACGTGTATCACGGCGCTGCTTCAGGTGCAGGGTGGGGAGAAGGGACCTCCGACATAGTCTACTCATGCTGGCCAAACTGTAAAAACCACCACTGGGGCTTGAGCCCTCGCCAGGGATGTAGATCGCCCGAGAGACTGACGTCACAATGACCTGGCAAGAAAAACCGTGAAAGCCCCGACTTCGCAACCTCTAAGCTGAGCATGCTGCTCTAAGACCATGGGTGGCAGCGTATGGATGCCCAGGCATATCGGATGTTTGGCACCGCGGCAGCCACCAATATGTGCGCACCTCCTTGTGCGCCTCTCCATCCTCATCATCATCTTTCGCCTTCTCTTCTTTCTCCTGTTGCGACATCTTCGGTGCCACGTGGCTTTGGGGTCATGCCAGAAATCAGCACCCAGGTCAGGCCAGAGATTATGGGCCCAGCCTTGCCAAGGCATCCTCTACTTCGTATACTGGAGCCCGACCCCACGACTCGTTCATCAGCATTCGTAGGCCTTCTTCTTTTTCTTCTTCTTTCTCTTGCCATCCTCGTCCTCAGCGCTGGAGCATTGGACAGTTCCCCCAGCTCCCGAAAGCGGGGCTCTCAACACAGCTTACGCTGGCAACCCCTGAAGACTGATGACGCTCGTGGACGCTTGGAGTCTTCAGCCCGACACCCTCAGTTCGTAGCAATGAACTCATCAGAAGCGCTTGGGCCCTTGAGCCCTTGAGCCCTTGAGCCCGAAAAGCGAAACCCTAAACCCTGCAACCTGAAACTCTTAAAGCCTGATCGGGCAGCCTCGGCTTCAGTCTCGGGTGGCTCCTTCGGGAACTGATTGCGAGGTTAGGGCTTAAGGCTTAGTTTCGTTTAGGGTTTCGGGGCGTAGTGGAATTCAGGGCAGTTTGTGAGTCATGTGAGCTTGATATCCTAAAGACTTCAAGGTCTCCGGCACCAAAGCACTGAAGAAAGAAGCCGCAGCACTGACCACACCAAACTGCGTTTCCCAACGAACGTTGGCAGCACTTTGCGAGCCCATTGCCCTTTTCCCATCTTTCAGCACGAGGACTTGGAGCTAGAGTTCGACAACAACAAGCTGGCAACTGGTTTAGGGGTTTAGGGGTTTAGGGGTTTAGGGTACCAAGATTCCCACTTACCCTCCGCGTCCGCACCTCGCCAGCTGTAGGCGAGGCTTCCCCCTCCTCGCCGCCCTCGCCGCCCTCGTCCTCCTCCTGGCATGGTTTGCGGCTGTTGCGACGTGTATTTGTGCGTTATTGTGAGTTTGGTATTCTGGGTATACGGCCTGGTGCGCTGCAGGCTGGAGGACTATGTAAGTTTGACGCCAAGTGTGAAGGCGGGCAGCTGTCTGGGGTGCTCCAGAACCAGAACCTTGGCCTCAACCGTACCTGCTTCAGGGTTCAGGGTTTAGGGTTTAGGGTTTAGGGATACGCAACGACGTCTATCAGAGGTCACGCCACGTCCCTGTAAGGTGCCTCTTCTTCCTCTTCCTCCTCGTCGTCCGAACTCAGCAGTAGCATGGTTCCTAAAACAATAAAACCCAGACTCTCAGGACTCTCAAGCTCAAACAGAAGACCAGTACGGACTTATAGATTGCACGTGATTGCACGTAGCAGCGTATCAAGCGCAGCATCCCAACTCCGAAGTTGCTGCTGCAGGCAGAAAACTCTGGAGGCGAGACGGGATCGGGCACAGACTGGGTGCCGCACTCTTCGATCTCAGGGACATCTGGCATCACGGAGATGTAGTTTACGGAGATGTCGTACCTGACGCACTGCTGCGAATCTGCTGCAAAACAAGGTGCTGCACAGAAATTCCCCCATGAAGCCAGCTATGGCGCCAGCACTCCGGCACACGAACAGCGACTCGGCGCTGCTCCACAGCTGAAGCTCCAAGAGGCAAGAGGTTTGGGTTTAGCGTTTAGGGTTTAGGGCTTAGGGTTTTAGGGTTTTAGGGTTTAGGGTTTAGTGTTTAGGTTTAGGCACATCTAGGGGCCCTTCTGAGGTGGGTTTTCGGTGCTGCGGTGTCGCACGACTCCGTGTTGTCGACCGACTCTGGTATCGGGCTCTTCAGGACCAGCAAAGAACCTGGCGCCCAAGCCACCCAAGCATCCACAGCCATTCGCAATTCGAAGCACTGATCCAATGACCCTAAACCCTAAACCCTAAACCCTAAACCCTAAACCCTTCAAGTACAGAGGGCTTTGGGGCCTGTTTCACTTAGGTGGCGGTGGCAGGGTGCGGCTTTTGCGTCTAAAGCTCAGCTTCAAGACCAAGGCCCCGCGCCATCGCCCAAGCTGAGCAAGACATTGCCTTTCCATGCAAAGCACGTTAAGCGGAAAATCTTCCTCTGCGAGAGCCTGAACTTGACAACTCGCAAACTCACACGGTTTAGTGTGCTGGGGTTTCTCGAGCTCGGGAGGGGGCCCCAAAATGACTGACAAATTTCCAAAGCGCTGACTGTCATTTGGTCAACCGCGGATTCGAAAACTGAAAGCGCACGGATCCAGAAACTGGAAAAGCATGAGTCGGGAAACTAGCAAATGCAGATTCGGGAAACCGCGGATTCGGAAAGTGCGGCTTCGAAAAGCTGGAAACCGCGGGCTCAGAACCGCGGATTCGGGAAACTGGAAAACGCGGATTCGAGCGATATCATACCCCCAAACCGGCGAGGGTTCCTGTTCCGCGCGGTTTCCTGCATCACGTGGTTTCCTTAATCGGTTGGTTTCCTGAATCGTGGAAACCCGTTTCCTGCATCGCGCGAAGCCAGTTCCTGAATCGGGTAGTTTCCTGAATCGCCCCCAGCTTCCTGAATCTTGGCTTCCTGAATCGCGGCTGGCTTCTGAACCGCACGGCTTTTTTGAAGCCCCCAGAAGCTTGGCGTGACACGGGTTGTCTCTTGCAGGCTCTATCGCTCTTGTGAGATTTCGTTCATATTATTTGTTTTTGATGTTTTTAGTCTCATAAGATCTTAATCTATTAGGGTTCCTTCCACAACTATTTTATGACAGGCAGCACATGGCAGCACCAAACCCTGAAGTGCCACATATTGCTGTTTCTTCCAAAATGCCTGAGATGTCGTCCCACGCGAAGAAGTTCACGGTGGCCGGGATCGACACAAAGCCCACTGGAATTGCCTTTCAGAGGGTTGAGCCACTTGGGGAAGGTTAACGTAACTATATAGCCCGGCCCAAGCCAAAGGATAGACTTGCAAACCCGAACCCGACGCCCCGCGATTTGACTGCAACAAGCTGTGACTGAGGTAGTGGCATGTTCAGAGAGCATCTGCACCTGGAAGAAGAACACCGAATTGTCCTGGCTGCACGAGCTCCAGACCATTCAGACCCACCCATCCGAAGTTGGCAACCAGGCACACAAAGACAACGTGCCACTACTCGCACATGCTTAGGGATTCTATCTCGTAAAAAAGGAACTGGCAAAGTTGCTAAGCAACTCACATGCCTACCATGAGTTCTCAGCGTGTCGGTGCTAGTAACGCGCCTCTCCAAGTGTTGCCATCAAGCCAGCATCCTCTCCACTGTACCTCGAGATGTTTTCTTCCAATGTTGGCTCGAAGCCCAGCTCTGAATCCCTCCATCCTCCGCTTGCACTCCGAGCGCTTGATCGCTCAGCACGCCGCTTGAGCTGCTTCACCATGCACTTGTGGGGCTTCAGAGCCTTCAGAAGCAGGAGGTGGAGAGAGTTGCATGGATGCTCACTCCTGGCCTCACACCCTCCTCAGCAGCACTGGCTGCTTCGTCATGCTTCAGGCTTCAGTGACAAGGTCTTACGGCGAAGTTCCTACTTCATCCTATTTGGGGGTTTCCGAACATTCGGGTACCCCTTTGGGGGGGGGGGGGGGGTCGAAGGGGGTTGAAGGGGGGCTTCAAGGGGATTATATGTATTTGGGGTATAAAAGGGGCACCCCCTAATTTTGGACATACCCATGTTGGCTCTTCCGCAAGTGCCCTAGGCCCATCCTGGAGCTGCAGGAAACCGTCGGCGCACGCAGTGAAGGCCCGGATGGTGCCGTCCTTTGGAAGGCTTTTGAGGTCAGGCAGGGGTGGAGGACCCGAAGAAAGCTTGCATGCCAGCTGCTGGCAGAATACAAAATGCCACATTCCGAGGTTGCCATGAAAAAATATTTTACTTCGAACGTCCCCACCTTGCTTCTCGTTGAAAGGAAAGAGCGCAAATAGGATGTTCAAGCAAAGACACATTGATTCAAATACGCTTGCAATTGGGGTTGGGCTCTGCTGGGCACTCCAGGAGTCTCTGGAATTGGGCACTCCAGGAGACTCTGGGTTGGGCGCTCCAGGAGTTTCTGGGGTTGGGCAATTCAGGGAGAATGTGGGGTTAGACTCTGGTCCAGGGAGACTCTGGGGTTGGGCACTCAGGGAGTCTCTAGGAGTAGACCGGCGAGGAGAAGAGTTCCGGGCGAGGAGAAGAGTTGAGTCTAAAATCTAACAACCCCACACCGAAGGTGGGGAAAAACGTCAGAGGGGTTCCGATGCCGATGTTTGGGACAGTCCGAGCTGGGAGATCTCCAGGTGCCCAGCCGTGTAGCCGACACAGAGGGTGCGCTTGGATGGGTCAACCTCTCACCAGTGGCGTCTGCAGCCAAGCTTCACTGTGAACATGGCTAGGAATGCTCGGACAAGAACATGACATCCACAAATTTTGCGAGTGCCGGACAAGCTCTGGAGTGGCATCCATGCCTCGGTGATTTTACTGTAGGTATCTCTCTAGCCCATGCGTCGCCCTTCAGGTAGAATCATCGGGGGCCAACTTCAGCCGAGATGCAGGTGGCACCAACTCCTGCATTTGCTAGAGGCCGAGGATCCCGGAACCTCAACGAGGCACCGGGAAGATTCTTCCGAGCTCGGCTTTGCTCTAACTTCTCATGATTTCTCGGCCCGACTTTCTGGAAAGGGGCTCTTGTCCTCAGGAGTCCTCAGGAGTCCTGGGCAGTCCTCCGAGGAGTGTTCTTGATTGTTGTCTCTCTGCGGCTGTGCACGTTAGGTAGATCTTGGTGCACATCAGACGCCTTCTTTTACCCCTTCGGGTGTTCGAACGGTTGGCTGAGAGTCCTGTCACCCCCCCTTTAGCAAGAACTCTTCCTCGCTCAGCTCTCTAAGATTCTCTGAGGTAGGCGCAGCTCGTTATCCCACGCCTGGGAAACGTTGAAGGCACGCACTGTCCCATCCATGCCTCACTCGAGACATGTCGAGGTACGAGCACAGCATGGTGCAGCTAAAGGGGGTTTCCGAAATTAGGGGTACCTTATTGGGGTTACAATTATAGGGGGATCCTACTTTACGGGGGTCTGTCTTAGGGGATCGTAAACCCCCAAGTAGGGTGGGTGCGAAAGCGCGAAGAAGCTTTGATTGGTCAAAAATCATCGGTGCTTGATGAGTGCCAAGCTAACACAATCAAGCAGATGGCTGGTGCGACTTTAACACAACATGCACAAGACATCACAAGACCTAAGATCTTGGCCGCATGACACGACCAGCCCGCTGTAGCTGGAGGAGACCACCGTCCCCGTCACCTAGTACAGAAAAACTGTCCTCGTTGCTGTTGCTTGCTGCTCCCAAAGTATCCCAGCAGCAACGAAACAGCAACAGGTCCACTGCCTGCTTGCTGTGGCAGCTGAAGACCATCTGGCAGTTCGCGCTGGTGATGTCGTACAGCCATACCATGCCATTGCGGGAATCCTGCAATCACTAGCATAAGGCATAATATTCTCATGGTGAGACTTTCTCCTTATAATCTGCTTTTTCTTCTGAGGACTCAAAGAAGAGGCCCTTGGAGCCGGCCTGCACCAGCCATGTCTCCCCGTCAGGGCCTCAAGGCTGCTGGGGGGCTTTGTCTATGTGCTTCTTTTTGTGCTTCTTTTTGTGCTTCTTTTTGTGCTTATTGTTTGTGCTTCTTTTTTGTGTGTGTGTGTGTGTGTTTTTTTTTGTGCTTCTTTTGCGCTTTGGCAAAACTGGGATCCGTGCACACCGTCACATGCTGGATGTGGGCAGGGTAGATGTGCTGATCGGTACTCCTCAAATTACAGGCGCTGGAACGACTCCAACTGTGAAGAACTGGCCGGGGCAGTCATGTGCGGCCGCATCTCAGCAGGCTGCCCTGCAGGCTGATTCCTTGTAGCTGAGCCCTGCACGCTGGGATGCAAACTTCCTTGTGCATGCGAATTCCATACCTTGGCCCCCACGGCAAAGGTTGCAGTCACTTGCAAAAATAGCACGAAGCTCCGCGCGGGAGTGCCTTGGACAATGTCCCGACGCCTCTCCATGAAAAAACACAGTCCGGGTTTCAAAGCTACCCTCATCCACTAGTCGGCTTGCTCTCGCCGAGGGTCGGATGCGGCCATGAGCTCTCAGGCATGATTCGTAGTTTTGCATGTTTTTGCACCGCCCTGAGAAGCTGCCGGTTCTGTCGCCTCCTTCCTAAAGAGAGCCTTGAGGAACCCAGGACTATCAGTCCTCTGCGAGCGAGATCCGAATATCTTAATGCGGTTCAACCTTTGTCCCTTGTTTCCCCTCCCGCCCTGCCGAAGCTGCGAGTGGTTCAACTCTTGACCCACAGATTCTTTTGAGCTCAGAGCTTCCTTGAAGCCACCCGAAGCCACCCTAAGCTACTATTTGCAAGAACCCCCCCCCCCAAAAAAAATTCCAATATTTCTCTTATAAGGAAGCATATGTTCATATCTTATGTGGGGTTCTTAAGCAAATAGTAGTGTACCATTATTATTCTTCTTATCATTTACCATTATTATGTGTTTATTACTATTATGATTATGATTATTATTCTTATGATTATGATGATTATTATGAGTATAATTGTCATAATTATTATTTCCTACTATCATTCTTATTGTTACTATTGTTGTTATGATTATTTTTCAATTATACTTAATCTTATTATCATTATTCTGGCTATTATGCTTATGATTATTATTCATACTATTAATATTACTGTTATCGTTATTATTAATTAATTATCTTTATTATTATGAATACTATTATTATTGTTGTTGTGTTATGCCGGTGGTCTGGGGCCCGCACTCCAGGATTCCATTGTCGTAGTCCGCTTCGGCACTGTCGATCTCTTCGATGGGCCACCAGCGGAGGTAGCCTTGGATTAGGGTTTAGGGTTTAGGGTTTAAGGTTTAGGGTTTAGGGTTTAGGGTTTAGGGTTTGGGGTTTAGGGTTAGGGTTTAGGGTGTAGGGCTCAGGGCTTAGGGCTTAGGACTTGGAACTGTTGGAGTCCAAGGCTCCGGGGCTTTCCGGCTCTACGAGTAGAATGCTCTGCAAACGTGTGGGAACCCCGTTGCAGCACAAGGACTCTTCGACACACTGCGACGCATTGCGACACCCGGCTCCAAGCACCCCACCATCATCGCCACCAGAGATCACCAAGCCATTGTCCTTGTCGATGAGGATGACATCGATGGCCCCCGCGTGTGGGCCTGAATCTGCACAAACTGACTTACAGACACCACCCAGAAGCCCAAAGCTTTTCAGAACCCCAAGCCCGACCAGCATGACCCTGTCTCAAGCATCCAGAAAGCCCTCCCAGACAAAACAAAAGACCCAACCAGGATTTGAGGCGCCGGCTCCCTGCCAGGTTCGTGGCCGCCTCCTGCGCGGTCAGGCCATCCTTGGCACGCATGAGCTCGACCTCGGGACAGTCGACGAGACGTGCTCTCCAAGCTGGTCTTGGGACAAAAAGCAGATCACTCTGCTGCCACGGGCCTTGACAAAGACTCCCTCCCACACCAAGAGCTTTCCGTACCTGCACAAAATGAGCATGCTGCCTATACACAGCCCCGTGCACAATCTGAACAATGGTTGCGGCTGGGATCTTAGGAAGGCGCTCTGTGCCCGAGACGACTTTGCCATCAGGCAGCTCGACGAAACCGCTGATGTCAGAGAGCTCGCTCGCACCAAACTGCAATGCGCATTGCGGACATCTTAGCACTCACTTAAGTGACCCAGAAGTCATGACTGCAAAACAGAAAGCCCCGGGATGCTCCAGCTGCCATGCGCAAGAGTTGCACTCGAGCGGATCGTCCGCTGCAAGTTGGGCCTTTCCCAATGCGCCCTGAAGCTTCAGCCCCGTGAAGGTCGTCGCCATCTTCCAGAACCTCGGCTTCAGGCGGGGGGACTTTCGAACATAGGGGGCACCCCTTCTATACCCCACAAACTACAATATGCTCAAGCTAGAGGAACCCCAAAGACATAGACCCCCAATTTCCGAAACCCACAGGTGGCTTCGGTGGCTCCCCCTTCATCCTTCGGACACGGAAGCGGCCACCGCCGCCAAACTCGGGCTCCAGCCGGATGTGCCCGACGCCCACGGACGTTAGCATGCCAGGGAACTGGCCCCAGCGGATGCTGAAGACATCCTGTCCGGGTTTAGGGTTTAGGGTTTGGGTTTGGGGCTTAGGGTTTAGGGTTTAGGGTTTAGGGTTTAGGGTTTAGGGTTTAGGGTTTAGGGTTTAGGGTTTAGGGTTTAGGGTTTAGGGTTTAGGGTTTAGGGTTAGGTTTAGGGTTTAGGGTTTAGGGTTTAGGGTTTAGGGTTTAGGGTTTAGGGTTTAGGGTTTAGGGTTTAGGGTTTAGGGTTTAGGGTTTAGGGTTTAGGTAGGGTTTAGGCTTAGGCAGCTCATGCCCCAAACGTAAGATTTGCCAAACTGTTGCAGCATCCGGTCCTGACCGTAGGCTTTGCACTTCAGCAGAAGCCGCTCGTTGCGCCAGTCCCACACAGAGAGCAAGTAGTCTGGGGCGCAGCCTTGGCCGGACTCTCTGACATCACGCCTAGGGTTTAGGGTTTAGGGTTTAGGGTTTAAGGTTTAGGGTTTAGGGTTTAGGGTTTCGGGTTTAGGGTTTAGGGTTTAGGGTTTAGGGTTTAGGGTTCAGGGTTCAGGGTTCAGGGTTCAGGGTTCAGGGTTTAGGGTTTAGGGTTTAGGGTTTAGGGGTTAGGGTTTAGGGTTTAGGGATTAGGGTTTAGGGTTTAGGGTTTAGGGTTTAGGGTTTAGGGTATGCCACGTTACTCAAACAGTCTGCGAAGGTACTCCTGCAAGAGCCCAGAAGAAGCCACCACCCCGGATATCAACAATGCTGAGGGCGCGACCTAGTGCTGCCAAGTGGTTCTGCGCAGAGGCAACACTTACTCGCTGCTTGACTACCGGCCGCTGTCTTCAGTTAAGTAGGGGCAAAGTGATCCTTCCCTCCAACCTCCAACCTCGAACCGAACCTCATGAGACCTGCGGAGATGAGGCATGGGAGGTATGAAAAAGCATTTAAAATACCTCCGCAAACCACTTGTCCCTGCGCTGGCAAGCCAGAGCCCTGCCTTGTTGTGAGGCGAGAACGCCACTGAGGCGTAGCCACGCATTGTGCCCTTTCGCAAAATGCGGTATAACCTGCTCAACAAGCATGAGCCAGCCAAACCATCTGCAAAACTACGCAAAACTGCGTGAACTCCTTTCAACATCCATATTCTCATATGCCCTGCTGCAAACTTGCCCACCCCTGCACGGCTTTTTCCCTCAGCCACTGTCCACCGAACCATCAACGCCGGCGCCGTCAGCGTCCTGAGCGTGCGTACCCTGCACACTGCCACTCCTTCCTGAAACCCTCTCCGCGCCTGCCTGGCGCCTAAACTGATCGCTCGCGTTCGCTCGATCATTAGTCACTGACTTTCCGGGGTGTTCACTTCGGTCGATTTTCGACTATGGACGTTTGGCGCACGGACTCTTTCGGACTGGCTTCCTCATATGAGTTTCTATGTTCAAGCAGATTGCACACCGACCGCTGAAACTGATGTTCGGCCTTGCAACATGGACCTCGCCATCACAGGAACACGGATGCTCTATGCGGTCGCGATGGTCGGTTCTGCTGTTCGGTCCCATACAAACCCTGCCTAAAACATCTCTGCCTGACATCATGGCCAAAATCCAGCTTCACGTGCGTGGTGTGTGGTATTCATAGTCGTGGCGGCATGTCGTCTGCAGCTGTTGTATATTCATGCTGCGTTAGTACGCTTCATCACAACTCACTGCAGCTGTTCCCGAGGAGCTTGCTGTTGACGGCAAGCTCACCGGGAAAAGAGAAACTTACATGTCAGTGTTTTGAAAGTAGCCTGCTTCGACCGCCAACACTGGAAGACACATCCAAACCATGTCATTAAAAATCATTGAAACCAGTAGCCATGCACTAGCAGAGCCGGCGACAAGGGTAGTCGCAGAGACTTCGTCCGACTAGCTCAAGTTGCTCAAGCGCGTGGTAAGCAGAAGCAGTACAAGTAGCGGCAGATAGAGGAGTACGTAGGAGTTGAAGGAGAAGCAGGAGGCGACAATGGCAATGGCTGTGGTGGTGGTGGTGTTGGTGGTGATCACGGTAGAAGCAGCAATACTAGTAGCTACTGTTACGGGTGTTTTGTTCATTATAATCTCTGCGCTCAGTTCTTTCGCTTACAATTTTATTATTTTTACAAGCGAGAGCGGAATGAATTTATAAACGAAATAAATTATACGCAAAGACCCCTATAAATCCAGTTAAAATATAATTTAGTGAGTGAAGATAGAAAGAAGAGAGTACGAAATAATCATTACAAAGTGAAGAGATAAAGGATGAACGAATATAATGATTTTAAAATTGGTACTAAGAAGAGAAATTAATCTGACAAAATATTAAAATCCAGAAAATGCTGTAGAAAAAGAAATAAAAGAGTAGAATATCAATACTAAAAGTCCTTATAATATTATTATTAGTTTTACAAGAGCTTTTTACTCTCATTTGAACGAAATATGCAAAGGAAAGAGTTGGATAGTTACAGCTACCCGTTGTAGCTTTGCGGCTATTGCTGTTGCTAAAAACTGCTGCTTTGGTAGTTCTGACAGGTTCACAGCAGCAGGAGAAGCAGCAACAAAAAGCAAAGAGTAGAGTGAAGGAGCAGCCGGCTTCGCATGGCTTCGCTGCTTTGCCGCCCGGCCACGGATCCCGCAGAGGCCACAGAGGCCCTCCGGGCGTCCGCATCCGGCCTGGCGATGCTTCGAATGCTGTGGGAGTGCTTTGGTCGCAGCTTCATTTGGGGGCTTCCGGAATTCGAGGGGTGCCTTGTTGGAGTCCTTATTGTAGGGGAATCCTACTATGTGGGGGGGTGTGTCTTCTTGCAGCTCCCCGATTCTCGTAAGCCCCCCCAAATTTGCCTGGGATCTGGTTTCTGATCAGCTGTCTTCCCCCGCGCCTGCTCGCATCCGACGCCATGGAGCCCCCTGAATTCAGCGAAAGCGAGGCTCTGCCCGTGGATGCCACAGCTCCTGAGAACCACAGGGAGAGTCTCCAGGCGTGGAACCTTCAAACTCAATCTTGGCTTCTGAGTTCAAGCTCTGCCCCCCATTGCACACACACACACACACACACACCGAAAAAAAAAAATTGACAGGGTGGACATGGCCGACTGGACTCCGAATCCCCAATCCGCACATCACTTTTCAGCGTCCTTCCGGCCCGGACAAGTCCTTGGCCGTCCCACTCCTGGGAATCCATATGGAATCAAGACTCGCCACTCGAGAGGATGGAAGGCAGCACAGAGACACACAGAGAGGCTGTAGCTGGGACCAGCCAATAGCTACAATAGTAGCAGTCATTAAGAGGGTGCCGTAGGCATGAGGCCCTCAAGGATAATGTTACATGTTTTGGGTTCGGTGCCCCACGTGAAGCTTTGCCTTTCCACCCGACCATCCTCGGAAATAAACTCACAACTGGATCGAAGTCTCCCAATTTCCCTGGTTCAGCTCAGAAGAACGGCTACACTTCAGCTAGGTTGATGCTTGCAACTGCCCCGACAGCTGCTTTTAGGATTCCCGAAGCCACTAGTTCCTTGTCTCTCCTTGTCTCTGTCATTCTTGATGTGGACTTTGCAGCACCTGGGACCAAGGACTACAATCCAAAGATGCATTCTGACTAAGCCAGATCAAGCTGAGGTGTTGCAAAATTCCGTGGCTGCACATTCAGACGAACTCGTCCGGCTGGATTCAACCGCTCGAGCCGTAGACAACGGAAGACCCCCCAATCCCACAGACACCTCCGGCAAACGACGGAAAAAACACCCGATGCCCAAACAACCCCCTAACCCCCCCTAACCCCCCCTAACCACTCCCCCCCTAACCCCCTAACCCCCTAACCCCAAACCTCTGGGCCCTCGAGCCGATCTTCCCCTGCTTGGCCCGGCTCTGCAACTCCTGCCGAGCGTTCGAGGAATCAGGGCAGTTGTCTTGGGCTTTCAGCTTAGCTGTCAAGGGTTAGGGTGCAGGAAGCTGATGTTGCAAAGGAAGCTGATGTTGCAAAGCACCCTGAAATCCCCTAAATGTCATTCGGAGCGCAGAAGTGCCACTGGGAAGCTGGGAAATGTTGACTTGGATGTCACAATGTGCTCCGGCTCTTTTTTCTCTCTTCCTTTCTTTATTCCTTCCTTGCTTCCTTCCTTCCTTCCTTCCTTCCTTCATTCATTTCTTTCTTTCGCTATTTCTGTATTCCTTTCTTTCTTGTTTCTTTGTTGTTGTTTCTTTCTTTATTTCTTTCTTTCTTTCTTTATTTCTTTCTTTTTTCTTTCTTTCGTTCTTTCTTTCTTTTTTCTTTCTTTCTTGGGGCCTGGGGCTCCAGCTCTTTCTTTCTTTCTGCGCACTCAACCCCTCCCCATCTGAAGGGGCCTGGCCGGGAGGTGGGGCTCCTAGGCGAACCCTAAACCCTAAACCCTAAACCCTTGAGTTGGGGCTCGATTGTTCCTGGCCCTTTTTTCTTGGGCTCCCGCACAACAATGCAGCGCAGTGTGCGTGCAATGTTTAAATGTGAGCTAAGTGCCATAAGTTGTAGAGTGGCATCGCGACGGTCAGCTTCACTAGGTCCCGCACCCCACAAATCCCCGTGGCTCGCAAGTGCAAACCATGCTTGAGCTTGGTGCCTTCAGCCTTTGCTGTTTCGCCTTCTCCCTCGCAGCCACAACGCCGCGGCAGAGCACCTGAGCGCGGCACTTTTCCGTGAATACTTCACGGAGCACTGCCACTTTACGGGCTCGCCAGCTTGCTCTTACAATAATAACCATATGAAGTGGCACGCAAGAGGCACTTCTAGCAGATTCTAGCAGCTACTGGTAGATGGGAAAAACAACAAAAGGCCCGCCTCCTCACTTTGGCGGCGGTCACAGTATGTCTGAGAATTGGGAACAGCTGCCAAGTTCGCGCCGAAGCGCCCGGCACGCGTAGAGGAGGACGCAGAAGCCCACTACACCGCCACCGATCATTAGGATCCTCAGCTCAGGTTTCAAAGGTTGATGTTCAGGTCGTGGGGATCCTGAACATAACAAACTCAACCCAACTGGCTTCGTCCAAAAACGAAGATAAAACCTGAGACCTGAAGCCAAGAGCACCCGTCGGCTCTAGCGAAATGTGCAAATCTGCTGTGGAAAGTGTTGATGCATCAGGACTTCGACGAATCTAAACGCATCTCGACAAACTAGCCCCGGGAGACTAGCGCCTCTTGGATGCATCTGAATGTGGTAATTCTATTTATTATTATTATGATTATTATTTTATGATTGGTATGATGATTATTATGATGATTATTATGATGATTATTATTCTTCTCCTTTTTAGTACTATTCTTATTGAAACAATACAACTAATAATAGTTTTTTTATAGCAGTAGTAAATGTTCAGGCAGTGGCCCACCTCAGCAACTGCGTCTGATCTGGCGGCGGCGGGGGGTCACGCACGGCGCAGAAGACGCCGCGGAAGCGGGAAAGGTTCCTTGCGGCAGCTTGCGGTCGCGAGGCGTTCTTCCGCGTTCAGACAGTCGCATGACTGAGGCGGTGAGGTTCAAGGTGTGCGACTCTTTGCGCCAGGTTAAAGATTTCAAAGGGTTGACGGCCTCCCCATTCATGAACCACGACCGCAGGTTTGTTGGGAGTCTGCGTCCAAACATGTGTCGTGGAGGTTGTTCCCTAAAGGAACCTCCCTGGACAAACCTAACCCTGCACTGCGACCTTTGGTTTTTGACGTATTTGCTGCCATTCCCCACAAAGAGGCCCTGTGATGAAAACCGGCTAAGCTGTAAGACGACCACTCGATCAAGACACTCCTCACATACTCGGCTACTCGGCAAGACAAGTTGAAGGAAAAACCATCTGCGAGTCCAAGGTTCGTCCAAATACAGAGATCTGAGCAGAGCCCCAGGCAAACCTGAGAGGTTCGTGACGTGGCGTCTGATCTCAGAGCAACGTGCCGTATTTCATTGCTATGAAGGCTGGGAGAGGGAGGACCGTGTATTAACTTCAGACATGTGCCTCTATGCAAGGTGCAGCCGGCTTTATACCTTCAAGGTACCCCTTCAAAAAGGTAATACAATTGTCACGGTGTCAGCACCTCTTGCAGGTAGATCTCTTCGCACGCGCTGCAGACTCCACCTGCCATGTCTGGGCCCAGTAAAACTGCTTCCTTGTAAGGGTTATAAGTTCATTATCATGTTTATTCCTTATTGGGGAATTTAAGATGACAAGAATGAAACATTATCACCAACAAGGACCCCGACGACAGGATGCAAGTGCGGACACGTCGGGACACATCCGGACGCATGTTGCCATGAGCTTCCAAAGACTGCTGGCCTTGCGACGGTGTTGGGCAGCCGCCGTCCGAGCGGAAGAATACACCATCCACGTTGCAGCCTCAGGCTCGTCTGTTCCTCCTCTCATAAGTATTATCTCCTTCTGGCTCCTTCTTCGTGTCTTTGTTTCACACTCTTCTTGGTCGTTTACCCGGTTTACCCTTTCTCGGCTTCATCCTTCAAGCCTCCACGAGGCCCCGTCCCCACAGGGCACTCATCAACAACAGGATGTACGGCTGTCTGAACAAAGAATTGAGCCTAAAGTGTCCGAAAGTTGCGACCTAAACTCCCCAACTTTGCGTGGCCTGAGTCGTTCAAGTACATCGGCGGCGGGACGCACCGCATGCACCTGCTCCGATTGCCCGAGCGGATCATCAGGACATTTGCAGCGACATCTGCTGCGAGGGCTGGTACTGGAGCTCACACGTCGAAATACACAGACAATCACAGACTACAGAAAGTTTGGGGATCCAACAGTTTGGCACTGAACTCAGGCTTGCCCTGCTGACATCAGGCACAGAATACTGTACTGCACTGTGCTGCTGCACTGCAATGAAACCATGGCTGTGGGTTCTGAAGGGGTGCCTGTCATTCCAACTACAGCGCGTCTGCCCGCCAGCCGGTGGAAGAAGTGCCTGACAGTGCAATCAAAGAAGGCTTATGGGGCGTTGAGCCATGTCTCCTGTATGCCTAGTTGCTGGCCGATATCTGCGTCTACGGTGAGCACCAACCCACAAACCCCCCCATACAAGCCCGCCTCTGCGCAAGTCCTTGCTGCACGCGGTGCCGAGCAGCGGTGCACGGCATAAATGCCGAGAGCAGAGCAAAGGTCTGCGGCATCGCACCAGGTTGCACAACATTGCACAAAGAATCGATTGTGGAGACTCGATTGTGGAGACGGACACCCTTTGTAGGCCCTGAATAGCCTTATAGGCTCTTGCAGGCTTGAAGGCTCCGAGCTTTTGTTGAAAGTTCCCAACCCAGGGATGGCCATCTCATGCGGCTTGGGCATGGGTCATTGGGTTGCCACCTGCTCCGGGCTTCCGGGACCTTACTGACTGGAGGGGTACCAACTTGGAAGGCGGTGTCAGGGGCGCAGCCATGGCGGTCTCCGGTGGCTCATCTCAGCAACAGTACAACAACAAGGCGACGGCAAAACTGCACAGCGAATCGACAAAGAGAACCTTAAGACGCACCAAGTACACTCTAAGAGCCTCCAGACCTGTAGAACTCAAAAGGATTCGGAGAAAAAACAGGTCCTGCACGACTCTTCAACCCTGGGCCAGAATGGCATAACGCCCCGAGGCCTTCGCTAACTATCTCCTGGATCTCCTCCGGGACTTCAAAGAAGCTCTCGTTGTCGATGGTGTTGTTATCCATATCCGCCACAACATGAACCGGCAGGTGCTGTCACCCACCCGGCCAGACGTCCATCCGGCTCGCTGGGCGCCGGGGATTCGCTCCATGGTGTCCGTTTGCTGCACTTAGCTGTGCCGATTCTGCGGATACAGTTCAAGAACACAGTAGTTATTCACGAGCTCAAGCATGGACGTTGTCACCTACTTCAGTCGAGACTCTTCATTCAGTGCAGTTGCCCGAGCAAGTGTGCTCGTTGCATCTAGCTACGTGTAGTTGCTAAGACTTGATGCGCACGACTGGGCGCACCTAATTTTGGCGGCTGGAGTGACCATGTGCATAGAAACACAGCTCACTCATTGCACACCGTCTCTTCACAAAACAAAAAACACGGCAGTGGCCTCATCGTTTTGAACGAGTAGATGTAAACCTGAACCATTTACTGATGGTAGCAGATGTCATCTTTCTTGCGCAACTTTCAAAGCTCGCAAGAGTACCTATCAGCATGACCTGACCTGCAAAAGACACCAGTACACAATAGTGAAAGCATGCAGAGACACAACGTCGGTCAGGTGCAGGGGCTTGGCAAATGAGCGAAAGCACAGCACAGATTTCCCACTGCTAAGCTTCTCGCATTCGGCTGTGAAGTGATACTTCTCTCAGCCACTGCGAAATACGTCATGTCCGGAGACATCTGGCAGCAAGTTTGCTTTCAGTGCCACACCCTCATGCATCCTGAGCAATGCAGCTTCTAGCCCCCTTCCGCTTCCCGGGGAAGCACCGCTACAGCGCCAATGCCACCGTTGTCGCGTCCGTGGAGGAAGCGTCTTTGGCGCGTATCTGCAGCAGCAGGGAAGCTATACAGGAACTAAGCAAATGCATGCAAATGCTCAGGTTCGTCTTGCAAAATCAACTCCCTTAGAGCACCGTCGGCCGGCGAATCATGCAGCCCAGCAGCGTATGTTCATGAAGCAGACCACGTGGCCGGTGATGTACGCAAACTCCTGGCTGCCAACTGCCCAGCTACAGAAGCGAGGCAATCAAACGACTCTCCGGTGCAAATCGCAAGCAAGTCCTCGTTTGAGGTCCAGACTGCGTTGTTAATGCGGCTGAAGTCGAAGCCTCGGTCAAACAGCTGCGCCTTCCTTGCAGAATAGCTTCTTTCAGGCACTTTCAGTTGCAGCTGGAGAGCACTAGTCACTACTTGCCTTAACTTTCAACCGACCCTGCTGAGATCTTGGCCCATGAAACGAGCTGCTCGCGCCCCTTGTCGCGGCAACTCGCGATCCTGGATGTTGAAAGTCCAAAGTTGACAGAAAAGCACAAGGAATTGCTGGCGACATGTCTTACAAAGGGGATTTCGACATCTTGGGACGTGCCTCCAGGGGCGGGTTGAGCTCCGGAGTGCTGGGATCGTAGAAGAAGCTGGCTGGAATCCGCCACCTGGCGACTTGGCTTCTAGCCACTTCGGTTCATGTCGGAAGATCAAGGACTCCTCGGAACCTAGCGGAGTTCATGGCCACACTGGTCCCCCAAAAAGAGCCAGTTGTGCCTCGCTTCTTCTGCATCGATCTTGTCCTGCGCGTCATCATCGTGGGATGACACAATCCTGGCAGCAAGAAGCCACGATCCTTTGCAGATGCATCAACAACCCACAATCAAAACTCAACCATTCTCAGTGCGGGACGACGTGCTCCGCTTCCTTCGGATGCCCTCAATGATTTCCTTGGAAGCTTGCCTCGCATGGCAGGACATGCCAGAGATGCCAGAACAACCCCCCCCCCAGCATCTTGTTGGCTTCTGGCTGTCATAAACCAGAAGCGTCCCCACAAAAAACAAAAAAAATTGGGGCACAGCGCCCTTCGACTGGGACATGAGATGAAGAAGCCAGGCCTTGCAACAACGGGCCTCCTCACCACCTGCATTGCAGGTTCGTCACCGCAAAAAATGAGAGAACGAGCCGGGCCAGCAGCGGAGAACACAGCAGCATCTCCTGCCTTGTCGGAAGGGCTGTCATCACCTGAGAGCATAAGCTGCGCTGTGCGCCACACGCTTGACAACCAAGCATTTTTTCGGTGCTCAATCCTGAACCCCTCGCGAGCGGCGCAACCCAACCCACCACCGGCCGCGAACTCACGTGTTCTTGGGGGTACTTGGGGAGGACTCATGGCTTGGGGCGTCAGACGATGTGACCTTGCCTCAGCTTTGTCCGCGTACACTTTGCACTTCGGCTTGCCACAGAACTTACAGAAGGGAAATTCAAACACAGGCGTCGCGTTCTTCTTTATTTTCATTTTTGATTTTTTGGGGGTACCCAAAGCTGACACACCTTCTCTCTTGGACTTTGCGAGCCGCACAGACCCAAGGTCCCGCCACTCATCGCCCTACACTTGCTTGAACCTAGACCTTCACACACCTGGTGTTCGCAGTGATGGTGTCGCTTCTTCAGTATCCACGTTTCCCACCAACACCACCACCAGCAGCACCACTAGCACCACCAGCACCCCCAGCACCAACACCACAACCAGCACCAACACCAGCGCCACTATGACCATGTCTGCTGCGGATGACTCTCTCCGGCCTTCAGTGTGGGTCTCGTCGCCACCCTCGGGAAAGGTGCTTTGAGAACCCTAAGCCCGGTTGGCGATGCATCTGAAAGAAAAGGATGGGCATGATACTGAACTCGAGTCCAGATTGGAGCGGGAGCTGCAAAGTTGACAAGCAAAACGCTCGAAGAAGAAATGACCAAAGTCACGACGAAACACTAAGAAAACAGTGCAAGACATCTCGCCGCAAGGATCCCCTTCACAAGCGCAGCCATTTCTAACACGGGGTCTTTCCCTAAACCCGAAACCCGAAACCCTAAACCCTGAACCTGGGACTCTGAGCCGAACCCATCAGGCTGCAAAAGCTGAGATACTCGAGCACCAAACCCTCGAGAGCCCTAAACTTGCGATGTGAATCCCACGCCGTTCGATTCAAGAATTGAGGGTTGTTTGCTTGCAGGGTCGGGTCGGCAAAAATTCGTGATTGGTATATAAGAGATTAGCACAAGATCTCGACCTTGAAAGCGCAACGCCCCACATCTTAGCTTCAGAACGCCCTGCCCTCTGCCTCTGTGGTTGCGCCCATGGCAATAGATGTCGGCGATGCCTAGCCATATTTGGAAAACCGGAATCTGACAGTGAGAATGCTCTTGTGGGGGCTGCATTTCACAATCGCCAACACAGCTTTGCTCTCTCGGTATCTGCTGCCAGATCCCTGCAACTGCCACTGCTTTCCAGACGCGCAGACGGGCTATGATGGGTGGCGTTCGAGACATATTTCTGCTGTAGAAGATCGCTAGTATCGGTTTCCTGGCAGTGCACGATTGCACATTACAATCAGGGATACGATTCGTTGTAGAAACTTATCCGCATGCTTGGAGGGAAGCTGCTGAAAATTTTTTTCAAGGCAGGCTATTTTTTCTAAACCCTGAACCCTCAACTCACCACGTTGTTTGAGCCGTCCCATTGATTGCACATCTTCGAAGATGTGCATTACGTAGCAATGTGACAGGAACAGCAGGGACCAGCACCAAACATAGTTGCACAAGTTCTACCGACACCTTCTTGTCAACACAAGCACGAAACTCATACCGAGAAAGGTAATCATTAACATGCTTCGGCTTGGCTTGAATACACCAAGGGGTGGGAGGGCTTGTGTAGCAGCATTCCGCCCGTTTGCCTTTGTTCAAAGTTTACCAGTTTTTGCCGTGATGAGTATTCCTCCCTTGTTTGCTTCAGTCCGGTCTTTTTTTCTTGTAGATTGCTCCGTAATGTCCTTGTTCCGTGCTTCCTTTCCCGTGTCTTTCCCGGTCCTCGCTTCCTTCTGTCCTGTCTTCCTCAGCCTCCCTTTCCATAACCACCAAAATACATGTTATCATCATCTTATTCCTCCTCGTCACCATCATCCGAATTCGAAGAAGACCGCTATTTTGCTTGCTTTTTGCTTTTTTGTTTGGGGGGGGGGGGGGGCCAAGTCCTTTGGACAATGGTCGCGTATGTGCATGCTGTGCAGAAGCTCACAGCATGCAGAACAGCAGTCCCAAAAAGACCGAACAGGTCCCCGATTCTGACGTTCCTTCCGTTAGAAGGTGGGAGCGTCGAGCCCGTGAGTTGTTGAGAAGGCTTCCAGGATCATCAACCCATCCCCCAAAGAAAAATCAGAACACCGCGTCAGATGCTGACTTGCCACTTGATTCCCTGAGAGGCCTCCCCCGCTTCGAGAGCACCTTCTTCGGGTGCCTGACGGGCGGGTTTAGGGGTGTAGGGCTTAGGGGTTTGGGGTCTGGGGTTTGGGGTTTAGGGTTTAGGGTTTAGGGTTTAGGGTTTAGGGTTTAGGGTTTAGGGTTTAGGGTTTAGGGTTTAGGGTTTAGGGTTTAGGGTTTAGGGTTTGACACGGCTGGGGTTCTGTGATGAGGGTTTGCCGGTGCTGGCGCGTTCTGGCTTGTTTGATCAGCGGGAAGGTGGTCTTGGCTCGAAGGTATGAACCTTCTACCTACCGACTACTTTAAGACCGGACCTCCAAAGCCTGCATCCTGCAAAGCACAGCCGACACAACTGCACAATCGGCACCCTAAGTCCTCAAACTTCAAGCCTGACACAAGCCTACAAACCTGAAACTGACCGGGCGAAGGCTGAATCCCTAAACCGCCCCAAAACAAAAAAGCTCAACACTCAACAAAAACACATCCCTAAGACAGGACAAAAATTGGAGCTTCGAAATCCTACAGCCTCACCACTCTACAAATTTCCCTTCTCGAAAGCCAAAAACCCCACAACCAACAAGCACCGCAAGCAGGAAACCGCCCCAAGCGTCTGCCAACGACACGAAATCCTGCCAAGTAGACACTTCGTGAGAAGACTCGACGATGCGTATTCACTAGTATCGGGCGCAAATCTAGCCCATGAAACCGCATCACGCCCCCGAGTTTTCCGGCACTGCACATGTACCCAGCGATGCCTCCAAGATACCTCCGCAATACCCAAGGATTTCGGACCCGCGGACATACTACCCAAACCTGCACCCACCTTCATTTCACCCGGCCTGCTCTCCATGTTCTCCAGCCTCTGCCGGTGCAGCATCTGGGACAGGCTCCTGCGCACCAGGCCAACGAGAATAAGCCCAGATTTGGAGCACAGGGTTTCGGATTCTCAATTTGGGATGATAAAACAAAGGGCTAGCCAAGTGCCACCCTGGCATTTACCCGCATCCGTAGCGCTTACCAGGGGACAGCAGCCTCAAAGCCCACGCAAGCCCAACACACTGAAAACACCACACACTGCAGGGACCACTTCCTGTTTCGAGGATGGGAGGTGCACGCAGCTGATAGCAGCCCCAAACTCTGCGAAGCCCTGCGCCCTGAGACCCCTCAAACCCCCGAAACTCCCCTCAAACCCCCCTCAAACCCCCCTGCAACCCCCTGAAACCCCACCTTCCCCCCCTGAAACACCCCTGAAACCCCCCCTAAAACCCCGTTGCAGGGCCCAAAGTTTGATCTAGACATGACCCTCTCCTCGGCGGGCGCTTCGGCCGATGCCTCTGCGATCGGCTCCTGCAAGTCATGGCGAAAAGCTCGAAGGCACGAAATTCCTAAACCCTAAACCCTAAACCCTAAACCCTAAATCCTGTAACCTATATAAACCCTAAACCCTAACATGTTCCCCCCGCCCCCTCCTCCCCTCCAAAGAGCTAGCCTTGACCCCCTTATACTAACAGTCCTTAGTAGGGATTGCAGCACCCGATTAAGGTCAGTTAGTATAAGGGGGAACATCCCAATGTATTCTTTTCTTTACCTTGGCAACATGTGAGGCAACCGTGCCTGCTACCCCCCCCCCCCCGCACTTGCCTGTTTCCTAGCTCACCTATCAACTTTCCCCCTCCTCCATCCCACTTGACCCATCCAGAGAGCTTGTCTTGACCCATCAACTCGTATTGCAAAGCCTGACTAGTCCCCTTCCAGCCCCACGTTTCCTGCCTCTTTCCCTATTTTCCCCCGACCCACCCCATCTGCTTCTCTTCGACTACCCAACCCTTTGCTACAAGACCTTCCTTACCCTAAAGATACTGGCCTTCAGTAAACTTTATATTGTCAAGGGCGCATGAGAAAGACATATTAGTGGGTTTTGACTTTTATAGTACCGGCGAAGACCCCAAACACGCATGGACATGAAGATGACGACCTGGGACGCGCCACCCATGCAAGCCCATAGGCGCCCAAGTCTGGACCGTCCAGCCAGGCAACAGACGAGACAAACATGGGGGCTGACGAAAATAGGGGACCCCCAATCTAGATCCCCTAATAGTAGGATCCCCTTATCATGAGGACCCCCCATAAGGAGCCCCGAAAGTACCGTAAACCCAACCCTCTCTGCCTCGGCCGCCTCAGCTGCAGGCGCCGCAGGCTCTGCGGGCGCTTCGGGCGCTGCGGGCTCTGCTTCGGTCTCGGCCGGCGGCTCCCCGTCCATGGCCTGCGGACACTCAAGGAAAGCCAGCAGCCACGTGGACTTGAGAAGAGTTGAGAGGTCTTGAGGTTGGAGAACCTCAGGGCTGCAGCTCTGGTAGCATTGAGTACAGCAAGGGTTCAAGTTTTGGGAAATCCGCTTATACAACCCGAACGATGTTTCGTGCTGCTGCAACACTTTGCAACTCCTGACGTCCGTGTCAACTTCGCTGTGATCACGTGATAAAGTTGCGACAAAGCCTTGCAAGCGCTGACGTCTACCTCATTGGCATGCACAACCACTGCACTATGCTTCGACACTGGTAAGTTGTCGGGGCTCTGAGGAGGCACGTTGGTCTAGAAGCCCCTTCCATGACTCTGTTGCAAGCTTGGTGCCCAGTCCAACGTTCCATGCTGAATGTTCTTCTGTTGTCTACACTACGCTGAGCTGAGACGGCCACACACCCCTCTTTCCTTTGGTTCAGCTGTCAAGTGCAGGTGGCAGGCCAAGAGCACAAATGCACGAATATGGCACAAGACTCTGCAGACCGGCTTATTTACTCTGAGCCATGTCGGCCATCATCATGGGGGTGAAACATGCCGGTAAGGTCGATCGAGCTACACCACGTGAACGGCCAATGTGTACTAGTACTGCCAAGGTATTTCGCGACTTTGCAGCTTACTCAGGAGGCTTTCGAGAGCTGCACATGCCGGGTTCTAGACACGCCTGTCCTTCAGCATGTGTTGGGAAGTCTCTGCTGGCCGAGCATGAATCTGTGAGCACCCCCATAATTTGAGAATATCTACCGCATACCATCAAGACAGCTGAAGTTTATGAGATCCTGACTTTCGGAAACCGGCTACTTCGGGGATCCTAAGCTAGCGGAATTTCTGCTGGAGCAGTCTCTCACAGCTGATGCTGGAGGAGCTGACCTGCCGGTGGAAAGAGATGGTGGGGCTCCACTGGGCATGGCCAGACGACATCAGACGACGAATAGACTTCAATGGCTGCACCGATGTGTTCTTGGCTTGGGGCGGCATAACATCACAGCAAAACTGGTCTGGTGGCATACCACGCCTAGTGGCCGTTGCACGTATTCTTCTTGCCACAAGTAGAGAATCCCCTAAGCCCTAAGCCCTAAACCCTAAACCCCTAACCCCTAAACCCTAAACCCTAAACCCTAAACCCTAAACCCTAAACCCTTGCAGACATGAGCTGAGGGGCACGGCATGACCACGGCAAGGAATTCAGAAAGACATCTCCCTCCAAGACCACCTACTGGCCTGATCCCTCATACCTTACTACCAGTTTCCTTAAGAACCCGTAAAAGAGGGTCTAATTTTTTTGAGGGTAATATAGTTGATTACTATTTTATATTTTGGGTTTAGGGTTCTTAAGCAAATAGTAGCTTGCACCAACTCTTGACGCAACGGCCTCCCCATTCGTCAGCAGGGTCATCTGCCTTCGGACGGGCTCCCTCCAAGAGTGCGCATTTGCCGGCTGATCGTGGGACAACCGATGGCATCTTCCACGCAAGCGAACTGCAAATCCCGGCAATTGCATCCCCAGAAGCACATCATAGCAGAAGTGGCCACTTCTCAAAATGATGATCCCTTTCCGGGGTACCCTAAATATTCGGGGGGCCGCCTTATCTTACTAACCCAAAAAAAGGGACCCCCAATGTAGAGAGAATCCCACCAACAAAAATCCCACGGCCCCCTTGCCAGGTCTTGCTTGCGGTCCCCGCCCCGTAGGTTCCGTAGACCGGCTTTGCGGCCAAATGCTCGTCATCAAACACCTCCCGCGTGTCACCTGCCCAGGTTGAGGATCAGGGCCCTGATGGGCAGCTGCGATCCCCTAAAGGCCTTCTAACTTCTAACAGGCCTGCTAAGTGAAGCTTTTCCAAAGATGCCCAGGAAGGTCCTCCAGGTTCTGGGTTCATGGGAGCTTTCGTGGGACTCTGCCCTCAAAGGTAGTCGCAGATGAAACCTGAACCGAGTGCTCAAAGCCCTTGAAAGGTCCAAGAATGTCCAAGACCCGAGCCGTTTGAAGTTGAGGATGTAGTGTTCAGTCAACGATTGCAGTTCCAAATAGGGTTTTAGGGTTTAGGGTTTAGGGTTTATAAGTTCTAAGCTTCAGAGGTGGGCTTGGCCTTGGGGTGGGCGAGAGGAAGAGACGAGGAAAGATGCGACAGGGCAGCCAAGAGTAAGGGGAGCATGAAGGACATGAAAAAACAGAAAAACAACCCTAAACCCTAAACCCTAAACCCCCAAAACACTCCCAAAAACCCTAAACCCATCAGCCCAAAGGCCCGCCTCGCGCTTTCTGTGGCTTCGGGCTGCTACTTCGACCACGTGGCGAGGCACTCGGCGAGCGGAGGCCTGCATTCAAAGCTGTGTCGGACCCTAAACCCTAAACCCTAAACCCTGGACCCTAAACCCTAAACCCTAAACCCTAAACCATCTCTATCATCTAGCCAACTCTTGGCTGCACTCAGGAGGGTGGCTATAAATTGAAACTTTTCGCTGCCTTGCTTAGAAACCCAATAAACCCAAAAAAGGTAAGGATCTAAAGTTACGGTAAAGAACCACAAAGAACTGAAGACCCCCTGCGTATGCAAGCTGCACCTCTGCGCAGATGCAGCACCACTAGGATGCCATTTAGGTGAGAACAAGGGCGGACATGCTGTCAAGAGCATCCAACATTGCCACAACATCTCCCCAAAAGCCCCCCTAAACCCACCCGCCCTCTGCATTTTCGTCAGCCGGCTGAGGTGTACAAGCGCCCACATGAATGGGCGTTGCTTCAGTAAAGGGACATTGCAGGGACCGCGCACCTCTCGAGGACTGTGGGCTTGCAGAAGCGAAGCCCTGGGCTCCAAGAGAACGGGACGCTGGTACCAAGAGGTTTCGGTGGCTCCGCCAACTGCTGAATGCTCCGCATCTGCTTATCTACTACTTGCTTAAGAACCCCAAAAGAATTTTAAGAAATAATCCCTAAATTACCCTTAGTAAGGAGAAATATTTTTCATTTTTTCGGGTTCTTAAGCAATTAGTAGTCATCTGCTCAGGGTGAGTGGTCATTGCTGTCGCTTCAGGGCTTCGGGCCGGGACGGCCGGTGGGCCGATGGATTCTTGAGGCACCCGGAACACTGAACCCACAACATGCCCGTGCCTACAGAAGTTCCCGTAAATCCCATGCACTCCGTAGCCCTACGTGCTTTGAACTGTGCGCCCGAGTCCCGGGCAAAGAGTGGTGCCAGCGCGGGGCTCACCCTGGGGACAGCCGACTGCCAACTGCTTCACAGAATATCCCAAGTGTGGTAGAGCTTGGCTCAGCTGCCGCTAGTCACTAGAAAAGGGCCGCGGTCGTTGCAACACGGCCCGTTGTCTGAGCACGAGTCCATTTCAGCGGACTGCTCACACCATCTTGCCACATTCCTGGCAGCGAAAGCGGCGCTGACGTGTTCATGACACCCTGCTCCCTGCCTATAGGACAGTGTAGCCCAAGGGACAATGAATGAGATGGGCGTTGTGCGCAGTACGAATGGGTGCAAAACCCTGTCGGCAGGCCTCTGCTGGCAGCGGGCCTGCAGCACTCGTAAGGTGGGCTTTCACAGCCCTCGAAATACAAAAAAAACCGTCCATAAACGGATCCACACTGGACCGAGGATTGAGACCCTCAGAATCCATCGCGGTGAGAGCCAAGGTCTCCTGGTGTCTCAGGTACCCACCATCACCGCCGAATCCTCCTAACCCTCCTCTCAGAGCAGGCTCAGAGATGCGCAGAGTTGCCAAACCCTGGAAGCTCCGGAAGGCTTCCAGTTCCCACGCGCCCTGATCTTGGGAAGCTCTGCTTGGAAAAACCCTGGGAGAGTTGGACACCGGCCCCAGAACCTCCGCTTCCTTCCAGGAAGATCATGCAAGGGGCCAGCAGGGCTCCCTACGGGCCTACGGGGAGGGATCCCCCTGCAACCCTCCGGGCCCCTTGAACCCTAAACCCTAAACCCTAAACCCTAAACGAACCAGCATGCGCTGCGGACGCCAAAAAGTTAAGGGCGTGGCAGCGGCGGCAGCTGGGGAGGTGAGTCTTGCCCACTCCTTGGTCAGACAACTGGGAAACTCACCTTCCTCTCCACCTCGCCCACCCTTTCTTGCCTCTGGCTCTTTGGCTGCAAGTGTCCTAAACGCTGGAACTACCCTCGCAAGTTGGCAAGCAGACATCGCTCTCTTCCATGGCTCCCCACCCATGCAGCGCTGCCCAGCTCGGAGGCTGCCCCGAAGCCTCGCGATCGCTGGGCTTCGGGTCTTCGAATGCTTTGGGGGGCTGGGATTGGAGGGTCCTTGGCTTTGGGGCCCATGGAGTTGGGAGGTCTCAAACTCGCCAGCAAATCTGGAGGCGAGCTTTCCATCGGATAGGGCATCCAAAAAGCCCCCTTTCCGAAGCAGGTCTTGGACCCTTTGCTCTAGTTGCTTAAGAACCCCCAAAAAAACTATAAATGAAAATTCCTATATTGCTCCAGAAAGAGGATTGTTTCCTTTTATCTTCTTGGCGGGTTCTTAAGCAATTAGTAGTTTGTAGCATCTGAGTCAGCCGCTTGCCACTGCCGCGGACTCCGAGGAATCCCAGGGCCTGCCGAGCAAGGATGCAGGAGGGGCTACGTACGATTTCGCCACAAGGTCATATGGTGAGTTCTCTAGAATTTGGTCTTTTTTTGGGTCCCTACATGAGAGGGGTCGCCCTGTACTAAGGACCCCAAAAGGGACCACAATTTAGAGAATACACCATATAAAGAGGCGCATACTCTTGATAGCAAAAACCAAGCCAGCAAAGTTCCAATATGCTACTGTGTACATTGGGGGGGGGGAGAATCTTATTCTCAACAAACAGATGTACCAACCATTGGTCGGTCAGTTGCTCCCACCTTTGTAGCCGAACCTTCGAGAAAAAGCAAGAACGAGCCTTCGGTTTAGCATGACCTGGCTGCAATCCGCTGTCAAGGCACTCAAATAGGCCCTCACAGCACGGGGCTGAAGCCCCGAAAGTGGCCCAGCCTGCGTTGCCCGCGCCGCCTCTAGAAGTGGCCTAGGCTGACAGGATGGTATTCAGGCTCTGTGACGAATGATGTTCATGGGCCTTTGGCCTTTACAACTAGGTTCAAAACCCCAACGTTCAAGATTCAGTCTCTAGGGATGCACGCTGTGGTACCCCTTCACGAACACAATGGTCTTACGTGCACATGCATGAAAGAAACATGCAGATCCAACATGCCCAAAGAACAGGATCTTGCAAAAGCAAACGCCTCGGCTTTCGGAGAGGTCTTGTGAGGTCTCGACGCTGCGCTGTCGGGGGCTCACTGGCCGAAGACCTCCCGATGTGACGGGCCGTAACGGAGCTTTGAAGTGTTGATTGGGATCTTCCCCCTGTATGCTGGCTCTGCTGGCAGTCCTTCATAGGAAATATAGCACCTCCTACTATAATCCCTACTAAGGATTGCTAGTATAAGGGGGAACATCCCAAAGTGTGAAATTGTGGCTGCGAGTAAGGGTCGGCGGGTGGGTCTTCGGCCCTGGGGACTTTGCACAAGGAGCCATAGGAAGTCAGATTCCGGCAACTGCAAAGAAAGGTTGCGATGTTGGAGTTCTTCGTGCCATGAGAGGCGGGGGCGTAGCATGGGCTTCCAAAAGGATGCGCAGTGCAGATGCTCCGACCACAAGACAAGCCTACGCGCGCACGCATGCACGTGCGCGCACACACTCAAACACTCACTGACTCACTCACTCACTCTCACTCACTCACTCACACACACTCACACTCACACTCACACTCACACTCACACTCACACTCACACTCACACTCACACTCACACTCACACACTCACACTCACACTCACACACACAAACCGCAGCGAAACTGGCGCGCACGCCACGTGCAAACCCAAATACCTGGGGTTCTGATAGGGCTGCGCACACGGCAGTCGAATTAGTTTCTTTGGCCTGCTACTTCGGCAGGTGCTCTTATACCCACCTCTGCCCCTTCCTGCTTTCATGTTTGCAAATGCTCTTTGGACTTGCTCGGCACAAGAGTCCAGTACGACCCCTTAGGACCCCCAAAGTCCTAACCCCTAACCCCTAAACCCTAAGCCCTCCGAAACCCTACTAAACCCTACTAAACCCTAAACCCTCCTAAACCCCAAACACCCCTAAACCCTCCTAAACCCTAAACCCTAAACCCTAAACCCTAAACCCTAAACCCTAAACCCTAAACCCTAAACTGCATAAAGCTTCGCATATCAGGCCTGGGTCCGGCCAGCGCCAGGTGCCGTCAAAGCTGGGGCTCTGCGTCATCGGGCCCCCGGCCCCTCAGTGGGTTTAGGGTTTAGGGTTTAGGGTTTAGGGTTTAGGGTGTAGGGTTCAGGGTTCAGGGTTCAGGGTTTAGGGTTTAGGGTTCGGGTTTAGGGTTGAGGGTTTAGGGTTTAGGGTTTAGGGTTGAGGGTTTAGGGTTTAGGGTCTAAGTCGAAGGGGCTCAGAGCTGGGATGGGACAGTGTGCTGGAAAAAGCATGAGGGCTCACAGTCTCAAGCCATGTCAGACCATACTAGCTGCATAGTCGCCACAACTGACTTGATTCGCTGACACGTCCGACTTCCCGGGCGCAATGTTTGGCCTTTCTGCCGATAGTTGCAACCTGAAATTATCTATGCCTGCCACCGCAAACACACACTGCCGGCGTTACTGCCACTGCTATAACAGCTGAATACCTTTAAACCCTTTTAACTTGTACCAGCCACTCCTAAGCAAGTACAAACGACTGCTAACTTTTTGCAGACTGTTGCACACTACAACGACATCGCACACTGGAGCATGGGATGACGGCTTCAGCCGCACAAAGTTTGGATAACAGAGCCCTCTATCGTCGGCATTCCTTGGACCGCAGGATGACCGTAGACATCTCGAGTCATCTCAAAGGATCTCAAAGGCTTATGCAGAATCATCTCGAAAGGCCTGTTTCAATCCAAACGTCCAGAACACAAGTCTAGCAGCTCATCCGAAAGACATGTGTCAATCGAGTCATCTCAAAACTACATGTCATAAGGGTCATGCCAAAACCGGTTCATCATGCCCGTACATCAATAAGTCAAGCAACTCGTGACTTGCCGATGCCGATTGCACGTCTTCTACTTCTTCTTTCACTACTAAAACAACTACAACTGCCACAACTCCATACTACAAACTATCAACTACCAATTACCCACTACATACCACTGCTGCATACTACCTACTAGGACGACCTGCTACCTACCACGGGACTACGACGACTGCTACCACCAGCATCACGTCCACTACCTCTTCTACGGCGGCCTGGAACAGTCAAAGTGGGTGCAGCAGTGCATGGCGTTTGAGGCAGCGACACTGCGGCAGGCACTCTTCCAAGCCTAACACGAGCTCAGCAAGGCAGTTTAGGCACCCTGTCAGTGTCCTACGGAAGGCAAGCTCAGGGGAACCTCCGCCAGCGAGCTGCCAAACAGGCAGTCCAGAAGTACACGGAAACAGAAACCGCACTTCAACGCGGCACTGCAGTGCTCAGAGACTCCGAGTCCCAGGCCGCAGAAAGGAGAATGGCTTCGAGAGCGGGAGCCTTGCCATCGGCTCATGCAGTTGGATCCCTTGTGCTTTTTGCCTGTACCCTAAACCCTAAACCCTAAACCCTAAGCCCAAACCCTAAACCCTAAACCCTCAGCTGCCAACCTCGAGGGACTCGTGCAACGTGGTCTGCCTGCGACATGATGGACTTACCCTGCATGCACTGCATTCACTGCATGGTTCCCCCTTATACAAACAGTTACTAACAGTCCTTAATTAGGGATTAGAATAGGGGCTACTATAATCCCTATAAAGGACTGCTAGTAGAAGGGGGAACATCCCAACTCACACATGTGAGATGGAGTTGGTCGGCATTAAGAGAGGTCAGGCCGGTCAGGCATGCTTGGAAGACATGATGCATTCGAGGTTCACATACCTGACAGCACAGAGGAAAACAAATCATGCTTCAAATGCTCCGAACGATCCCAAGCAGACCCGTCCGCTGGCCTCCTTTGAGACCGTTGCCCAGGCAGTTCGAACCTGGCATGAGCACAAAAATTCTACAGTCGTCAAGTGCTTGCATACTCACAAAATGGACAGACGCGGCATGTCGACTCCTCAATCTGGCCCAAGCTAGTCATCACTTGGAAGGTATCGGAAGTCTGTCGGCTGGGCTGCATTGTCCACCAGTCTGTGCCTCAGCTGCTTCAACCCCACGCAAAGGACACTGACACCCGGGATCCTGCATTTCCTTGATGTTGGAAGAACTGTCTCAAACCGAAAGGAAGAGCTGGTCTGAGCTGGTCTGTGCTGGTGTCTGGGCCCTCCGGCGCTTCCGGCCTCCGGAGCTCGTAGATCACCGGGCTGGTGGCTCGGGGGAGGTCGATGGTATCGACCACAATCCGCCCTGGCGCTGGCAGTCGGGCTCTACAAAGCTCTCCCACATTCTGATCATTCTGTCGGTCTGCAACGAATCAGGCGTCTCAGATGGGCTGCTTGGCTTCCCCTGTCAGTGGCCCGATGGATGCTGAGGGGCTCAAAAAGCAACCCTACTGTGACAACTGCCCCCCACCTTCCGGGACAGAACCAACGAGATCCCTGTGGTAGGAGCTGATCCACAGCGGAGCCGTACCTGTTTCTACAGCCCCCCTCTCGCAGTCCGACACTGTGGGCAGACCCCTGAAGCTGTGCTACGTTGCCTATGAGGCTGCTTCCGGCCGCTACACCCAAAGTGGATCAAGGCCAACGTGCAACTAGTACGCAGAACATGCCCCTTGAAACTCTTGCCATATGGCTTCGCGGAGACATCGGTTCCCGCATGCTCACGAGGCTTGAAAACGACCTCCTCTGCAAGGAGGACATTGTCCTGCAGCATACAATGGCATCCAAGCTTCAAAAACGCCATGCAACCTTAGGCGCACGCGAGGAAACAAACTTCCGTAAACTTGCTCCTTCTGGCTCCAGGCACCATTGCGGGGGGCGATGCCCAGCTTCAGCTCGCTCTTCCGCGTGAGCCGGATCTCAGGAGGCTTGGTCGCTGGGGTCTGCAAATGTCTGAAGCTCACGCCGCGCTCTCAGTGACTCCGGAGGGTGACCGGACCATGAGGTTACCACCAAAGCTCAGTTTTTTACGTACCGACCTCGACCGTTACTGTGAAAAGAATGCCGACCTCCTTGCAACGCGGAGATGCAGGGGACAGAACCATGTCCTTGGAGCTGGACAACGTTCGCGACCGCACGTCTCAATGATAATGCGTCTGGCTTCATGCTTAGCTGCTGAACACATCGGCTTAGGGCCAGCGTCCTGCTCCACCTCCACCGTCACTGGAGCGTGGAGCATCGCCCGCACCTGCGTTTCGAATCGAGGTTTGGATGCCCTGTTTTCGGCGACTAGACTCGGACCGCAGACCTCACAAACCTGAATGCTGAAAGCTCAAGGCTCCAATAACTGGACGCAAGACCGAAAACCTTCGAAACGCAAACACGAGCACGATGGGCCTGCCATGCAGGAAACGATCTGAAAGTGGTGCTGGCGTTGACGCTTCGGATCACAGCACCTGCTGGGGAAAGCTTTGCCCAGGGCAACATGTAGCAAAAGACGGTGTCCTTAATGCGATGATGAGCTGGGGTAAGCCAACCAGAACGACCTCCTAGCCGGAACCAGATGCCAAGACAGAGAAGCCGGTAGACAGAGACTGCCCAAGCATCGAGCACGCAGAATGGGGATGCGCACTGAGCCCCACTGCACAATTGCTCAAGGATGTAGTCTTGAAATTTCATGGCAAGTGCTCGCGAAAAAAGCCATCGCTACACGGACCCTCAAGGGCCTCAAGGGTTTGCGACAGTTCAGAACCATCCCTCGCAAAGCTCCTTGAAGAAATATCCTACCCTAGAGCCCAGAGACACACTTTGCCTGTTGGATTCACTGGCTTCGGGGGGCCTGGCTTGACGCCGTTCTGCTCTGCCCGTCCCCCGGGCGTCACCGCCTGGATGATCACGGGGCTGCCCTGCGGAGGCGAATCGGACTGGGGAAATGTAAGGGGCACTGAAGTGAAAGAAGAAGAAGAAGAAGAAGAAGAACATCAACCCCCGTTGCTCTCGCCGGCTCAGGAAATCCAATGACAGTTGATTTGGGCCAAATCCGGCCCCTTGGCGTCGAGGTTGACCTCTTGGGTGTTAGGATTTCGTCTGTCGCACATTTTGAGATCTCACAAAGAGGGTAGTCCGAGCAGCATGAAACACACACAAAGCTTGCTGATGCACATGTGTCTCCACGAAACCGCAAGTGCAGACATGTGCAGACCAAATCACATCATGAAATCCAGATGCTGTAGTTTGCATTCAATGAAAATGCTGTACAAGACACCGAACCGATAGGCTGAGACCGAATCTTTCGCGAAACCCACCCAGTGGCGAGCAACCCGGATCCTACACAAACGAGGTACCACCAACGTGATCCAACGTGGCCATGGGGACAAACATGCGAAACCGCTGTACGAGTGTGCGGTGGAATGCGTGCGCGGTGGTATGCAGAGTTCAGCCATGAAGCTGCGCCTGTTGAGAACGGGTTTCTCCACAACCCCGAGCCATTCGTGCCCCGTCTCTTTGGCGGTGTCCCTGTTTTCTTACTGCCATGGCGGCTTCTGCGTGGCGTTGTCCCCGCCTCCTACGGGTGCCAAGGAAGGTGCATGCTACTGTCGAAACATGTTGTTCGAGCATTCACCCTCCCTTGTGTGGGGTCCGTGCCAGGTCTAGATTGCTGCACATGAAGCCTTTCAGCTGGGATCGCAATAGTTTTGGGACAGGCCTGTCCACCATTCAGGTTCGCGAGGTCTATCTGTGGAGCATCTCCCTGAGCAGCACGCATGACAGATGGAAAGCTGAGGCACTTGGATCACTTTGACGCCTGCCTGCACATACCGCAGGAAAATCCGCCGCTTGTTCAGACTCGTAGCGCCCGCGGGCTGCGGCGCCTTGCAGCTGCAGCTTGGAAATCTGAAGAGATCTGAGGCAACTCTCGTGAGGCAACTCTCGTAACATCCTCGAACTAGTACTAGTATTAGTATTAGTATTAGTATTAGTATTAGTATTAGTATTAGTGTTAGTATTAGTATTAGTGTTAGTAATAATATATTAGTATCTAGTATTTAGTATTTATAATTTGGAAATTAGCATGAGTATTATTATTGATGTTATTATTGCTAGCATTATTACTGTTAGCATTGCTAGTGTAATAATTCTTCCTATTCTTCTTCTTATTACAGAGACCAAAACAACTCTCGGCCTTCCTTCGACAAGGGATTGAGGCCCCTGCTGGGAGCGGAGCGAGAGTCGTCCCGTTGGACACACCTTGGAGTTCACCCTGTGGCGTATGCAGACTTGTCCAGTCGCTGCTGTTGCATCTAATAAGAAATAGAATACACCTCTCTGTCGGTGGGCTTCTGATCTCCACATTTCTCCAGGCTTCTGATCTCCAGGCTCCTGGCCAGTTGACCAAAGTGGGACTTCAGGGACATGCGATCGGCCAGACCTCTTGGAGTGCACCGAAACACTTGGTGAAACTCCCTCTTTTGCTGCATTTTGGGGCATCCGTTTATCGTCGGAAAGCGTCATGATTGCCCTGCAACTCACTGAATTTCTTGTACCTTCTCACCTCAAAAAACATCCAGCTTCGATCCTAACACGGCTTCATGAACAGGAAGCCCTCTTATTATAGGCCAAGCCAGCTACTTCCGAGTGCGCGGCACCGAGCTGCTTGACGCCGAGGGTGCCGCTTGAGCAGCTTGCGCCCAGGTCGGAACCTACGCCCCCATTGGAGCATACTGAAAGCACGCTGATGCTTTCTGGTGCTTTCTGGGATTTTTTGGGTCCAGCACTTCGGTTTCCATGGCTCGCTCGGTTCGGGCGTACGGAATGTGCGTTCGGACTGGTTCGGTTCGGTCCAAGAAGGATGGGATGGAAAGCTCGGGGGGGGGGGTTCAACCGTTTCAGCTCGCGACCTTAAGACACACGAAGCCTCGGGTCTGAGAAATCGGCTACTGTTAGGGTTTAGGGTTTGGGGTTTAGGGTTTGGGGTTTGGGGTTTAGGGTTTAGGGATTAGGGTTTAGGGTTTAGGCTTTAGGCTTTAGGCTTTAGGGTTTAGGGTTTAGGGTTTATGGTTTACTCATGCTTGGGCTGGCACGGGGGGATCTGCCAGCTGCGACACCATGGCTGCGTGAGTTACCTCGGACGGCCCCACGCACACAAACCCAATCTAAAGATGAGGGCACTGAGGTGTACTGAGGTCACGGCCTGCTGACCACTAGCGGCATCGGCTTGGCGCCTGCACAAGCCACATTGTGCGAGAAAGAAGCAGGGTCCAGACTGCAAGGCACAGCAACATCTCCTAAGATCAAGATTCTTCAAGAACCTGACGAAGCAGGATGGAAGCAAGTTCAGGCTTGCTTTCACTTCTGCCAGCTTGGTGTCAGGAGTCAAGACTGCCCTTATCCCATGATGTCTGACATCTGACCTAGTCTTCCGTTGCTACTTTGAGTGCAAGGTCGGAGTGATGCTGTGTGCCTGTCGCAAGGCCCTGCGAGGGGGCTTTTCTCATCAAGGCGACAATCCTGTCCGGCTGATCGGCGGCTCAAGGACAAGTCACATCAGGCTGCATTCTGGACTGGAACCGCCGCACTTCGAAACATTGCAGGCTTTATCTCTTCGAGATCTTGGAATAACCTTTGCGCAGAACAGTAGAGCCCCGAATCCTGCGGGGGCGTAAACACAAAGCTGTTGACCCCGTACCTTGGCCGACAGCACGATCCCCATCATGAAGTGTCGTGAAGTGAGAGGCTACGAAATAGATCGAGGGGATTGAGGTTCACTAGCATGCGGTGTCATTTGTTGGGCTTGGGTTACGGGGTAGGACTGAGGCTCTGTGTTCCAGAACGCATGATGGGGACGAAAAGGAACTCGTGACTCGTTTCGGCTACCTTTGCGGTATGTGAACTTTCAGGGTAAACGTTTGCAACTCAAAGTCACTCCTGTCATGAGTTCAGTCAACGACTGTGCTCAGCAGCATGCTTGTCCCGATTACTGTTGTACTCTTGCGTAAAGCAGGTGCAGCCATGCTCACGAATCGTGCGCGCCCCGAAAGAATCACTACACTGTGGACATGTGCGTGGCGCACCAGATCATGCCCAGGAGTCATGCTAGGGTTTAGGGTTTAGGGTTTAGGGTTTAGGGTTTAGGGTTTAGGGTTTTGGGTTTTGGGTTTTGGGTTTTGGGTTTAGGGTTTAGGGTTTAGGGTTTAGGGTTTAGGGTGTAGACTTGGGTGCCCGGCTCATTCTCGCTGTGCTTCAGCGGCAGCGCCTGCCACGCGGGTTGGCTTCAGAGCTTGGGGTGCGGCTGAGAAGCCTTGTCAACGTGCGGCGCTGTGGATTAGCAATGTGGAAGTTCATTGTGTCCACTTTCTACTAACCCCGGGTCACAGGCCTCAGACCCGAACATGTCAAAAGCAGCCACCAAGCCCGACTTGTGTTGTATCATTTGCTTAAGCCGCACATATAGTTTGAAACTAACGCATGAACCAAGTAGATGTTAGGGCGTAGTCACCGCCGCTTCAGAGAAAGAATAGTCATCATAGCAGTTGACACAGAACCAGAAATAGCAACAACCTTGATAAGAAAAAACAACGAACATGCAATATTATTTCAATTACAACAACAAAAACACAAGTCATAACAACGACGATTTCAATAACCATAACAATAACAATTGCAAACAAGAACAATCACGATGACAATGAAGACAACACTACCAGCAACAGTAACAATATTCCAAACAATTTAACAACCAAACAACAGTAACAATGACAACAATACTACCAACACAACAGTGACAGTAACGGAATGCCGCCGCCCTAGCCTGGCGTACAAATCCTGTGGGCTTCTGGGTGCCGAATTCAACCTTGGCAAGTTCTCAAGCAAGCCGAGGTCGGTGAGGAACAGCTGGGCATGCGACGCCCAGGTCAGTATCTGTAGAGTTGACGGCCTGTCCAGCCGGATGTCGAGGGTTTGGACTGCATCTCAACATTCGTTGAGAAAGAACTGGGGGCTTATGACTACGAATCAGGTCGTGGCTACTGGGCGGGTAATACGAATGCTGGCTTGTTTTGCGGGAGGTGCTTCAGGAAATTTGCTGGCTTCAGAAAAGTTTCTCCCACCGGCCCCGATTTATGGAAATGGTGAACCCTTGCCGCACCCCACAACGTTTCAAGCAAAACCTTCAGATCAACGCTTGCTGCCCTTCGACTGCCTGGCGCGGAGACAGCGTCAAGGACATGGCTCATGCAATCTCAACATGGGAAGCTTTTATCCTTCAGCCTGAACTTGCTATAAGCTCCACGAACCTACCACCACACACCTGAACCAGCCTGATAATTCTAGGATGGATGCCAATAACTTCCCAAACACCTGCTACTTGGCCCAACAGTGCATCGCGCTTGTTTACTGCAGCGCGAGCCACTAGTGACGTTTGAAGCCTACTTTGAAATTTGTGTGTCAGTGTCCTTTTGCCGGTTCAACATCTGCAATCTACTGCACTAGCAAGCTAAGCATTTATGTGCAACCATTTCGAGCTTTACGTGCAATTGATGAACCAGTGCCAGCAGCAACCAGTGACTTTTGAATCGCCAAAATATCAAACATGGCCAACCGCCAGCAGCAATACTTTGTGGTTGTAGCCACTCCCGCAACACCGTGGCATACCACGAAGATCCATGGACCACGAAGGAGTAGTAGGATGCTCTACGCCTTCCTGCACTTTCAAGGTCACTTTGGAAAGGCAATGAGTGAAAGCGGTGTCTGTGCCCTTCTAGTTGCCCTCCCGTTTCTGGCCCCACAAGACCACGTCGTGAAAGAAGTGGAGCTGGAGGACACATGCAACACTCACGACCTGTGGCTTTCACACTTCAATTACTTTGTTTTGTGTTTGATTTTGAAGTTAATTGGATGCACAGGCTGTGCAACATTACGTGCCAGCTGGACTAGACAGCACCAAAACTCTCAAAACTGGATGCATTTTTCTCTCAATCAATCTTGAAAGCAGCAGCTTAAGTACAGCCCTCCGCGGATAATCCGCTTCAAGCAGTGTTTGGATGGAGATACGAGGATCCACAGTGTCCAAGATTCCGTAACCTTGACGGAAACTCGGCAAGACTCATTTATCTGAGCCCCAAACCCGAAACAGAGGTCATGTGCAACTGGAGTCTTTGGCAAGTCGTTGCGTGCCATCTGCCTGAAATCTGTGTTGAGGCGCAGACCAACCAAAACGCTTAACTCAAAACCCCAAGCACACAAGCAAAACTTTGCCTGGGCTTCTCGTGTTGACATAGAGGTTCTGCAACATTGCGCCCGGCAACGCAAACCGCGAGCGGCATGCCTGTCTTTTGTACCACAAGCTCCCCCTCCAGTTCAAACTTAGGAGGTTTGCCGTTGACAGCATCACGCTGTTGGAGCCTTTGGCCAACTCCAATACGAGCTACGGTCAGACCCCAACCCTAAAGCAAAGCATTCTGGAAAGTTTGCTGGGCGTTCAATGTTTCAAACTCGACCTGCCCTAAAACCCCAAAAGCCCTGAACCCTAAACCCTAAACCCTAAACCCTAAACCCTAAACCCTAAACCCTAAACCCTACCGGCGGTCCGTGGCACTAGTAGAGAATCATCCTGACCGTATCTCGTACCAAGCAGGATCTGCTTTCTTTGGCAGACCGCTTTCAAATCATGCCCCACAGTTGCAGAGCATTGTGTAGGGTTTAGGGTTTAGGGTTTAGGGTTTAGGGTTTTGGGTTTTGGGTTTAGGGTTTAGGGTTTAGGGTTTAGGGTTTTAGGGTTTAGGGTTTTAGGGTTTTAGGGTTTAGGGTTTAGGGTTTAGGGTTTAGGGTTTAGGGTTTAGGGTTTAGGGTTTAGGGTTTAGGGTTTAGGGTTTAAGGTTTAGGGTTTAGGGTTTAGGGTTTAGGGTTTAGGGTTTAGGGTTTACAAAGTAGGGTATTTTACCCGATTTTGGGGTGTACCTCTGTGAGCTGTGAACTTCAGTGTTGACATTGTAAGCCCTGTAAAACCCTTAACCCCGAACTCCAAACTTCAGGGGAAAAGCTGATATAGAGATACAGTTCACAATGACTTATATACTCAGTCCTTCTGCTTCGATAAGCCTTGTTTTCCTGGTTGTCATTCCTCACCGCCCTTGTTTGTCCTAAACCCTAAACCCGAAACCCGAAACCCTTAGGTCCCAAACTCGCCGAACTTCAATGTCGACATTCACTCGCAAAAGGCCGACGTGGATCTCAGCCTGGCTGCGGGTTCAGGGTGGGTTTATAGAGATGGTCTATTGAAGGAGTACTGCACCCCCTCGAAATTGAAACGAATCACATGCAACTTCGATGTGTCCTGGCCTTGAGGGGTTAGGTTTAGTGTTAGGGCTTAGGGTTCTCTTGGGTTGGCCTTCGGGATTGTCAACCCTGAGCCCCTAAACCCTCAACGACCCCTGCACGGGGTGAAAGGTTCCCGACTCACCTAAGTTTGCTTGGTCAAGACCTGCATCGTTGAGGGTGTAGGGTTTGGGGTCTCAGGGTCTCAGGGTGCGTCGGGCTTGGGTTTCTGGGCCCAGGAATAGCCTAGGAACAAAGTGGGTACCTGTTTGTTGTTTGAAGGGGAAGGCCGAACCAGGAAGGGAACAAAGGCCCATTCAGGGTCCTCGTTGCTGGTGCCCTCATCCCCAAACCTAAGCCCTAAGGCCCTAAATCCTAAACCCCCAATGCCCTGAACCCGAAAAGTTGGGTCCAGGCTAAGGGTTAACCCTGACCCCCTCGATCCTCAAACCTCGCCGTTGGACCAAGCTGATCGTTTCAAATCCTCGAAAGACAACCCCATAACCAAGAACACGCCAACCCTCAAGGACCCTATGGACAAAATAACCCGAATCCCTAAACCCCAACGTGAAACCGCAAACCTAAATCACGTCAAGGGCGCCCTTTTGGCTTGGCTGCAAAGTGGGGCGGCGCACAAACGGTGTCACGTTCCTGCGCAGAGGGCCTAGACCCTAAACCCTAAACCCTAAAACCAAACCTCGACCCGGACCATGGAGCTTCAGGGCACCGAATTTTCCATGAGCTCCGTTTGTTTTTTCTTTTTTTTTTTTTTTTTTGGGGGGGGGGGTTAGGGTTTACGGGAATTTGGGTTTAGGGCTTGCGGTTTAGGATTCTCACCTGGGCGGAACTTCAGCTGGGGAGAGTTCGGCTGGGGGTAGAATAGCATCGCAGAACAGATCTAACAGCGCAGCAGCTTGAAAACACCCGCCACTCCGGGTAGGCATGAGAAGAATTCCACACCCATGTTGGGCTTGTCCAAAGCACTTCCTAAACCCAAAACAAAACCCTAAACACTAAACCCCGAAGGAATACTTAGATCCTTAGAAGCCCTAGAAGGCCCTTTGTGCAAACCTTATGTTGTGCATGTTTCCCCCATTTGCGTGAAGTTTCTTATAACTAGAGGCGCCGCCATCGTCTGGATAAATACTTTGGGATATCCCAGAACTTTAAAGCACTCAATAAAGGCATCATAAACAGTCACTCCGTCTCTGCTCTCCATAAGCACGATGCGCATCTTCTTGCTAAAATTGTCAATACATAACGAAACGTCTCTTTTATGCTCCTCTTAAAGGTATCTGTGTCTTTCATCAAGCTCATCATATCCATTATATCAAATGAAAAACAACCCGAGCATAAGGTGGGGAATGACTGTTGTAGTTCTTGAAATTTCTTCTCTGGTTCATGCTCTGTTTCTTCACCCAATCCTTAACATGCTGCAACGTGACACCTGCCCCATCCTTGTTTTCTTCCTCATACAAACTTCTGACAGATCCATACCCACTCTCAAGATCAATTTATAGCAGAATCTAGCGACAATGTGATCAATTCTCCAGTTCGGACTTCCAGAATCGGCGGCTTACATAATAATTGACTGAAAGCAAGTGCACCTCCCCAGTGTCTCGGGAAATATCTTCTCAAGTAGTAACGAGAATAAAAACATGTAAAATTTGAACAAGTATATTGACTGATCCAATGTTTGTCTTTTCTTTGATGTTGTTAACACTTCAACAACGGCAGGGGAATATTTACGACCTTGAGGTGGGAGTCACGCCTTCTTTACTAGATAGATGCAACGCGGCATGATAACAAATACACGACATGGACAATTCCAATCAAGTCTGCGAAGAAAGCCATCAAAAGCAAAGAAGTGAGAAATATACATGACATTCAAGAAGGTTGTTTAACCCGCTGCGACTGTAGAACTAACTGTTAGTTCGCTTATACTATAGAAGCACACGACGCAGCAGCAACGGCAGGAGCATATCAAAGAGGCGTCGTTCTACCTAAACTGACAAGAATCATACTACAGGAATTGAACAAGGAAAGTTGGTAAGAACGGGACACAAGCCAGTATGCGGATTCGTTCAATCTGGGTATTACACCCCGATTCGTTATTGTCCGTTTGAGTTTGTTTTTGAAATCGTTTCCGACGCGGGTCAGCCGCTTGTACGACCATCAGCACTGGTAGCAGGAACTCAAGCGAAAGATGACGAAAACGGACTATTCTTCACCACACGCAATACTACAACAAGTTGGGCTAGTCAAAATGCTCTTTTTAAGATGCGAACTGATACAGGCAGACAACGCAGTTAACAACAATATAGCTTCACATCTATTGAAAGGGGGTCGGCTTCGTATGGTTTATCCAGCATGTCATTCATTCTGACAAACCTTCACGGCAGGAAACACAGAGATTAGTATGAACATCGTCAAATCTGCAACTCGTTTATCTCAGACTTTTTTCACTTTCAGCAACAGTAAAATCAACGATGACACAAAGGCAGGTGATTATGACCAAAAGATGGAACTACTTTTTCCTTGAAGGCGAGATCGATTCGGTTAAGCAAACTTCTTACCAAGTTGCGGAGTCTTTGGCAGAAGTGACGTGATGTATTTCCTCTGTCGCGCGGTTAATGTTATGTCTCCATACTATGATGGATTCTCAATTGACATATATCGCTATGCCAATGATAAATGTATTCTGGGTATAACTCGGGACAAACAGCCAGGGACAAACACTTACATGGGAAGTTTCATGACATTTAAAGTTCGTGCTTCGAATGAGAATCTTGCCCTCGGTATTGAAAGAGTTTGCGTAACTGCCGTGTCAGAACAGACACTCGAGCTGGTTTCGGGTTTAAGGTCTACGGTTTGGTCGATGCCCTGCGCAAAAGCGTCCTGACTTTTGGCTTACGGAGATAGCTTTATCCCAAATGATTCTCTGCGCACGTTTTGCGATATTGCTGTGATTGTTTTTGCGGTCGTAGTTTATGCTTAGAATCTTGTGCTCTGTATCGTGCCTGGCTGGCACTGCCCGATATTAACGGCTATTGAATAAGGCGCCTTTGAATGCTTCTGGATTCTGTTGCGGTGCGTAGTTTGCTCCGTCGTGATCCGCAGTTTGTGTTCCGACTTTGTGCTGTTGCTGGCGTGTTTTTGCGGTCGCGTGATCTTGCGCTTGCGCTCGCGCGCGGAGAGTTGTTCTGCCGGTAGCAACACAACTAGCCCAAACGGGAAAATTGTCTTGCGCTCGTTTTGGCTAGGGCACTTTGAAACAACACTAAAGCCCCTCACCCCACCCCCCCTTAATTAACGACCTCCCTGAATAATCTCCCACACCACAAAGTGCTTTAAACCCGTTCTGCAACTTCCTAGCAGCCCCAAGACCCACTAAACTGCTTCGAAAAGGTGGTTCCTAAACCCCCCAAACTTCGAACTTCATCGCCCTTTCCACTTCTGACAACAACACATTCCTCTCAGGTTTCTTTTGGAGCTCCTTACTAAGACTACCAAGAACCTCTGAGACGTAGCCCCAAAACTCCTGAAAACCTAAGACCCTAGAGCCGAAACCCTAAACCCTCAACCCAAGGGCCTCACCAATTTCTATGGAGCCATGGGTGCTCCCCAATCGCGACCAAGAAGTACTGGAGTCCATCTTGAGCCTAAGATGCTTGGGGGGGCTTAGGGCTGAGGATGGTTTAGGGTTTAGGGCTTATAGGCCTGATAAAGGGTTTGAGAATTTTGGGGGTTGAGGGATCTGCATTTGGAGAGCTGTGTCATTTAGGGCTCTCGTCTTCACGCTACAGGTTTTCGGGCTTGGGGCTGAGGCTTCTGGGACTTAAGGAGTCAGATGTCTTTGGTGGTTTGAGGTCTTTGTCAAGCTGTGTGCCTGCTCAGTGACAGCAGCATTGAGAATCAACGTCTCTCTGGAACTTGGGAGCAGTGACGGCGAAGCGGAGCTCCCAGGTAGGGCCTCGGCTTTCACAGCTTGGCACTTGAACTTATCCCAAACTTTTTCTTTCCAAGGCCCGGACGTCTGCTCCTCGTCGAATCAGAGGACCAGTTTGGCCCTGGGTATATAGGGGGAAACTGCTCACCTGAAATGGGCCCAAAATGCAAACCCCAGCCGCCCTCACGCTCATTGCTGCGCCCGTTCAAGCGGAGGTCGGGGCCGGGGTGGGACGCTAACCTAAGACCTGAACCCTCAAAGCTCTAATTACATTCCATGCTGCGACTCCGCCTCCGGCGATTTTCTCCTTGAGCAAGCGCTGGGCAGTGTCAAGCTCCACCTTCGGCTGGCGCTTTGCTTAGAAAGCCTGAGGTTCAGGTTCAGGTCGCGCTAGGCGTTTATAGGGCTTTGTTGGCTAGATGCCGAAAAACAGCCGCTTTTTCAGACACTTTAAGTCCAGTCTGTTTTGATGGCCTCTGAGCTTCCACCTGGTAGGAGCGACGAGAGTAGGCGAAAGTGCTCGTCCAAAGGTGGGGGCTAGAGCTAGGAAACCCCCAAGGGTCATAGTTAAGGTCTAGGGGTTGTTTGTTGCAAGCAAGGCCATCGTGAAGTTGCCACAGAAGTCATGCATTGCTTGTTCAGCGCATTCGCGCGAGCCCAAGTGACGTGATTGCCCAAGCGCCGATTCCTTGAGCTACGAAGTTCAGAGAAGCGAAGTTTTGTGTCTTGCTTCGTCTGCAGTTTGGGGGGAGCGGGGGGCCTCTACCTTATCCATGCACAACCACCTTAATGGAGTGGTGGGGGGTGGGGGGGTGGATGGTGGGTGGTTCGGGGCGGGGGGCGCCACCACCTACTCCCGCAAGCTCCACAGAGCCAGCAGTAGCTTTCGTGATAATGAACACGGCCGTCTCTTTTGGAACTCTCGGTTTGATCCGTCCTGGACCCATGTTCAGCAGGGCGCTCCAGACTCCAGAACCCAAAGGGCCCCCCAAAACCCCTCCAGGCCCAAGGTAGCACGGAGCGGGCCTCAAGGTTCTTTTTGCTGGTGACGATGGCCTCGGATGCTCAGCTTTATATTTCAAACCATACATGAACCTGAAACCCTGAAGCACCAAAGGTTGTCGTCCTAATCAAAGCTCCAACGCAGCAAAGTACGAGTAGCTGCGAGGAGGCCTATGTGAATTGTATCGCGGTGGATGGGCGCAGCGTCAAGGGTGTTCGGGCCATGGCCTTTTTATGCTTGCCATGCGCTGCTAACTGTGCTTGGGAACAACGGGAAAAGGTCTGGGGCGTGCGTTGGCGCAGTCGTCGGGCAATGGCTTAGGGGCTTACGGTTCATATGAACAGCCCTAAGGCCCCAAGGCCCTACAAAGGACATGGCTTCACTGAGAACCCACGCATAGCTGTAGCCAGCTTCCTTTGTGTCCTGCCACATAGTCTAGGATGGTGGGGCTTCTCAAGACTGTGATGGTTGAGAATTCGGAGCTGACTTTCTTGGGAAGTTTGCGGGCTTGTGGACAGGCATTTCCATTTTCCGCCTGGCTAGTATGATGTCGGAGCTTTCGGGATTAAGGAGGCGAACGAGGCTTCGCTGACATATACGGGCCATACGGGCCCGTCTCGAATCCGAACGCGTTGTCTCGAACTCATACATAAATCGCGTAAACCATGATCACCAGTCCCAAGGCTTGCGGCAGGAGGGAGGGTCGAGGGGCGGCAGGGGATGGGAGGTGACTGCACGGTGTTGACACGCTGCGACACTGGCTCTGGATTTTGATTGCTGGGAAGGGCAGAAGCATCACCGAGGACGGAGCTTTTGAGGGTTCTGGGGACTGAGGCTTTGGGGCTTTGCAGTGGGGGATTGGGGGCTGCTTAACAAGGTTCGCTTCCGTTCTTTCCTGGGCGTTGCTATAAGAAGCCAAACACAACTTATCGCTGACAGCGACACAGTCGTCTACCGATAGGGTCTAAAACTGGAAGTTAAATGCCCATTGCAGTCCCGCCTTCAACTTCCAGCTGAAAAACGAACCCCTCGGGCATGGACCTTTGTTGAGTTGAAACTTCTGAGTAAGTACAGAATCCGTGTTCCACCCAGAAACTGCACAACCTCCGACAACCTCCGACCATGGTCCTGATTCACCTTGATGTAGGTGTTGGAGGCTTCCTGGATCTTTTTGATCGTCGCGCCCATCTTGCCCAGAATCCTTGCGAGGTGAAGGACTAGAAAGTACAAGTGGGTCTCACAGGCTACAGCGCTTTGTCCCCCCCCAACGGTCCACAATTTCCAACCCCCCCCCCCTCTCTGTTTTGGCAAACATTGGCGCTTGCTTTCCTGATGTTGGACGATGCTTAACTTTGGTCACTTCTTTTATCACTTGCATTCTGAAATCTCACGTGGCCCCTCGGAAAACTGAAGCAGATCGCAACTTGTCCGCATCGTCAGTTCTCTACTTAATCTCGTTGCTTACCGTCTTTCGGCAGCTGCAAACGAAAGTGCCCATGATGCTTTTCAGCATTTCGGCAGCTGCAAGTGCTGTGAATTGTTGCGAGTTGCCTTGCGAACATCACCAACCCACCGAAATCTTAAGCCGCCCAAGACCACGAATTACACAGACCTCTCTGAGTCATCACAGGTTTTATCTCAACCCACACCAGCTTAGGGCAACTTTGCGTGTAGAGCCGCTGCCTGCCCACGCAGTGCTGGGGCACCTCCCCAAGGCTTCAAGGGAATAGGCATGGGAGTGCAGAGAGTGTCTGGGCTGAAATCTATAGGATTTGGGGCTTAGGGTTTCTTTTGCACATCGTGAGATCCAGGCTGAAGGGCTGGTGCTTAGCACTCAGATTCAATGCAAATGTCTAAGGAAGCTTTGGAATGCTGGGTTTGGTTACCGTCTTCGACTCTCGAATGCTCATGGACTACTTTCATTCGACGATGTCCCTGTGGTCCGGTTGTACGAGAACCCAAAAACCAAACTACAAGCACTTACGTTGCTCTCAAACCATCAGCTTCTACAGAATGCATCAGAAACGAGCTTCGGAAATCCTGAAACCCAGAAATCCGAAACAATAGGCCACAGGCCACAGGCCTCAAAACCCCGGCGCGTCCCAACCCGGCCTTCACTTTTCGCTGTCCAGCACGCACCAAGGGCTCGAGCGGCGGCTTCTGCACCTCTTCATGCCGCCCCTAAACCCCAAACCCTAAACCCTAAACCCCAAACCCTAAACCCTAAACTCTAAACTGAGACTCGGGCCGAGCCCCAAATGCGACTTCAACATCCAACCACTATCTCAGGCCTGTTTCACCTGAAGAAAAATTGGAGAGGAGCCCCGCCACGAGACTACACACCTTGAATAAACCTGCTCTACACCTTCTTCGAGAACAGCCCTTCAGCCTAAAGTGAATAGAGTGGAGGAGTTTGAAGGTTTAGTGTTTAGGTTCAGGGTTTCGGGTAAGGGTGAAGCGCTGGGAACGTATGTCAAACTCTCCCCAACCCTGCCAGTCTTAGGGCCTTAGATCGCGACATATGGACCAAGGACTACGACTGGAAACGCAAAAGTAGCGCGACGTGCAACAAGAACAGCTACCACCATGCGCAGATTCATTCCTGCGATCGCATTCAGTCAAGTCTTGTGCCTCTATCACAAGAACCATCATTCCCCTGACCACTACCACGCCACCAAAACCATCATCGTCTTCTTCACTTCCCACAGCGGCAGCAAATGCAGCGCATTTCTGTTTCTACCAGCTACCAGCAAAAGTTTGTGAAGTTCTCAGCAGAAACTGAAAAAACTCTCACAGCTCTGTGTGCTGAGCACTTGCCTCAAACCTGAACCCAATCAATCGTGGACCTCGGACACAAAAGCGCAAACCCCTTGGGTTGACATTGGCATGATGAAATCTGACTGTCAGGGAACACCTCGAACATATGCTTACGTATGTATTGTTCTCGCTCCGTGCGGGTTCCTGGCCTGGCCGGGCCGCGAGGGAGGGCTCGGGCCTAGGCAGCCGAGAGCACGTGGCCATGGCGGGGAACTCATGGGAACCCAGGGCTGCGTTGGGAGCCTATTGGGGCGGTTGCCTTGAACGGTTCCTTTTCACGTGTTCTCAGGGTTTAAGGGGTAAGGTTTCCGTTTAGGGGTAGAAGGCCAGGGACCTTTAGGTGTTGCTTTTCAAGGGTTCCTTGGAGGGGTCCTTTTCAGGCTCTTTCTGAGGAGTTTTGGCAGTGGGCTCAAGATAGGGGATCGGAATGATTTGTAATGGCACCCAGTTAGTAGTTAGTATACACCAGAACCTATCATCATTAAGCCCGCTACTGCATATAACAATGGGTCCAGGGCTCACAACGCCGACATGAACGAGTGCCCAACGGAAGAGCGCTTCGAGATCGCTCGCCTGGCAAAGGCCGCACGTGACCCGAGGAGGCTCTGAAAACAAGCAGCGAGGCGAGGCGGCGAGGATCCCAACGACGATGATCCCAACGACGGCAGGCCTCAAACAACTCGCCCTCCTCGTCCTGAATATCGGCCCCTGAGTCCCACGAAGTACCCAGAACGCCAATGGAACGCCCGGCTTCTCATGCAATGCTTCAGTGTATCCTGGGGACCTTGCACCGCCTTCTGTCCTGCGCCCACGCTTTTGTGCAAAGCGGACCTTCGAAGCCAAAGACTTTTACATCACACAAGCTCAACGGTTCAAAGACTCAGGCATGTGCCCCCTTCGGCCCACTCCAACTGCACTGTGCCGATGGCCTGCAAACATGAAGGGGCATTAGTCGCTTCTACTGGAGCTTCGTAGCCCATTGGCCCAGCGCCTATACAAATACCGCAAGTATGTCTTTGGCTGCCTAGAGTGAACAAGCTGCCACTGCAGCGCCACAAGCATGAAAGCCATCCGGAGTTGTAAAGATTGATTCTGCTGCACAAAAACAAGATAGAGAAGCCTTCGCAGAACAGGAAAGTCAGGGAGCACTTGAACGTGGCCGCCGATTGACTGGTCACACAAATAGGTAGAAACGAAGTCGCACGCAGACACCTGCACCGAAGTGACCTCGTTACAGGGCACACAAGCACCAGCACCACTTCCACCACCATAGCTGCAGCACCGCTGCAGCTGCTGCCCGATCACAACCTTTGCCACCAACAACCAACAATGCCAACAGCACTATCAGAAAAACAACAACTTCAACAACATAATCTCACTGCGAACATCGAGGACGGGTTTGGGGCTGGGCACTCCTGGTGCCGGGCGAAGAGTAATAGCTGACTTTGAAATCAAACCCACAGCGACAACGGCGGCGGCCACCATCACCACAACCATCCGCACCATACCCACCACCACCGAAGCATTACACAACACCACGCAAGCTTAAACAACGTCGCACATGGCGTAGTCTAGGTCGATTGCCCTCAAAAGGACAACCGCGCTAGACCACGGCCTCCAACAGTACCAGCTGCAGCACAGAACCTGTTGGCAGCATATTGGAAAGCTGTTAATGAAACAGACACTAAGAACAGGATCCGGCATCTTGAATGTGTCACCTCAAAGCAAAATCGCAACTTTGCAGACTCATGCAGCTGTAGCACCTGTTTTGGCAGGTCTCCCGCATTTGCACACTCACTGCATTGTCGATCCTTCGAGCAACCTTGGCGCTCGTCAAGCACGGATCCCACATCTTGTGGTGACATCCGCCCTCACTTAGTCGGTCGACGGGGTCGTCTTGTAGCGCTTGATCCTCCTCCCTCAAGTAACTTTCCTTTTGTGAAGCTACGCTGTTTGGCTTGCTTGCGCGTTTCTGCGCGGCGCAACTCTTCGATCTTGCTTTGCGCGGACGGATCCTCAAGGAGCTTCATGGCCGCGGAACGATCAGCTAGCTTCTTCGAGGTGGCCGCATCTCCCTCGTAAGCGATGGCCCAGCAGGAGATTGTCAAAAGGCATACGACCATGTCGGACTCGCGGCGATACTCCCGCTTGATGGCTGCACCGCGGCTGGGGCACCCAGATAATCGCCTCGGCGAAAAAATCTCGGTGTATATATATATATATGTAAAGAGTATGATGTAATGTATATATATATATAGCATAACATCTAAAATATCTCAGAATGCATGTTTAAACACTATATACAAATATATATATATATATATATATACATATATATGTATATATATATATATATATATGTATATATATATATGTATGTATATGTATTACGTATTCATATTTATATATGGCACCCCCCCCCCCCATTGACCTATGTGTTTTCTCTTCTTTCTCTCCTTCTCAGGTGGGAGCTTCATCGTGCACTTGGTTGGGTCCACAGCGTTCTGGGTTTCGGGTTTAGGGTTTCGGGTCGAGATTTTGAGGGTTTCGGGTCAAGGAAGAAACTTCAGAAAAAGCTGGGTTTTACCAACATTTTCTGACGCAGTCCGACTCGACATGTCCGAAAATGTTGGTAAAACCCATCTTGCTCAACAACTTCAACTTTTTTCAGCAAACAGGCTGAGAGCTCCAGCTTTCTTGGAAAGATGTTGAACTTGTTGAAAAAGTTGGTTCTATCAACTTCTTCTGAATGATGGAGTCGGAAATGTTGGCAAAACCAACTTGTTCAACAAATTCAACTTTTTGCAGGAAACAGGTTTTTCGCCAAGATAGAATCGAAAATGTTGGTAAGACCAATTTGTTCTGAAAACTATCTTAGGCCTCAGGCCGGCCCTCAGGACCTCAGGCCCTTCCCCCAACCTCAGGACCTCAGGCCCTCCCGCCAAAATTTTAGGATCTCAGGCCCACCGGGTAGTACCTTTCTTTTGTACTCTCTCACAAGGGCGTCTGTTTTTGTTTTTAACAAGGACTATGGTTTTGAACATGCATTTTATCATGTAACAGATTTTCCTAATCACCCTACAGCATGCCATTGAATGCTTGCTGTTACCATCCTTTCGTCCCACGTTCTCTGCCATTAGGCATCCAGTACATACACGCTATACATATATATATATATACATACATACATACATGATATGGGTAGTTCTGATTTTTGAAATTACCGTCGGAGGCACCCCTACGGCCCTGCAACCAAAGCCAATTCGTTCTCGTCACGCTTTCCCTTGGAAATGCCAGTGTTTGTAGGGTTTGCCTCCCACAGGAACGCAAAGAATTAATAGAATGTGATTATGTACTTATGAGTCTTGATGGGTTGTTGCATTGACCCTATGCACTCGAATACTGGATAGTTTTATGGCTCAAGGATTACCACCCGCTTCTACTCCATGATCTGTCTTTGCTATGCAGTACATGTACCCTATAGACGTGCATGATGCAGATAGTTCTTCTACACTTTCTTTGCCTTCCCCTAGGAGACAAGCCCTACAAACATAGGCATTTCTTAGGGCAAACTTGACGAGGATTATTATGAAAGTCAGTTATGTACTTGAAAAGTCTTCCGGATACTTTGAAAATGAGCCTTATCCTTGAGAAGTAATATCCATGTTGGCGGAGACCTTTGGGAAACACTGAGAGAGAACCGAGATACTTGCGAAACTACCAGCAGGTTGCGGAAATAATGAAAGGGTATTTGCTCCGCGTCCCCGGGCCGTGGGCTTACATGTAATGATCTTTTCGCATCACCCTGTGCCCTCAAACGCTTCCTGCTACCATCCATTCTTTTCCATTCTCTGTATTCGATACGTTTGATGTACAGTACATATACCCTTTATACATACATGATGTGGGCAGATATTCCACCTACTCTTTGCATTTCCATGGGAGGAAAGCGCTTATAGGAGATATAAGTTATAAGATGTCAGATATAAGACATCTGAGATATCTGAGGTGGGATATAAAATGTAAGAAGTAAGATATAATATAAAACACATACAACACAATATAGAAAAATTCGAAAGTGCTTATACATACACAGACTCACAATAGCGTCAAGACTCACAATGGCCGATGTCCTGAGGCCGGCACTGTCCAAGCCAGATAGCTTGCTTGATCGGGCCCATGGCAATGGGAGTAAAGCAGGGTCACACTTTGCACAGCTCTGGGCCTGAACGTGGCCACAGCGCGCACCCCTGAGAGCCTTTGTGCAACCTAAGCGACAGCTTTGCCAAACTGAGGTTCGACAGCTGTGTCGTTATTTCAGGGTTGCAGGAAAGGGCGACCCTTCAAAAAATGTGACTCCTAGCCCAAGCCGAAGTTCCGAAGACTTTGGGCTTGTTTGGCCCTGCACTTGATCAGGCAAGAGCTTCGGGTCTGGGTCGCAAAAACCTAATCCCTATAACGCTAAAGATTAATTATGCCAGGGAGACCTCCATCTGCTGAAGAATGGCCTCACGCTTTGTGCACCCCAAATTGTGCACTTTGTAGGAAAGCTCTTATGAGAGCTACCGCAAGAATCAACATTTTCCCCACCAGAGCCTGTGAAGTAGAAACTTGAGCGGCTTCAGACTGCGATCTTTAGAAGAGGTCGTTTTCAGCCATCTCATTCCCCGTGCATGTGGAGAAGAAATGCGAAACAATTGAGAAGGATCTTCGTGTAGAGCACTGCACCATACTGCACCACTTGGCTTGTGGGAATGACGCATACATGGATGGTGGAACCTTTTTCGCAGGAACCAAAAAACGTGTCTAAAGGCTATGGCCATGAAAGAACTCAATTGTTTGACAGCAATTGCCCTATCCGTCCCTATCCAGCAAGTTCATTGACTGCCGGTGCTGCTTGCGGATCTTTTTTAAACCAAATGCCGAACCTATGTTGGGTGCCCAAAGCTTGGATCACTTTGGAAACCTTCCGAGGCGCACCATACCACACCGGCAGCAAGCTTGAAGACTCCACATTAAGACTCCACCTTAAATGCCCAACCACTACGTGCCTCGCTCCCGCACTCCTGCGCCAGCATGAAAGCTCCTCACGCAGCTACCAATTCCAGTCATGTTGCCTTGCTGACACCAACCGACGCTACAAAGCAAAATGCTTGGAACTTGTTGCAGGTAGCCACTCAGGGATCATCTAGTGGTTGCAGCTACTGCATGTCTCTATTGGCAGATGGACGCTTCAGGGAGGGGGCGGACAGTGCTGGATTGATGTGAGGAGTTGGGGGGACAAATCGTTGTAGCCTGTTGAGGCAGCAACGGTTGTGATGGGAAGCGGGATTCAGGGTTCAGGGTGCTTTCCACAGTCAAGAACTGGTATTTATTCCGCGCATTCCGTGTCTCCCCAAAAGCTCTTCTAAGACTACGCGCAGATGTTCATGGATTTCCAACCGAAAACGAAACCCCGCTCAGGAAATGCTCTCCGTTCATTCGCATGTTCTTGTTGTTAGAATCTGTCCCAAAAGGTATCTTGGTGAGACCCACTTGTACTTTCCATTCCTTCTGCTCGCAAGGGTTCTCGGCAAGATGGGCGCGACGATCAAAAAGATCCAGGAAACCTCCAATACCTACGTTAAGATGAATCAGGACCATGATCGCAGGTTGTCGGAGGTTGTCCAATTTTTGGGTGTATCACGGATTCTGTACTTATTCAAAAGTTTCAACTCAACACCCCCTGCCATCCCAAAAGGTACATCCGCGAGGGGTTCGCTTTTCAGTTGGACTTTGAAGGCGGGACTGCAATGGGCATTCAACTGCCAGTCCTGTTTATGCAGTTCCTCTAGCACCCACTTTTGGAAGATGCAGCGGCTGTGTGCGTCACGTCCTCGGGTCTCAGAACCTATCGGTAGACGACTGTGTCGCTGTCAGCGATAAATTGTGTTTTGGCTTCTTTTAGCAACACCCAGGAAAGAACGGAAGCGAACCTTGTTAAGCAGCCCCCAATCCCGTACTGCAAAGCCCCAAAGCCTCAGTCCCCAGAACCCTCAAAAGCTCGTCCTCGGTGATGCTTCTGCCCTTCCGAGCAAGTGAGGGGCTTTTGATTCAAAATCCAGAGCCAGTGTCGCAGCGTGTCAACACCGTGCAGTCACCTCCCATCCCTGCCACCCCCCGACCCTTCGTTTGGTTCAACGTCTGCAATCTACTGCACTAGCAAGCTCAGCATTTATGTGCAACCATTTCGAGCTTTACGTGCAATTGATGAACCAGTGCCAGCGGCAACCAATGACTTTGGAATCGACAAAATATCAAACATGGTCAACCACCAGCAGCAATACTTTGTGGATGTAGCCACTCTTGCAACAACGTGGCATACCACGAAGATCCATGGACCACGAAGGAGTAATAGGATGCTCTCCTCCTTCCTGCACTTCCAAGGTCACTTTGGAAAGGCAATGAGTGAAAGCGGTGTCTGTGCCCTTCTATTTGCCCTCCCGTTTCTGGCCGCACAAGACCACGTCGTGAAAGAAGTGGAGCTGGAGGACACATGCAACACTCACGACCTGTGGCTTTCACGCTTCAATTACTTTGTTTTGTGTTTGATTTTGAAGTTGATTGGATACACAGGCTGTGCAACATTACGTGCCAGCTGGACTAGACAGTAACAAAAACTCAAAATTGGATGCATTTTTTTCTCAATCAATCTTGATTGAAGCAGCAGCTCAAGCACAGCCCGCGGATAATCCGCTTCAAGCAGTGTTTGGATGGAGATAGGAGGATCCAAAGTGTCAAAGATTCCGATTGCATCCCCAAGTCTTGCCGGAATGGCCTTGTGGCTTTCCTTGACAGAACTCGGCAAGACTCAGGAAATCCAGCCCCAAACCCGTGCAACTGGAGTCTTTGGCAAGTATATGCAAAGGGGCACTTGTGGTAACTTATTCCAAAAGCCACTACAATGTCACCACAGCCCGTTTTGCAGCATGGTCACCACAACGCGGTCACAACGCAGTCACAACACGGTCACAACGCTGTCACAACGCGGTCACAACGCAGTCACAAGGCGGTTGCAACCGCGGTCATATTGATTTTCGCGGGAGCGTCAAGTGAAGAGGCCCTCGTGCTGTAAGGGACTGACGCTTTTTGGAACTGCACACCACAGACCTAGCTGCTTTGCGAGAAGTGGACGTCAGCATTCCTTTTCGACTGCCTGCTTTTTTGAAGATGACCACTGGAAACGCCTCGTGGCACCCCCAACCATGTGCGGCCAATCATGCCCGCCGAGAATGGTACGACGCTGCTCGACGCACTGGGCCGCTTGCAAGGGGCTTGCCCGGTCGAGACATCCCACTAAGCAAAGTCTTAACAGCTTTTGGTTTTGAGATGTATTGCCATCGAAATCCCACAGAGACAGAGCTCTCTGCTCTCAAAGTGATAACTTCCTTCCCTGAAGCACTGGTCATCTGGACCACTTGGAGCTGATGCGCCAATTACAGAACCAGAAGCTTCATGTTTGCTTGCGTTGCAGCACGGACCGAAAGCAAGAAATCAAGCAGACCTTGAGGTTTTTATTGAATTTCTGGCGTGGAGCCCGGCTTCCGCTGGCGCTTCTGACAGATTTTCAATTTTTTTGAGGGAATTTTCTGGAACATTACGGGCTGCTGGAAAGAAAGGTGAAGAAATGCCTTCCAGACCCGCCAAGATGGACATTTGGTGGGCGATGTCCGTCGTAGCACGGCAATCAAGAATCTCGATGTGCAACCGACTTGCAAACTGTCCTACAGTTGGGTGGACAAGTCGGTGCAAGACCATCCTTTTTGGAAGACAGGTATCCTTGACCTCAACCTTGATTCTCAGGATGGTGGATGCACATGCTGCATATTGGAAGAGAAAGGCACTTGTTTGACAACGAACTCTTGGGTACCAGTTGGACCCAGGACAACCTGCCTTGTGGTGGGAGCTTGCAATCAAGGGCAAGCAGAGCTGGCACCCGCGCGAAATCGCTGGAGGTGGAGGTCGATCGCGACTTGCCTTTGCCGCGGCCCTTCGGACGGCCGCGGTCCTGCCCAGCGGACTCAGGGCGGCGCTTTTTGAGGGACCTTGGCCATCAGAGCCAAACACAGCAAAGGGACGTAGCTGAAGAAGGGGGCTGGGCCCGCCCCCTTCGTACGAAGGGGGGCTTGAAGGGGGGCTTGAAGCCCCCCTTGAAGGGGGGCTGAAGGGTCGGACCCTTGAAGGGGGGGGGGTTTGAAGGGGGGGGGGGGGGGGGGGGGAGGGGGGGGGGAGGGGGGAAGGGGGGGGGGGAGGGGGGGGGGGGAGGGGGGGGGGGGGGGGGGAAGGGTGAAGGCTTGAGGGGGCTTGAAGGGGGGCTTGATGGGGGGGGCTTGAAGGGGGGCTTGAAGGGGGGGGCTTGAAGGGGGGCCTCAAGGGGGGGCTTCAAGGGGGGGCTTCAAGGGGGGCTTGAAGGGAGCCTTCCAGGGGGGCTTGAAGGGGGGCTTGAAGGGGGCTTCAAGGGAAGCTTCACAGGGAGGCTTCAAGGAGGGCCTGAAGGGGAGGTTTGAGACGCGAGCCTAAACGTCGCGAAGAAGGCCCAGGTGCTCGGCCTCGTAAACTGCTCCCTGCAACCCGTGCGAAGCAAGCCCAGTTGTTAGGCCGCTTGAACTGCTCCCTGGAACCTCGCGAAGAAGGCCCAGTTAGTGGGCCTCTCAAACTGCTGCCGAAACGTCGCGAAGAAGGCCCAGTTATTAGGCCTCTTAAACTGCTCCCTGAAACCCCTGCGAAGCAGGCCCAGTTATTAGGCCTCTTAAACTGCTCCCTGGAACCTCGCGAAGAAGGCCCAGTTATTAGGCCTCTTAAACTTTAAACTGCTCCCTGAAACCCCTGCGAAGCAGGCCCAGCTATTAGGCCTCTTAAACTGCTCCCTGGAACCTCGCGAAGAAGGCCCAGTTATTAGGCCTCTTAAACTGCTTCCTGAAACCTCTGCGAAGCAGGCCGTTCTCCCAACAAGCACTGCATGACCTAACCCTAGTTGGGGAGAGGAGTCAAACCCTAATCCTAAGTCCCAAAAGGGAGGGGCTTAGGGTACAACCGACTCGCTCTCCTGTTTTCAGCGGTGCTGCTCTGGGCGAAAGAGTAGAATGCTTCGTGGGAAAGGCTGGGCAGTGTCCCACGAGCATGAAAGGCCATCACACCCCCTGTTGAGGTGAGATGAGGTCCCGAGGCGGGACCAGGGCTACTCCACTTTGGGAGGCAAGTAGGCAGTTCTGAGGGGCTACTCCACTTTGGGAGGCGGGATCCGGACGGATCCAGGCTTTTGGAATGCTAGGCTTTGAATGAGAAAGGGCAGTGGTGGGCGGGCGAAGAAAAGCAGAAGGCCCCACCTAGGGGTTAGGTCAAGGCCAGCTGTGAGCCGGAGATGCTCCAGCTGTGCAAAGGCATGCCTGGGCAAAATGCAAACGGCGGTGCATGATTCACTTGTGGGAAAACACACGGGAACCAAAAACCCGAGGCGTTCTCCCAACAAGCACTGCATGACCTAACCCTAGTTGGGGAGAGGAGTCAAACCCTAATCCTAAGTCCCAAAAGGGAGGGGCTTAGGGTACAACCGACTCGCTCTCCTGTTTTCAGCGGTGCTGCTCTGGGCGAAAGAGTAGAATGCTTCGTGGGAAAGGCTGGGCAGTGTCCCACGAGCATGAAAGGCCATCACACCCCCACTTCAGGGGCCCAGGGCAGACCGGTGAATGCATTAGGCCTATCTACCCCCACCGCGGGCGGTCTGGCTGGTGATCGGGGCACTAGGCTGGATGTGCTGAAACCTGCACTAGGCCAGTGCTCCAGTTGGCGTTTGGGGGCCATAGGCTGACCTCGTGCTCCGACCGAGCTAGGTCTTGCAGCTTGATGTGGAATCTCTTGGATTTGGTCGCGCCGGTGAACTTCTGCAGGCGGTTTCGGCTGGGGTCGTCAGCGTCCGTGTTCTTTACTCCCGGTATGTGGCCCACTTCTAGGCTGAGTCCTTTAGCGTGGGCCCAGGAGGCTACCTTCAGCAGGAAGAGGCTGAGGGGAAAGGCGGTGGTAAACAGCTTGTTGACTGAGGCTTGTGTTGGGCTGTTGTCGCTGGGAGTGGGCAAGCAGAAGCGAAGGCTGGAGCAACCGGTGGCCGAGTAGTCCATCTGCAATAAGACCCACTGCGCGACGGTCTCGAAGCAGGCAATATATTGCTCGGCATCCTTCGTGGGGAAAGGCCAGTGGGCACGTAGTTCTGCTATGGACCACTGTTGTGCGAACCAGAAAGTTTGGCTGGACGTGCACAACCAGCCCCCGATCCCAACTTGCGAGCCATCTGCCATGGCGTCTGCTGCAGAGAGGCAAGGGAGTAAGGGCGGCTGGGCTAGGGGCATGCGGAATTCGTGCGTAAAGCACTGAGCGAGCCAGTGTAAGGCGGCTTTGCTGTCGTTGCGCAATGTGATTTCCTGCGCGTTTGGGTCAGCGACGCGCACCCACACAGTCTTGTCTGCAGCTGGGATGGGCCAGATGTCCGTTTTCGACGACACCGGCTTCCCTTTGACCTCAATTACCTTGGCCTTTATGGGCAATTGTAGGAATGAGGCGTCCTTTGTGACCCGGCACTGAGAGTCTAGGCACCACAGGAACTGTGGCCAGCTGCGAGGTGGGATGGGGTATTGGGTCCCTGGCGGGCTGTGCAAGTCTGCATATAGCGGGGCGGCAACACAGCGCAGGTGTGAGCTTACGCTAGTGGCCCACATCAATAGGCCGAGGCAAGATTCGAGCTCCTTGCGGGGGACGCGCTTGTGCTCCAGAAGGCCGAGTAGCTGGGCGCGCAGCTTATTCAGCTTGGGCTGCGCCAGGCATACGGATTCTGTGGCAAAGCAGAACTTCCAACCGCACCACACGAGTTGGTCGCCGAAAGCGGCTTTCTTCCAGCTGAGTGGGGCTCCGATGACCGTGAGGAAGGCCACTGTGAGGGCTAGCTGTGCTGCGTGCGTTGCGTGCCTGCGAGTCATCCTAAGCCCTGAGGCACAGGCGCGCTCGATTTGCGGGAGCTTGGGCTGACTTTTGGACAGCATCTCTCGCGCATTGCAAGTGCAGGCCAATACTACTGGCAGAAACGGCCTTACTGCGTGCACGGCGTGCCGTGCTCGATTACTGGGAGCCTTGGCACTATTCGGCCGACTTTTGGGCAGCATCTCTTGAGGAGATGTTGGGCATAGGAAGTGTAGGCAAAGACTCGCAGAAACAGGCATTGCTGTGCCTGAGGTCCGGGCGCGCGCGATTGCTGGGAGCTTTGGCACTGTTCGGCCGACTTTTGGGCCGTGTCTCCTGAGGAGATATTTGGCGTATGAAGTATGGGCAGCGCTGGCAAAAAGGGGCATTGCTGCGCCTGAGGCACATGCGTGCTCGATGTCGGGAGCTTTGACCCTGTTATGCAGACTTTTGGGCGGCATCTCTCGCGGAAAGAGTTGGCTCGCAAGTATAGGCGAATACTGGCAGGAATGGTAGGCGAATACTGGCAGGAAAGGCATTGCTGCGTGTACAGCGTGCCTGCGTGTCATCCTAAACCCTGAGGCACAGGCACGCTCGATTTCTGAGAGCTTGGCACTGTCAGGCTGACTTCTGGCAGCTTCTCTCGGGAAGAGATTTGGCACGCAAAACGTAGGCGAACACATGCAGACATGCGAGTATTGTATGTCTGCGTGTCATCCAAAACCTTGAGGTATTGCGCGCTCAATTTCTGGGAGCTTCCGCAGGCTTCACTCGTGTTCTTGTGTGAATTCCTGCATCTACCCCGTGTGCATGCCTCGGGGTCGCATCTCTCAGGGCGAAGACTCGTGAGAAGTAGCAGCCAAAGACATGGGCATAGATGGCACCGTCGCAAGCAGTATGCGGGCGCGCGCCATCCTAAGCCCCGAGAACAGAGGCAGGATGGCTGGGTTGGCGTCGCGAGCTTCGCACGCGGACGCTAGGGCGATTCTCTTAGGCGCCGACTGGACTTTTGCGCCTGCATTTTTGGAGGTCCTTGTGAATTGCTCGGGCGCCCCACAGGCTTTGCGACTTCTCCTCATGGTCGAGGGACAGGTTTTACCGCTCCTCTCGAGGCTCAAATGCATGAAAAATGGTAGCCAGAACATAGGCAAAGATGGCATTGTTGCGGCAGGTGTGGGCGCGTGCCCTCCTAAACCTTCAAAAGCTCAGGCAGGATGGCCGGGCTGGCTTTGCGAGCGGCGCCCGCGGGCATGAGTGTGATTTGCTAAGCAGTGGCTGGACTTTTGTGTCTGCAAGTTTGGAAGTCCTTGTGAATTGCTCGGGTGCCCCGAAAGCTTTGAGACTTTCCGCATGGTCAAGGGACAGGTTTTACCGCACCTTTCGAGGCTCAAATGCATGAAAAATGGTAGCCAATACAAAGGCATAGATGGCACTGTTGCGGGCAGGTGTGTGCGCGTGCCACCCTAAACCGTCAAGAACTCAGGCAGGATGGCCGGGCTGGCTTCGCGAGCGGCGCCCGCGGACACGAGGGCGGTTTGCTTAAGCATTGGCTGGACTTTTGTGCCTGCAAGTTTGGAAGTCCTTGCGAAATGTTCGGGCGCCCCGAAAGCTTTGCGACTTCTCCTCATGGTCAAGGGACCGGTTTTACCGCACCTCTCGAGGCTCAAATGCATGAAAAATGGTAGCCAATACAAAGGCATAGATGGCATTGTTGCGGGCAGGTGTGTGCGCGTGCCATCCTAAACCCTCAAGAACTCAGGCAGGATGGCCGGGCTGGCTTCGCGAGCGGCGCCCGCGGACACGAAGGCGGTTTGCTTAAGCATTGGCTGGACTTTTGTGCCTGCAAGTTTGGAAGTCCTTGTGAATTGCTCGGGTGCCCCGAAAGCTTTGAGACTTCTCCGCATGGTCGAGGGACGGGTTTTACCGCACCTCTCAAGGCGCAAATGCATGGGAAATGGTAGCCAATACATAGGCATCGAAGCCAGTGTTGCGGGCAGGTGTGTGCGCGTGCCATCCTAAACCCTCAAGAACTCACGCAGGATGGCCGGGCTGGCTTCGTGAGCGGCGCCCGCGGACACGGGGGCGGTTTGCTTCAGCATTGGCTAGACTTTTGTGCCTGAAAGTCTTGAGGGCCTTGTGAATTGCACCGATGCCCCAAAAGCTTTGGGACTGCTCCTCATGGTCGACGGACAGGCTTTGAGAGACTTGAAAGGCCATATCCTGGGCAATAGTACCGGTGATGCGGCTCGGCTGTGAAGAGGGCTTGGCTGCTTCGTGGCTGGGGAGGCTGGGTAGATTCTTGGCGAGCTCTGAGGCTGTGGCCCGAAGGGAGGGGAGTGGCCAGAATACAAGGCCAGGCCCTTGACGCCGCGGCTCGAGGTTCGGGGCTTGGTTAGGGCTCGTCAGCCTGTCGGCTACGACATTAGTGGTGAGCGGCCTTGGCGTGGCTCGTGCAGCCGGGCGTCCTGGCTTGCTGGCGCCGGGCAGATCCGAGTTCTGTATGCCTTCGTGCAATACGCGTATGGGTCTGGCGTGCGAGGAGGCGAAGGAGCAAGCTGGGCTGTCAGGGCAGCACGAGCTCAGAGCATCTTGGGGCGCATGTCGCCCGCAGGAGAAACGAGGTCGGTGCAGGGGCTGTCGTTTGCGAGGAACGCTGGCTGTGGCTTGGCGCGTTCATGGCCCAGGCTGCAGGTTGAGATGAGTGCTGGCCCGCTTAAGGCTGCGGCCCAAATCTTCAGGCCAGGAAAAGTTTTGGTTCTTGGCTCGCCTGACGGGTGCGGGCTGAGGCAGAAGGCGAATATAAGCTCTTGGTGCAGCAACATGCTGAAGGCTAAGATGGAGGCCTGGCCCCCCCTTTCACTATACGGCCTGCTTAAAGCCAAATTGGCCAAGAGTTTCCTTGGTCTTTTGGGGCTGCAACCCTCGGCTTCAGGCCACGTGCGCCACCCTAAAACCCCACGTGCACAGGCAGGATGGCTGGGTTGGCGTCGGTAGCTGCGCGCAAGGACACGAGGGCCTTTGCGCATAAGCAATGGCTGGACTTTTGTGCCCGAAACTTTTGAAGTCCTTCCGATGCCCTAAAAGCTTGGGACTTCTTCTCATGGTTGAGGGACGGGTTTTGCCGACCTCTCAAGATGAAGATGCATGGGAAGCGGTAGCAAGTGCCTAGGCATAGATGGCATTGTCGCGGGCAGTGTATGGGCAAGTGCCATCCCGAACCCCAGTCCCCAAGTGCACAGGCAGGATGGCCGCGTTGGCGTCGCGGGCGGCGTGGCTTCAAGCTGAAGACCAGGATACAGGCATTGGCCCCCCCCCCCGAGACTGCGCCCCACTGGGGGCTGAGGGTTGAGGCTGAGGGCGAAGATGTGGGCTTGTCGTCCTCGAGGCTTCCGCTGAAAGCCGAAGGCTAAAGATTGAACTGTTTAGCCCCTTCCTTGAGATTGCCAAGAAGAAGGTTTTGGCCGCTCTGAGATTGCGTCTTAACTGGGCACTGCGGGCTGGGGCTGAAGTCGAAGGCGTGGGATTGTCTGCCGCTCAGGGCCGAAAGCGAAGATAACTGCTTGGCCCCCCTTGAGGTTGCGGCTTCAAGCTGAAGGCCTAAGATAAAAGCTGTGGCCCCCTTGAGACTGCGGCTCAACGGGGGGCTGTTGCTGGGGCTGAAGGCGAAGACGCAGGCTTGTATTCTGCGAGGCTTCCCCTTAGAGGCTAAGATCTCTGCTTGGCCTCCCTTGAGGTTGCGGCTTGCAGGTGAGAGCCAAGATGGAGGCTTCGGCCTTTGTGAAGCTGCGGCTCGACTGTGGGCGGCGAGGTGAGGCTGGCGGCGAAGATGCAGGCTTGTCTTTGCGAGGCTGCCGTTTAGGGCGCCAGATAACTTCTTGGCCCGCCCTTGAGGTGGCGGCTACGGCCCCCCTGAAACTGCGGCTCCGTTGGGGGCTGCGGGCCGAGGCTAGAAGCGAGAATGTGGGCTTGCCCTCCTTGAGGCTCTCGCTTGCAGCCGAAGGCTAAAGGCGGCCAGGAGCATGGCTTGGGTCCTTAGTGTGCTGTTCAGGCCGAAGGCTGAAAAGAGGTTTTAGCTCGCCTGGGGGCTGCAGGCAAAGGCGAGCGTAAGGGCTTGGGCGCTATGGGGCTGCGGCCTGAAGCGGAAGGCTGTAAGATCCCCGTTTGGGGGCCTGTGGGCTCCACTTGGGCAGTTCATGGGCAACTCCATCGTGAAGAACTCTGCCACGAGGAAGTGAACTGCACCTGGCGAGAGGGGTTGCTAACCCTAGCAAGGTCCTACAACCCCACAGTGAAGAACTCCGCCACGAGGAAGTGAACTGCACCTGGCGAGAGGGGTTGCTAACCCTAGCAAGGTCCTACAGGCAAAGAAAAAACACACGGGCAGTTGTTTGTGACAGTCAAACCCACGCGGGACCTGCACAAGGACATGTGGAGGTCACTGAAGGCCGTGCGCGTGGCTGTGCTGGCTAGGCGTTCCCAAATGCTATAAGCCATCCGTGGCGTAGGCAGGTAGGCAGCATATGAGGCGGGCCAACAGTTTACAGACCCGCAGGGCAGGTGCAGACGTGGGCGTGAGTCAGGCCCAAACGCGTTTTGGGATGTGGCTGTTGGCAAACCCAAGCCATGCGCCTGCGAGGAAGGTGCCTGGCCTTGGCGCTTGTGGACCATATTGGCTGAAACCTGCCCATGTTACGCGCGGGCATGTTTGGCCTCTTGCGCAGATTCTTTCCGAGGCCAAGGCAAGGGCTGTTGGCGTGGCCAGGGCAGGGCGAGAAGGCTTTACCTGACAGGGGGCTTGTGTGAGGGCTGGGAGAGCTGATACTTGGGCAAGCTCAAGGGCAAGGGACGTGGCTACTTGTGGCAAGTCTGCCACAGGACGTGTGCATTTGGGCAGACTGGTGGGTTCGTGGGCAGGGTTACCCTGAGGAACTCCACGACGATGTTGTGGGATGTACCTGGCGAGCGGGGCAGCTAATCCTAGAGATGTCACAGCTAGGTCAAGGCAAGGGGAACACACGGGCAGTCGTACTTTGCGGTGTGCCCTGAAGACGCGCGGTCCTGTGGACGTACTGACGGCTTTGCTGGCAACAACAGGCCATCCGACCTGGGATGTGTTTCTTCCCGACGAACGAGGAGAAGGCTTTGCGGGCACTGGCTGGCCGACCTGGGCGGTAGCTGAAGGCTAGCCGACCAGGGCGGTGGCTGATGGCGGACTTGGCGGAGGGCAGGTCACCGTGGGCGCGGGTCCTTAGACCGCTGGCTGTCCCGTGACTACCCGAGGCGGAGCCGTTGTGGGCACTGGCTGGCCGACCTGGGCGGTGGCTGAAGGCTGGCCGACCTGGGCGGTGGCTGATGGCTGGCCTAGGCGGTGGCGAAATCTGGCCGACCTGGGCGGTGGCTGATGGCTGGCCGACCTGGGCGGTGGTTGATGGCAAGGCGGTCTGCACCGACTGGGCGTCGGCGGCAGGCGGGCCGAGCTTTTGGGCCCAATTGCATGAAATGCAAAGTTCCAGCTTGATGGTGCAGACTGCCTGCGGGAAAGCAGTCACTGTAGGCTGCGCGGGGCTGGGCCAGCCCCAAAACACTGAGAAACATCCGAGGCGGATGCGCTTCCCCCGAAGATGGAGGAGAAGGCGGAGTCTTCCGACTCAGGCGGAGGCAGCTGGGCAGAACTCCAGCGTCAGTCCGAGACGGACCACCAGTCTATGACACGCAGGGCATGTCTAAATGTGGGCGTGGGGCGAACCCAATGGCATCTGAGCGCACCGCTGTTGGCAAGCAAAATTTGCGTCTAGAGCCAGGCACGCAGACGTAGGCGGCTGGGCAAAGTTCCAGCGTAAGTCCGAGGCGGACCAGTAGTCTGTGACACGCAAGGAATGTCCATGCGTGGACATAAGATAAGCCTGGCGGCAGGGGCAATGCGCTTGCGAGGGGAATGCTGAAGCTTCCGATTCGGGCATAGGCGGCTGGGCAAGTCCCAGCGTGAGTCCGAGGCGGACCACGAGTCTATGACACGCAGAGCATGTCTAGACGTGGGCCTAAGAACAAGCCCGGCGAGAACAAGCAGCGCGCTGCAAGAAGAAACAGCGGCAGGGCTTTTGCGGTGAGGCATGAGCAATAAGTAGGCAGCTGGGAAAAAACTCCAGCGTGAGTCCGAGGCGGACCATCAATCCTTGCAAGGAAGAGCGGGATCTTCGATTCAGGCACAGGCGGCAGGCGGCTGGGCAAGGCTCCAGTGTAGGTCTAGGTCCGAGGCGGACCACGTAACTATGACATGCAGAGCATGTCAATAGGCCCGGCGAAACAAGCAGCGCGCTTGCACCAGGGCATGCCATTTCCTTGTGGGGGATTCGCTGCAGCGGGGGTCTGGGCATCCCTTGCTGCCCAGATCGCACGCTGGGCGCTGTGAGTCCCTCGGAGGCCAATGCCTAAGTCTGTCTGTGCATTTCGCAAGATGTCAGAATTGGCGCACACAGGCCTCTTCAGGGCAAAGGGACGAGCTTGACCGCATCTCTCTCGGCAAAAATGCATGATGTCTAGGCATGGATGAGGGTTTCGGATCGAGTGGGGACAGTGTTGCGCCCCTGAATTGCCGAAGCCCCAGTGCTTCATGACATCGCCCATGTTGAATGGGAACCAGAAGCACGTCTGCCAAACATGCGGTTGCACATCGTGGCCTAGCTACGAGGATGTCGCAATGGGGACGGCTGCCATTCCTGGATACACCAACTTCTGTAGTTGTTCTTATAGCCTGGCTGTCTCCCGAGCCTTGCCGACAAAGCAACGTGTGATGCAAGGTATGCAGCGCGATAGCCCAGATGGGAATACGCCCTGTAGTTTGTGGTCTAGTTCGAATGGTGCCGAGACTTCATGTGTGGCGAGCCCTCACTTTGACCCGACATTTGCTTCAGATCGAGGAGTGGATGCCGTCACTGAGAAGCTTTCCGATTACTTTGACAAGCAGCAAGGTTACGGACGAGGCTTGTTGCTGTTTACGCAGTTGCACGATGAAGTGGGGCGCACGGCGATTTGGCGTGGGGTTTGGGAAGCAATTCAGCCCCGTCTAATTGGCTGTGCAAACCTCACGACAGTGATGCGGCGGGATTGTGGGCATTGCCAACCCGGCCCCTACAATGTTCGGTCGTGTGAAGCTTTGGCGGGCTGCGATGCCACGACGAACGAGCCTTCGCTGCTGTTCTCTGGCAACTCGCTGGTGATGCAGGAGAGCTATGGGAGTGTTGAGGTTGTCAGTGACCGCACGGTGATGATGGCAACCATTGGCACGCTTTTTCAAGATGAGCTGTCCGGCTCCGCTTGGGGAGGCACTTGGCCAGCAGGCCCTAGACATGAATCAGGTGAAGGTTGAGTAGCCAAGGTGTGATTGGCAGTTTCCGATGACACGCAGGGTATGCTATTGCAACAGTAGCAGCGCCGGCTACGCTGACCATCTTGCTGGACGCAACAACAAATTCAAGTTTACAGATCAGGGGCTACAGACGCAGCGGCGTGCAGTGAGCGCGGACACCGGAATACGGTCACCTACGCCGGAAGCTGCCTGTGTTCAGCTTACATCATCCACAGTTTCCTAGAAGCTGCACCATGCACAAGTACATGACACGCAGAACTGCCCGGTTTCTGCACGCCCTTGCTTGCAGTTGATGAGTCCAGGGCGCTGCACTGCCAACCCCAACTTTGTCCTATGAGGCACTCTGAGGTTCCGGCTTTCCATGATCTGGCCATGCTCCTCAGTCGGGAGGCCTGGGGCAAGCGTGTCATTCGTGGTGCTGTTTGGGATCCAGGTGGATACATGTGGCCGTGGCTGCGGACTAGTCATGAGGTGCTGCGCCTGCTTGGTGGCATTGACATGGAGTTCCTCGTTGAGATGATGGCTGTCCGGGCCATCGCCTGGGATGCGTTGCGCCTGCAATGCGGCATGCGGTTCATCGCGCAGATGATGACTGGCAAGACCATCACCCTTGACAGTGAGGATTCTGCGATGGACGATGAAGGCGACGATCCAGGAGACAGCGAAGTGCCGACCCGATAGGCAGCGCTTCATCTTCGTAGGCACGCAGTTGCGGAGGTCGACTCGTGGTGGGTGGCGCAGTCTGCCGAGGCACTCATCAAGTGAGGCTGGGCATGCTAGGCTGATCTAGCGTGACATCACTCGGAAGCCTCGGGTCCCAGGACCCAATGCCCATCACGTTTTTGAATGCGCCCAGCCAAAATCGTAGACATGTTTGCTCGTGGAGGTTCTTGCCCTTCAGCCTGAATTTCTGGCTTCCAACTGCAGCAGCACTTGTCGGCATTGCTTCAAACGTTTGTACCTGCTTCAGCCTTTGCAAGCACCACTTTCGCTGCTTCTCCCGCTTGTCATGTCGTCCTACGGTGGCGGCAAAGGTTCGTGGAAGAGCAGCGCATCCAAGAGCAAGAAGGGCGGCAAGAAGGGCTCGAGCATTCCGATCAAGAAAGATTGGCTCCGCAAGGTTCCATGGGGGACAGGCTGCCGAAATACTACATGTGGATCAGGCGGAGAGCCCGTTTACCACGGGAAACATGGAGGAGAAGGACCTCCTCTCGACCTTTCACCTCAGTTCCGTCATCGATTATACCTGCTCGGAGTACTGTCATCGACAAGGCATCGCCCTCTCCGAGGCCGCGGCCAATCTCCTGGGGGCTCGGAGCTGCTGACGCACCACTTCACCACGCCGTACTCGGACGCCGTCAAGAAACTCGGCATTCCTCGCCCCTGCTAGATTCTCGGACGGCGGCAAATTCATCAGAACTGCCGCACCCTCTCAGCCTACAATGTCCAAAAACAGTCGAAGCTGAAATTGGAGCTTCGTCTGCGTCAGCGGGCTTTTCTTCGTGCGGAATCAACAGTGTCTCATTTTCGCCGGAAAGCAAAAGAAGGATGGCCGCGGGCTTCCTACTTTCTGTCCAAACGGCACTGTCAGAGGTTTTTAAAAACACTTGTTTCAAAGCATTGAACTTTTCCAAGCTGCAGTTTCCACCCATATTGAGTCTGCTTCTTTTCTCCTCTTCTGCCCTTCAGGCCTTGCACGAAAACCTGGAGAATCTGAAACAAGATGAGGGGCAGCAAAATTGATCGAAAAGATGGAGAAGCTCCAGTGACCTCCACAGGAGTCCGAATCGGCGCGCATCCAGCAAATAAATTCCACCTAATTCAGTTCGTTCGGCAGTTTGCACTCAACCTGCAGGGAGAGATGGCGCAGAAATCTGCCAGTGAGCGACAAAAACGGCGGACAGTCAGATCGACCCAGCAGCCAAGTCCGAGCAAAAGCTGTCTGACAATCCTGCTGCATGCAAGAAGCCGAAAATCGACAAAATGAGGAATCTGCAACTCCACGAACTACCACGAAAAGTTCAAGCACAAGTCCTCAAGAGAGCGAGGTCATCATGTTCATCGGCGGCTCCTTCCGGAGGTTCAACTGCAGGACGAGACGAGTTTGACCGTGGTGTTGATTTGTTAAGGTTGCGCGCGACGCCCAAGCCAAACCGCTTGAAAATTGCAAAGTGTATTTCCAGAATGTGAATGAGTGCGAGCGAAACACCAGAGTAAATTCAACAAATTTAACTGATCAAGTGTTGATTTTGAGGTTTTTTCACATTTTTGGAGACTTCAGAAATTTTGAAAATTCGTTAAATGGTGCTGAATCCAGGGAATTGCAACACGCAGCCAAAACGAAAAGACAAAGAATTGAGGGCACCCAGTCTGAAAGAAAAGGCAGAGTTTCTTCTCTCGATCTTCTGTCAAAATTTCAGTGTGCCTTGATGTCTGTTTGGCCATGTTTGGGACAAGCAAAGACAAGAGAACTGCTTTAAGTGGGAAAGCCTTTTGAAGTGCTTGAGTTGTGGGGATGTCTGGAACCCTAGAAGTGACTGTGCACGTTTTTGCTTGCTTTAGAGTGGGTGGATCCCGAGAACTCCTACTGACGTTTGAGTTTGTTTTGTGTTGGAGAACACGTGGCAGAGCAGAGTTTTCACCTGTGTGTTTCACTGACAAAGCCTCCGGCTTATGACTTTGGCTCAAGTCGTGAGAAAAAGAGGGTTCAGCGCGCTGCTGCTGTGTTTTCACATGGGAGCGGAGCGTGTGTAGCACGCTCGTAGAAACTAGAAAGCCATGGCTGACCCCGGCTGTCAACCCCTGTGCCTGAAGACGAAGACGACGAAGCTTTGTTTGGCCCCGGTGGTGCCCAGGACGGGCAACAACCGCCAACACAACCCCAGCTTCTGCTTCAGCGGGAGGACCCGCCACGGTCGTCGGACTTGACCCTCAACTCCACAGATGATGGTCCAGATGATGCAGAGTCAGCAAATGATGATGCAGAATCAGCAACAGACACTTCAAGTTCTGGTGGCAAAGATGGAGGCCGACGAGAGAAGGAGACGTGAGCAGGAAGCATTGTCGGCAGCTGTGAGCAACCCATTTGGGGGTGCTTCAAGTGCAGCAGCTGCTGGAAGTCCCACGGCAAAGGCTTCTGCTCCTCCACCGGCGCCATCACAGAACCTGCATGTTGGAAGTAACCGTGCAGAGAAGTATCTGCCAGCATTGCCGCTCATCGATAATGTGTCGATGGGAAAAGGGCGTGTGAGAGAGCTGGAGGAGTACCATCGGTGGTGCGAGGTGCTTGCTTCCTGGCTGGCGTTGATAGACGACAACTATGTCAATGAGTTGCGCCAGGCAATGACGCATGACCGTGAGATCAAGCAGTCTGACATGGCAGTTCCGGTAGCATCGCGTTCGGCAAGGTTGTTTTACTACCTGCAACAAAGTCTGCAGAAGTTCGAACGTGGGATGGAACTGGTGAGAAGCACGTCGATGCGTCAAGGACAAGCTGCTTGTGGTTATGAGGTGATGCGTCAAATGCACCAGACCTTCAGCATTGTCTCTCGCATGGAGGCCATTGCTGTGAGAGATGAAGCCCTTCGCCTAACTTCGAAGGCGAGTTCGTACAAGCGACCGCTTGACTGCGTCCGCTTCCTTGAGGACGAGCTTGGGAATGTAGACCAGAAGCTGCATCGGTTCCCTGAACTGAGGCTTGGAGCATCTGATCGTTCAACCCTTCTTCTTCAATCTGTCAGCCCAGAGTGTAGGCATTACGTTGTCCTGCATGGGAAGTCTGGGAGCTGGGAGGAACTGGTTGAAAGCATCCGGTTCTACGAGGAGCAAACCCGATTGTGTGATGCTGGTTCGCTGAATGCAGTTGGGGAGCGTGGCCTCTGTTGGAACTGTGGCAAATCGGGCCATATGAGTTGGCAGTGCCCAGACAAGAGCCCTGGAAAGGGGAAGAAGAGGGATGAACCGAAAGGTGGAAAGCCTTCTGGTTCCAAGAATCGAGAGAAGAGCCCTAAAGGGAAGGGCAAAGGCAAAGGGAAGACAGACAAAGGAAAGGGTGGAAAGCCCAAGGGGAAGCCAAAGAACAAAGGAAAGCCCAAGGGCCGAGCTGTGGAAGACGAGCAGTCTGACCAGGTGATGGCGATGCGGTCTCATCATCTGAGTGGCTTGGGTCCGGGGACAAGAACTAATGAGCCCAATGAAGCTGAGCCCCCTCGTCTCACCATGACGAACGGAGAGATCGAGAGACTGACCCAGTCCTCCTCTAGGAATAGCTCTTTCGCATGGCTCATTGATAGTGGAGCCACCTGCCACGTGTTGTCAGAGAGTGCGTTGGGTTTTTACGAAGTCGCCAAGGAGCATTCGGGACCTCTTCCTGTGCTCATGAGTGCTAGCGATACGCCCATGGAATGTGTCAAGTTGGTTGACATTCGGGTGAAGTTTGGGAAGTTGGGGCCCGTAGTGCTTCAACAGGTCTTGGTTTGCAAGATTGGTTTCAACGTAGTCAGTTCTTGGCAAGCGTCCCTCTCGGGATGGAATACCTGGCTCACCTCAGAGCCTGGAGCAAGCTGCTTGGTGAAGCAGACGGAACGAGGTTCCTCGATGTGGGTGCCTTTGGTTCGTGAAGCCAGGAGCTGGTGGGCGTTGGCTAAGGAGATTGGCCCTACCAAGGCAAAGCCGAAAGGAAGAAGAAGCAAAGGGGACTCACCCAAGCCGGGGTGGAGCCCGAATGACGACGCGATGGAAGTGGATAAGGTGCAGAAGAAGGCACCGCCCAACGTAGGAAGAGCATTGGAGGTGACACCTTTTAAGTTTTTGCTGCGAGCATTTTCAGTGAAGCAACATGTGGGGGAACACGAGCTGCATGAGCATGTTTTACAGGAGCGTTTGAGTGGATGTGAGCATGCTGCAGTTGCGAAAGTAGGAATAGACCTGGAAACCCCGTCCTATGCCTGTTGTGCTGAAGCTTTATGTTCCGCCGCAGCTGTTTTGCTTAAGTCTGCAAGCAACACATCTTTGAAAAAGCAAACCAGTAGGGACACACGCTGTGGAGAGAAGGGTTTTGAGTGCGTAGGGGTAGGGCCTGTGCCGCTCCAGCCTCAGAGTGCTTGTGTTAGGAGTAGGAGTGCCTTGCGTGTAGGACGTAGGAGTGACTTGCACCCCAGCGCTTGTGTGCCTGAGTGTTTGTTGGGACAGAGTGAAGGGAGGGAGTGTGCCTTTCGGAGCTTGCGTTGGCCAGGAGTGTTTCTGAAAGCATTGCTGGTGTTGTGTGCTCTAGGAGTGTTTTGCTCAAAGCCTGGAGCCTGTGTAAGGGACCTTGGAAAGGATGGAGCTTCCGGAAGCCTCGCCTCCGCTCTGTCTTGTGAACTCCCAAAGTGGGAGTGTGGCCCAGGTGGAAGCCTTTTCGACGAGCATGATTGCTCGTCTTGCGCACCGTTTCGAGGAGGAAGGTCAGCTGTCTCTTTCGAGGCAGCTTCTCCAAAACATCGACCTTTTTTCCTCGACCCCTGGCTCGGTCGAACGGCTGTTGGGGATTCCAGCCTGCCTTGGGGAGTTGGAGACACAGGAGTTGGTGGTCAATACAAGCGGCATTCCGGTGAAGCAACCTATGCTCATTGCCGAGCTGCGAGCCATTGCTGCTCCGACGGTGGACCAGTCGGTTTTGACGGACACCCTCGTCGAGGAGCACGACCGTCGTGCAGAGTATGCAAGGTATGGCTATGTTTTGACCACCATGGGGGTGGTAGTCGCCGATGTGAGTGCTACCATCCGCCAACCGCACCTTCCATGCGAGCAAAGGGGGTACTGGCGCAACAATCAGGTTGGCGTCCAGCTCACCTTGAAGAAATTTCTTCAGTACTTGGAGGCGATTCGGGTGTTGCGGTGCCATCCTGCCCAATACCAATTGTTCACGGCAGAGCTGTCAAACATCCTGCCAAACGAGCTCAAGGTCGAGCGTGTGCCGGCTGCCGACTTGAGAGCGCTTTTGGCGGACGTGCTCGTCCAGAGCAACCGCCGGGTGACTTTGGCTGCCCAACCGCCAACTATAATACCGGATGTTGCACCATCCGCGTCGGGTGGCACGGCACCGCCTCTTCACAAAAGTGCCCCAGCTCCACCTCCTTCGGGATGGGCTTTGCTCAACCAAGCGCGTGCAAAAGCCGAGGCAATGATTCGATTGCATGCCGACATGAAGAGAGCTGCAACAGCCGAGGTGGCTCCATCATCGTCAACGGGCCCCGCTTTTCCACCAGGACCTCCGGCTTTCTTGCCGTTCAGCCCTCCTTCCCCGCTTACGCCGTCCGTCTTTTCCTATGCTCCATCTTCGGCACCAGGCACGCCTATGGAAGCATGCCTGCCTATACCTCCGCCTCCTCTTGCTCCTCTACCTCCTCCGTCGACACCGCACCCAGATACATTGAGGGAGCTTGCGGGCGAGGTTCCAATGGAGGTCGAGACGCCGATGACGCCCGTGGAGGCATTCGGTGCCCCCGGGACCCCTATGGACGTGAGTTCCGAGGTCCCAATGGAGCCAATGGTCGGTGGCATTGGAAGTCCGGGGAGCGCTTCTCCTTTGACCCCGCCGGCAGAGACGAGTATGGTGGTTCCAAACCCACCTATGGACAATTCGGATGTGGGAGACTCTGGCTCCGAGATGGATTGATATGCTTGGGTATGGGCCCTGAGGGCCTAAAAGCCGGGCATGAGGTGCTCCGATCTTCGCCGCAATGCACAAAATTGGTAGGAGTAGGTCTGAAAGCCCCGCTGTTTGCAGTAGGAGACTGGCTGTGTGCATTAGGAGGTAGGGTAGGAGCGTTTGAGTGCTTGGTAGGTGACTGTGAGTGCAGCCTGCCTGCCGCGAATGGGTCTGCACACTGTCCCTCTGTGCCCAGGTCTTCATGGAAAGGAAGCAGTGCCTTGGCTTTAGGGTTGGCTCTGGGTTTGGTTTTCAGAGGTTGGCTGCGTAGGTGCGTGAAGCTTTTGAGTGTGCGCCGTAGGAGTAGGCTGAAGTTTTTGCGTGTAACTTTGGTAGGACGTGTGCCACGTAGGTCTTGGAGTGTTGTGCGCCGCCTGTTGTTTGTGCGTGGCGTGCTTGCTTGTGAATTGAAAGCTGAGCCTACGGGCGAGGAAGCAAAAGGGCCAATGATGAAACGTTGGCGTGCCTTGAAGAAGTGGGCCTTGTGTGGGCTTGGGTCCCTGCGGGGGTCCGAGCAAAAGAAGGCCGTGGCACGTTCTGAGGCCCTGCGTATGCTTGCTGGTTTGCCGACCCCGGTGGTTGTGAATTCGGAGTCGGATGAAGAGTTGATTCCCGATCCGTTGGAAGCTGAACTTGCGAAACCCAGCGGAAGTGAACCCCCTAGGCCCTCCGATGTTCGAAAGAAACCCCGTGTGGAGAATGTTCCCTCAGGTGAACCGGGTGCCCTGAGTTCCCCGGAGGTGGTGAGCGATGCTCTGGATCCTGAGGTTCCGGTCTATTTGACCTCGGAGCGGCTGAAGGCGCCCCGAAATAAGGGCCACCAACCTTATCTTAGTTGCTGTGACACATGTCAAAGCGCTAGAGGGAGAGTGCCGGCTCGTAGGAAGCACATGAAACACCACCACGGACCCGGAGAGTTGCAAGTCGACTTTGGATTTTCGGAAAGAATGTTCGTTTCCTTCTCATGGTTCATGTGGTGTCGGGGTACATACATACCGTGGTCTTAGGACCTGAGGATGAAGTGCCCGCTGTATCGGTTTGCAAAGCCTTTACGGAAATGGGATTGAGTGGATTGGACATTGTTGTCCACGGGGACCAAGAAAATCTTCTCGAGAGTGTTTTCCGCAATGCAGCGAAACACCGGACATTCGGGGGGAGGTCAATGCACTGGGTCCCGTTCGCGATAAACAGACCTCAAGCGAAGGGCATCGTTGAACGCAATGTTTGCCTCGTGAAAGAAGCGTTCTGGTCTGTTTGGCTGGGCTTAGAAGAGCGTGTAGGTGAAAAGTTGCTTCTAGGGAGCCATCTGTTTGTTGAGGCCATGAGGTACTCTGTGAGGATGCATAACTTGTTTCATGTGTCCAAGGAACACAGCACGCCGTTGGAGAGACTGCGTGGGTCGACAGTTCAGCCAGTGAAGAGCTGTGAGTTTGGGGTTGTGGGCTTTGGGAAGCCTCAGAAGGACTACCCAGAGCACCGCGGAAAGCGCTTGGTGAGGGCACTCTATGTAGAACCTCACGGTGCTAATGGATCCGGGATTCGGGTCTTTGTTCCAATAGGTATTGGAAAGCCCCCTCGTTTGGAAATCTTCAGCTCTTTTCGTGCCAAAGATCCAGTGGAGTTTGACAAAGCTGCTTTGCGTGACCTTCGAGGTAATAAGGAAGACCCTGAAAGACCCATCAAGTTCGATGTTCCAATCGATGGTCCTAGTCCGCCGCTTGATTCCCCAAATATCCCTGAAGGAAGTCTTGAGTTTCCTGTTGAACGCACCGAACCACCTGCTCTTGAGGGCCCTGAAGCAATGGAAGAAGAAGGAGAGTTGGATGGGTATTCTCCGGATTTTTCGGACGTGCCTGAAGAAACAGGCATGGAGGTTGAGCCTCCCGGAGGCGTAGGTCTTGAGGACCTCGACGCCCCTATGGATCCAGGAGAAGACGATGCCATGGAAGAGGGCCTGACGTGGCTCTATGAGCATGGCCTTAGGCAACTCTTTGATGGGCCTGACTTGAGAGTAACGACAAAAATCCGTAAGGGAGATGATGTCAAAGAGTGGTTCCGTATGAAGTTTGGTTGAAAGAAGATTTGGGTCCATGTCCCGGACAATGCGGTTTGCGAAGTTTCTGGCAAGGTTTTGCCTCGTAAGCATCTTGAAGAAGGTATGAGACTCGAGCTCTCAGAACTTGATGCTTTTGGTGTAGCTACGATTATAGGAGAAGCTGAGGCCCGTAAACGAGCTACGCGGAGAATCCATACGACTAGGTGGGTTCTGACTTCGAAACCGTCGGCCACGAACCCTGAACGCGTTCGTGCTCGTCTTGTTGTGAGGGACTATGCATTTGGATCCAATCCTCTAGCTGATGGGATATATTCCCCCACCACGTCCTTGGAAGCCTTGAGGGGTGTCCTTGCTATTCATGCTGTCAGAGGTGGCACCTTGTTGTCAGCAGATGTGAGCGTTGCCTTCATGCAAGCGCCTGTGCAAGGGGTAGAGTGTATCCGGTTTCCGAATGGGATGTATGATGAGGAGAACAAGCCGCTGTTTGCGCAGCTACACAAAGCCATGAATGGCTTGAGAGTAGGACCACTGAGCTGGTACCTAGAGTTTACAAGCACGCTGCGTAAGCAGTTTGGGTTTGGTGAGACTGCCGACCCTACTGTGCATCACCGGCTTGAGAAGGATGGTGCGCTGACCTTGGTGTTAGTGTATGTTGACGATCTCATCATCTTTTCCCAGAATCCGCCAGTTGCCAAGGATCTGTACGCTAAGCTAGCGAAGATCTATAAAATGAAGCAGACAGGGCTTCTAGAACCTGGTAAGACCGGGCAGCTCGAGTTCTTGGGTCGAGTGATCGCCCGAACAACTGAGCACGGACCTGTGTTCTTTGGCCTGAAGCCGGGGTACTTGAAGTCGCTGGGAGAAGAGTTTGGCA